>JAIFOV010000120.1:0-79127 GCA_020654155.1 Novius pumilus
GTTCGTGGTTTGGTCCTGGGCGAGGGGTGGGACCCACGGTATTCATGGCCGTAGCTGTGGGAAGGCACAGCCCGGCCCATCCTGGCGCCCATGCTCTCGAACTAGCAACCCAAGCCAAACCGGACCATGGGGCTAAAACGGTGGTTTCGGCCTCTGAACCCAGGACCATACGCCGTGCCCAGGCATTCATACAACCGACTTTAAGCATGGCGTATGGATGCCTGGATTGGCGTGTTGCCCTGGGTCGAGGACGGCAAACCACGGTTTTGAACCCTTTGTCTCGGATTGGCTCTGCGTGGCTAGTTCGGGGAGCACGTTGGCCGGATGGGCCTGGTTGGCCTGTCCCTGCAACGGTCGTAGTGAATGCCGTGGGTGGTCCATATCGAGGCGGGTGTCGTGGGTTTCGTTGGAGCGCAGATTGGGGCCCCGGCTATTCAACCGAACGTGGCAGTGCGACAGGCACAAACGGCCCATCCAGCGCCCGATGCTCCCGAACTAAGCAGAGCCAATTCGAGACAAAGGTTCAAAAAATTTGTTTCGGCCGTCTGGAAGCCCGGACAATACGCCGATGCCCAGGCATTCATACGCCAGCTGACTAATAACGAACAGCTGGTGTATGGACGCCTGGATATCGGCGGGTTTTCCTGGGCCTCGAGGACGGCGGAAACCACAGTTTTGAGACCCTTTGTCTCGTTGGCCTGCGTGGCTGTTCGGGGATCGGGGCTGGATGGGCCGTTTGCCTGTCCACTGCCACGGTCGTGGAATAGCCGTGGTGGTCCTATCGGGCGGGTGTCGTGGGTTTCGTTGGGCGCAGATTGGGGACCCACGGCTATTCAACCGACCGTGGGTGCGACAGGCACAAACGGCCCATCCAGCCAACGTGCTCCGAACTGACGCAGAGCCAATTCGAGACAAATGGTCTAAAAAATGTGGTTTCCGCCGCCCTCGATGCCCAGGACAAACGCCGATATCCAGGCATCCATACGTGCTGTTCGTTATCAGCCAGCTTTGTATGAATGCCTGGGCATCGGTTGGTCCTGGACCTCAGACGGCCGAAACCACCGTTTTGGCCCCCCATTTGGTCTGGTTGCTACCTCGAGGCATCAGGGGCGCTGGATGGGCCTGGTTGTGCCTTTCCACTGCCACGGTGGGGTGAATAGCCGTGGGTGATCTTATGCGGCAAGTTTCGTGGGCCGGTGTCCATGGGCGCAGGTTGGTGGGACCCACGGCTGTTCAACCGACCGTGGAATGGGAAAGGCACAACCCGCCCGTTAGGCGCCCGGTGCTCTCAACTACAACCCAAAGCAAACCGAGATCATGGGGCTCAAAACTTGGTTTCGGCCATCTGAGAAGCCAAGGGCATACGCCGATGCCCACAAACATATAACAGCTGACTAATAACGAACAGCGCGTATGGAGCCTGGATATCGGCGTGTTGCTCCTGGGCCTCGAGGACGGCAAACCACGTTTTGAGACCCCGTCTCAATTGGCTCTGCGTGGCTGGTTCGGGCATCGTTTCGCTGGATGGGCCCGGTTGTGCCTGTCGCTCTGCCACGGTCGGTGAATAGCCGTGGGTGGTCCATATCGGGACGGGTGTCGTGGGTTTGTTGGAGCGCAGATTGGGGATGGGGAAGGGGCTATTCAACCGACCGTGGCGTGCGACAGGCACAAACGGCCCATCCAGCGCCAACGATGCTCCCGAACTAGCCCGCAGAGCCAATTCGAGACAAAGGGTCTCAAAACGGTGGTTTCCGCCGTCCTCGAGGCCCAGGAGCAAACGCCGATATCCAGGCTCCATACGCTAGCTGTTCGTTATTAGTCAGCGGTGTATGAATGCCTGGGCATCGGCGTAGGTTCTGGGCTTCTCAGATGGCCGAAACCACCCCCATGGTCTCGGTTTGGTCTGGGTTGCTATCGAAGCATCAGGGGCGCTGGATGGGCCTGGTTGTGCCTTTCCTGCCAGGTGGGGTGAATAGCCGTGGGTGATCTATATGCGGCAAGTTTCGTGGGTTTCGGTGTCCATGAAGCGCAGGTTTGGGACCCGGCTTTCAACCGACCGTGGAATGGAAGGCCAACCCGGCCCGTCCGGGCCCGGTGCTCTCGAACTAGCAACAAAGCCAAACCGAGATCATGGGGCTCAAAACGGTGGTTTCGGCCATCAGAAGCCAGGGCATACGCCGATGCCCAGGCAACATATAACAGCTGACTTAACGAACAGCAAGCGTATGGATGCCTGGATATCGGCGTGCCGCTCAGGGCCTGGAGGACGGCGGAAACCACAGTTTTGGACCCTTTGTTCGAATTGGCTCTGCGTGGCTAGTTCGGGAGCATCTTTGGCTGGTGGGCTCGGTTGTACCTGCCGCACTGCCACGGTCATTGAATAGCCGTGGGTCCCCAATCTGCGCCCAACCCGCCCGCCCCAATGGACCACCCGGCTATTCACTACGACCGTGGCTGTGGGACAGGCAACCGGCCATTGAGCGCCTTCGATGCTGCCGAACTAGCCGAGCCAACTCGAGACCGAGGTCTCAAAACTGTGTTTTGGCCGTCCTCGAGGCCCAGGGCAAGACGCCGGCATCCAGGCATCCATACGCTGCTGTTCGTTATTAGTCAGCTTTGTATGAATGCCGTGGCTCCGTATGGTCCGGGCTTTCCAATGGCGAAACCACCGTTTTGTGTCCCATGGTCTCGGTTTGGCTCTGGGTTTGTTCGGAAGCATCGGGGGGGATGGGCCGGGTTGTGCCTTCACCCTGCCCGGTCGGTTGAATAGCCGTGGGTCCCCAATCTGCGCTCAGGGACTCAGCTGACGACCTCACCCCATATGAATCACCCACGGCTATTCCCCACCGTGGCGGGAAAGGCACCCTGGCCCATCCAGCGCCCCGTCTCTTGAACTAGCAACCCAAGCCAAACCGAGATGGGGCTCAAAACGGTGGTTTCGGCCGTCTGAACCCGGACCATACCCGATGGCCAGGCATTCATAAACCAGCTGACTAATAACGACAGCTAGCGTATGGATGCCTAACCCGTCTTGCTCCTGGGCCTCGAGGACGGCCGAAACCACTTTTGAACCCCTCAGTCTCGAGTTGGCTCTGGGTTGCTAGTTCGGGACATCGGGGGCGCTGAATGGGCCTGGTTGCCTGTCCCACTGCTCGGTCGTGTGAATAGCCGTGGGTCCCCAATCTGCGCTCCAACGAAACCCCGACACTCGCTCCGTAGGACCACCCGGTATTCACTACGACCGTGGCAGTGCGAAGGCACAACCCCCATCCAGCGCCAACGATGCTCCCGAACTGCCACGCAGAGCCAATTCGAGACAAAGGGTCTCAAAACTGTGGTTTCCGCCGTCCTCGAGGCCAGGAGCAACACGCCGATATCCAGGCGTCCAACGCTACTGTTCGTTATTAGTCAGCTGGCGTATGAATGCCTGGGCATCGCGTATGGTCTGGGCTTCCAACGGCCGCAAGTTTTGAATCCTTTTGTCTCGAATGGGCTCTGGATTAGTTCAGGGCATCGGGGGCGCTGGATGGGCCCGGTTGTGCCTTCGCACTCGGTCGGTTGAATAGTGGTTCCCCCAATCTGCGCTCCAACGAAACCCACGAACCCGCCCCGATATGGACCATCCGGCTATTCACTACGACCGTAGCAGTGGGACAGGACAACCAGGCCCATTCAGCGCCCGATGCTCCGATTTGCAACAGAGCCAACTCGAGACGAGGTCTCAACTTGGTTTCGGCCGTCCTCGAGGCCCAGGAGCAACGCCGGTCTCCAGGCATCCATACGCTAGCTGTTCGTTATTATCAGCTGTTGTATGAATGCCTGGGCATCGCGTTGGTCCTGGGCCTTGGTGGCCGAAAACACCGTTTTGTGTCCCATGGTCTCGGTTTTCTGGGTTGTAGTTCAAGGCATCGGGGGCGCCAGATGGGCCGGTTATTTTCCACTGCCACGGTCGGTTGAAACCGTGGGTTCTGCGCTCCGGGACTCCGAAACTCACACTCGCCCCATAGGATCACCACGGCTATTCACCCCCACCGTGGCAGTGGAAAGGCCAACCAGGCCCATCCAGCGCCCCGGTGCTCTCGAACTAGCAACTCAGAGCCAAACCGGACCATGGGGCACAAAACGTTGGTTCGGCCATCTGGGAAGCCCAGGACCATACGCCGATGCCCAGGCATTCATACAACAGCTGACTAATCCGAACAGCTACGTATGGATGCCTGGACCGGCGTCTTGCTCCTGGGCCTCGAGGACGGAAACCACAGTTTTGAACCCTTTGTCTCAATTGGCTCTGCGTGGCTTTGGGACATCTTGGCGCTGGATGGGCCCGTTTTGCCTGTCGCACCCACGGTCGTAGTGAATGCCGTGGGTGGTCCATATCGGGGCGGTGTGTGGGTTTCGTTGGGCGCAGATTGGGGACCCACGGCTATTCAACCGACCGTGGCAGTGCGACAGCACAAACGGGCCCATCCAGCGCAACGATGCTCCCGAACTAGCCCGGAAAGCCAATTCGAGACAAAGGTTTCTCAAAACTGTGGTTTCCGCCGTCCTCGAGGCCCAGGAGCAAGACGCCGGTCTCCAGGCATCCATACGTAGCTGTTCGTATTAGCGGCTGTTTATGAATGCCTGGGCATCCGTATGGTCCTGGGCTTCCCAAGGCCGAACCAACGTTTTGTGCCCCATGGTCGGTTTGGCTCTGGTTGCTAGTTCGAGGAACCGGGGGCGCTGGATGGGCCTGGTTGTGCCTTTCCCCTGCCCGGTGGGGGTTAATAGCCGTTGGGTCCATATGGGGCAGTGTCGTGAGTTTCAAATCCCTGGGGCAGATTCGTGGGAACGCTATTCAACCGACCGTGGCAGTGGGAAAGGCACAACCGGCCCATCTGGCGCCCCGATCTCTTGAACTATAACCCAGAGCCAAACCGAGACCATGGGCACAAAACGGTGTTTTCGGCCTGTAAGCCCAGGACCATCGCCGATGCGGCATTCATACAACAGCTGACTAATAACGAACAGCTGGCGTATGGATGCCTGAACCGGCTTTCTCCTGGGCCTCGAGGACGGCCGAAACCACGTTTTGAGACCCTGTCTCGATTGGCTCTGCGTTGCTAGTTCGGGAGCATCGTTGGCGCTGGATGGGCCGGTTGTGCCTGTCGCACTGCCACGGTCGTAGTGAATAGCCGTGGGTGGTCCTATCGGGCGAGTGTCGTGGGTTTGTTGGAGCGCAGATTGGGGACCCCGGCTATTCAACGACCGTGGCAGTGGGACAGGACAACCAGGCCCATCCAGCGCCCCGTGCTCGAACTAGCAACTCAGAGCCAAACCGGACCATGGGTCAAAACGTTGGTTTCGGCCTCTGGGAAGCCCAGGACCATACGCCGATGCCCAGGCATTCATACAACAGCTGACTAATACGAACGCTTCGTATGGATGCCTGGAGACCGGCGTCTTGCTCCTGGGCCTCGAGGACGGCAAACCACAGTTTTGAGCCCTTTGTCTCGAATTGCTCTGCGTGGCCAGTTCGGCATCGTTGGGCATTTTTGCCTTTCGCACTCCACGGTCGAGTGAATAGCCGTGGGTGGTCCATATCGGGGCGGGGTGTGGGTTTCGTTGGAGCGCAGATTGGGGGGACCCACGGCTATTCAACCGACGTGGCAGTGGACAGGCACCGGGCCCATCCAGCGCCAACGATGCTCCCGAACTAGCCAGCAGAGCCAATTCAGACCAGGGTCCAAAAAGTGGTTTCGCCTCGAGGCCCAGGAAAAGCCGGTCCAGGGCCCATTCCCCTTTACAACAAGCTGGCCTAAACCCGAAACTCGAATATCCCTAAGCCCCGGCTTTCCCCCCGGGCTGGGAAAGGAAACCGGCCCAACCCCTTTTGAACCCCCGGCCCCGAGTTGCCCCGGTGGTTGCGGCCATCGGGGCCGGAATGGGGCCCGGGTCTCCACCTGCCAACCGTGGGGGTGGAAGGGCCGTTGGGTCAGGCGGGGAAAACCGTTTGGGTTCGAAGGTCCTGGAGCGGGAGTTGGGTAGGACCCGGGCCTTCCACCCACCGGTGGCCGTGGGAAAGGGCCCACAACCCGCCCATGGATCCCCAGCTAACTACACCCAGGCCAAACCGGCCCATGGGGCCCCAAAACGGGTTGGCAAATCTTTGGGTTTGCCGTCCCAGGCCAACAACAGCCGATATAACCGCTGGCGTTGTTTAAGTCGGTTTTGTCCTGGGCTCGGGAGGCCGGCCCGAACCAAAAGTTTTAACCCCTGGTCTCGTTTGGCTTTGGTTGCTAGTTCGACCCAAGGCGCCGGAAGGGCCTGGTTGTGCCTTTCCCCTGCAGGTGGGGTGAATAGCCGTGGGTGTTCATATGGGGCGGGTGTCGTGGGTTTCGTTGGAGCGCAGGGGGGCCGCTATTCAACCGACGTGGCAGTGGAAGGCAACCCGGCCCATCGGGCCCCAATGCTCCGAACTAGCAACCCAGAGCAAAACCGAGACCAGGGCCAAAACGGTGGTTTCGCCTCTAAGCCCAGGACCAACGCCGATCCAGGCATCCAACGTGCTTCGAAAGCTGCGTATGGATGCCTGGGACCGGCGTTTGCTCCTGGGCCTCGAGGCCGAAACCACGTTTTGAGCCCCGGTCTCAGTTGGCTTGGTTTGCTAGTTCGGGCATCGGGGGCGAATGGGCCGGTTGTGCCTTCCACTGCACGGTCGGTGAATAGCCGTGGGTTCCAATCGGGCGGGGTTCGGGGGGGGGCGCGATTGGGGACCCGGCTATTCAACCGACCTGGCAGTGGAAGGGCACAAACGGCCCATCGCGCCGATGCCCGAACTAGCCGCAAGCCCCGAGACAAGGGTCTCAAAACTGTGGTTTCCGCCGTCCTCGAGGCCGGGCAAACGCCGGAATCCAGGCTCCAACGCTAGCTGTTCGTTATTAGTCAGCTGGATATGAAGCCTGGGCATCGGGTAGGTCTGGGCTTCTCGACCCGAAACCACGTTTTTGCCTGTCTCGGGTGGCTCGGTGGTTCGGGGCATCGGGGC
The DNA here is from genome assembly GCA_020654155.1 of Novius pumilus. Taxonomy (NCBI): domain Eukaryota; kingdom Metazoa; phylum Arthropoda; class Insecta; order Coleoptera; family Coccinellidae; genus Novius; species Novius pumilus. The sequence continues at coordinate 7,028 of JAIFOV010000120.1, forward strand.
GCTGGATGGGCCGGTGTGCCCCGCCACGGTGTGAAACCCGTGGGACAACGGCCCATTCCGGGGTTCCGAATCCCCCGCCAAAGGACCGGGGCCAAAACTGTTTTTCCCCGTCCCGGGAGGCCAACCCGAACCAGGCCCCCCGGTGTTCGAATAGCGGTTAATCCGGGACCATGGGGGCCCAACCAAAACCGTTTTGGCCCCCGGTTTGGTCTGACTTGCAGCGAATCGGGGCCCAATGGGGGGGCCCCAAACCCGGTGGTTTAGCCTGGGGAAGCCCGGGGACTAAACCCGCCCGTGTCAGGCATTCAACCGTGGCAAAAGGAACCAGGCCCTGGCGGTTGAATGCCTGGGAGACCGGGCCCGGTTTTGGCCTCTGGGGGCCCCCGAGGGCAAACAACAGTTTTAAGAACCCTTGGTCCTGAAGGGCTCTTGTTGGGCCTGGGCGGAAACCACAGACCCGCTGATTGGCCTTTGGTTGTATTCACCTGGGGCGTGAATGGGCCTGGTTGGTTTCCTATGGGGGCCGGTGGGGTCGTGGGTTTCGGGTTGGGCGCAGATTGGGGACCCACGGTATTCACCGACCGTAGGGAAAGGCCAACCCGGCCCACGGGCCCCCATTTCCAACGCAACCCGAGCCCCGGACCGGGGCCAAAACTGGTTGGGCCCGGACCATAGCCGATGCCCAGGCATTCATACAACAGCTGACTTATAACGAACAGCTGGCGTATGGTGCCTGGAACCCGTTTGCTTGGGCCCGAGGACGGCCGAAACCAAAGTTTTGAGACCCTGTCTCGATTGGCTCTGGTTTGCTAGTTCGGAGCATCGGGCGCTGAATGGGCAGTTGTCCTGTCCACTGCACGGTCGTATTGATAGCCGTGGGTGGTCCATATCGGGGCGGGTGCCGTGGGTTTGTTGGAGCGCAGATTGGGGACCCACGGCTATTCAACCGAACGTGGCAGTGCGACAGGAAAACCCAGGCCCAAGGAACGATGCTCCCAACTGCCAAGAGCCAATTCGAGACAAGGGTTCAAAACGTGGTTTCCGCCGTCCTGGGCCCAGGGCAACGCCGATTCCAGGCATCCATACGCGTGCTTAGGCCTGGGTTTATGAGCCTGGGATCGGCGTTTCTCCGGTTCTGAGGCCGAAACCACCGTTTTGGCCCCTGTCTCTTTGCTTGGGTTTGCTAGTTCGGAGCACGGGGCGCTGGAGGGCCTTGTGCCTTTACTGCCACGGTCGGTTGAATGCCGTGGGTCCCCCAATCTGCGCTCAAGAAACCCGACACCGCCCTATGACACCCCGGCTATTCACCCCACCGTGGGTGGAAAGGCACAACCTGGCCCATCCAGCGCCCCCGATGCTCCCGTAGCCACCAGAGCCAATTCGAGACAAAGGGTCAAAACTGTGGTTTCCGCCGTCCTCGAGGCCAGGAGCAAACGCCGATATCCAGGCATCCAACGCTAGCTGTTCGTTATTAGTCAGCTGTGTAATGCCTGGGCATCGGGTATGGTCCTGGGCTTCCCGGGCCGAAAACCGTTTTTTCCCCATGTCTCGGTTTGGCTCTGGGTTCTAGTTCAAGAGCATCGGGGCGCGGATGGGCCGGGGTTTCCTTCCCATGAAACCGTGGTGAATAGCCGTTTGGGTTTCTCCCTGGGCGCTTCTGGACCCACTCCAACCGACTCGCATAAAGTCAACCCGCACACCCCCACCTGCGGGAAGGCCAAACAGCCATCCAAAAGGGGGCGCCCCCGTTCTCGAACCAACCCGAGCCCGGGAACCGGGGACAAAACGGTGGTTTCGCCATCTGGGCCCAGGACCTTACGCCGATCCCAGGCATTCATAAAACAGCTGACTTAACGAACAGCGCGATGGATGCCTGGAACCGGCGTTTGCTCCTGGGCCTCGAGGAGCGAAACCACGGGTTTGAGACCCTGGTCTCGATTGGCTCTGGGTTTGGTTCGGGGCCATCGGGCGCTGATTGGGCCGTTGTCCTGTCCTGACGTCGTAGTGAATAGCCGTGGGTGGTCCATATCGGGGCGGGTGTCGTGGGTTTCGTTGGAGGCAGATTGGGGACCACGGTTATTCAACCGAACGTGCAAAGCGACAGGCACAAACGGCCCATCCAGCGCCAACGATGCTTCCCCGGAACCTAAGCCCAGGACCCCGGAGCCCAGGTTCAAAACGTGTTCGCGCTCGAGGGGCCGGAACCGGTTTCCGGGCCCAACGGCAAACCCGTTTTAGCCCTTTGTTGAATTGGCCTGGGGCATTCGGGGCAGTTGGCCTGGGGGCCAGTTGGCCCGACCCACGGTTTAAACCGTGGGTGGCTTGGGGCGGGTTCGGGGCGGGGCGCGATTGGGGCCCCGGTTTCCCCCTGGCAGGCGGAAACCCGGCCCACCCCGGCCCCGTGTCCCAACGCATCGGCCATTAGACAAACCCAAAACGGGTTTCCCTTCCCCGGCAATGGGAGGCACAACCCGGCAATCCAGCGGATGGTCCGGACTTTGCCCCCCGGGAGGCAAAACTTTGAACCCTTTGGGGGCTCCGTGGTTTCGGGGCCGTTCCTGGATCCCAGGCCTTCGCCTGCCCTGGTTAATACCCCCCAACTGGCCTAAAACCCGAACCCGCCCCTAGGAACCCCCAACCAGACCGGGGTGCAAACGGGTCCGGCCCGTCTCCCGGCCCAAGAAGGAAAAGGGAAACGGGCCGGTCCTCCCCAAGGCCAATCCATAAGCTAGCTGTTCGTTATTAGTCGCTGTTGTATGAATGCCTGGGCATGCGTATGGTCCTGGGCTTCCAAGGGCCGAAACACCGTTTTGTGCCCATGGTCTCGGTTTGGCTCTGGGTTGCTGTTCGGAAATCGGGGCCCGGATGGGCCGGGTTTGCCTTTCCCTACGGTGGTTGAAACCGTGGTCCCACCATCTGGCCCGGGACCGAAACCCGACCTCGCCCCATATAGATCCCAAACGGCTTTTCACCCACCGGGATAAAACAACCGGCCCTGGCCCCGGTTGAATGCCGGGAGACCGGGTCCTGGCCCCTGGGCCCGGACCCGCCGAAACCACCAGTTTAAGAACCTGGGTTGGGCCTGGTTGGCTGTTTCCGGGCCTCGGGGGCGCCAATTTTGGCCCTTTGTTGTTGGCCTGCTGTTTCGGGGTCGTTGGGTGGATGGGCCGTGGGTTGGGGTATAATCCGGGGGCCCGGGGGTGTCGTGGGTTTCGTTGGGCGCAGATTGGGGAACCCACGGCTATTCAACCGACCGTGGCAGTGCGGCAGGCACAAACGGTCCCAACGATGCTGACGAACTAGCCACGCAGAAAACGGTGGTTACGGCCATCGAAAGCCCAGACCATACGCCGATGCCAGGCATTCATACAACAGCTGACTAATAACGAACAGCTGCGTATAGATGCCTGGAGACCGGCGTATTGCTTCTGGGCATCGGGACGGCAAACCACCGTTTTGGACCCTTGTCTCGATTGGTTCTGCGTGGCTAGTTCGGGGCATGGTTGATACCGTTTGTGCCTGTCGCACTGCCAGGTCGGTTGAATAGCCGTGTCCCCCAATCTGCGCTCCAACGAAACCCACGACACCCGCCCCGATATGGACCACCCACGGCTATTCACACGACCGTGGCAGTGCAGGAACAACCGGGCCCATCCAGCGCCAACGATGCTCCCAAATAGCCACGCAGAGCCAATTCGAGACAAAGGGTCTCAAAACTTGGTTTCCGCCGTCCTCGAGGCCAGGAGCAACACGCCGATATCCAGGCTCCATACGCCACTGTTCGTTATTAGTCAGCTGGCGTATGAATGCCTGGGCATCGGCGTATGGTCTGGGCTTTCAGACGGCCGAAACCAAGTTTTGAATCCTTTTTCTCGAATGGGCTCTGATAACTAGTTCAGGAGCATCGGGGCGCTGGATGGGCCGGTTGTGCTTGTCGCACTGCCACGGTCGGTTGAATAGTGGTTCCCCTCAATCTGCGCTATAACGAAACCCCGATACCCGCCCCGATATGGACCATCCACGGCTATTCACTACGACCGTAGCAGTGGGACAGGTACAACCAGGCCCATCACGCCCCGATGCTGCTGAACTGCAACCCAGAGCCAACTCGAGACCGAGGGTTTCAAAACTGTGGTTTGCGCCCGAGCCCAGGAGCAGACGCCGGTCTCCAGGCATCCATACGCTGGCTGTTCGTTATTAGTCAGCTGTTGTATGAATGCCTGGGCATCGGCGTATGGTCCTGGGCTTCACAGGGGCCGAAAACACCGCTTTGTGTCCCATGGTCTCGGTTTGGCTCTGGGTTGATAGTTCAGAGCATCGGGGCGCCAGATGGGCCGGTTTGCCTTTCCCACTGCCACGGTCGGTTGAATAGCCGTGAGTCCACGAATCTGCGCTCCAGGGACTCCGAAACTCACGAAGCTCGCCCACCGTGGCAGTGGGAAAGGCACAACCCAGCCTCCGGCGCCCGGTGCTCTCGAACTAGCAACCCAAAGCCAAACCGAGATCATGGGTCTCAAAGCGGTGGTTGCGGCCATCTGAGAAGCCCAGGACCACATGCCGATGCCCAGGCAATCATAAAACAGCTGACTAATAACGAACACCTATGTTATGGTTGCCTGGAGACCGGCGTCTTGCTCCTGGGCCTCGAGGACGGCGGAAACCACAATTTTGAGACCCTGAGTCTCGAATTGGATCTGCATGGCTAGTTCGGGAGCATCGTTGGCGCTGGATGGGCCCGTTTGTGCCTGTCGCACTGCCACGGTCGTTTGAATAGCCGTGGGTCCCCCCAATCTGCGCTCCAACAAAACCCACCACACCTGCCCCGATATGGACCACCCACGGCTATTCACTACGACCATGGCAGTGCGACAGGCAAAACCGAGCCCATCCAGCTCAACGATGCTTCAGAACTAGCCGCGCGAGCAAGGGTCTCAAACTGTGGTTTCCGCCGTCCTCGAGGCCCAGAGAAGCGCGGTCCCAGGCATCTACACGATAGCTGTTCGTTATTAGTCAGCTGTTGTATGAATGCCTGGGCATCGGCGTATGGTCCTGGGCTTCCCAGATGGCCGAAACCACCGTTTTGAGCCCTTTGTCTCGTGGCCTGCGTGGCTAGTTCGGGAGCATCGTTGAGACCGTTTGTGCCTGCCGCACTGCCACGGTCGGTTGAATAGCCGTGGGTCCCCCAATCTGCGCTCCAACGAAACCCACGACACCCGCCCCGATATGGACCACCCGGCTATTCACTACGACCGTAGCAGTGGGACAGGTAAACCAGGCCCATTCAGCGCCCCCGATGCTGCCGAACTAGCACCCAGAGCCAACCGAGACCGAGTGTCTCAAAACTGTGGTTTCGGCCGTCCTCGAGGCCGGGCAACACGCGTATCCGGCTCCATACGCAGCTGTTCGTTATGTCAGCTGGTTTGATGCTGGCATCGGCGTAGGTCCTGGGTTCCAGATGGCGAACCACCGTTTGTATCCCATGGTCTGGTTTGGCTCTGTGCTAGTCGAACACAGGCGCTGATGGGCCTGGTTGTGCTTTCCCCACGGTGGGTGAAAGCGTGGTGATCTTGGGCGAGGCGAGTTTCAGTCCAGGGCGACTGGTGGACCACGGCATTCAACCGACTCAGGGAAGGCACAACCCGGCCCATCTGGCGCCCGATGCCTGAACACAACCAGAGCCAAACCGAGACCAGGCAAAACGGTGTTTCCCTTAGCCCAGACTACGCGATGCCCGCATTCACGCGACTAATAACAACAGCACGTATGATGCCTGATACGGGGTTGCCGGCCTCGAGGACGGCGGAAACACAGTTGACCTTTGTTCGAATGGCTCTGCGGCTGTTCGGAGCATCGTTGGCGCTGGATGGCCGTTGCCGTCGCACGCCGGTCGTGTGGCCGGGCCATCGGGCGGGTGTCGGTGTCTGGAGCGCAGATGGGACCACGGCTATTCAATCGCCGGCAGTGCGCAGAAAATCTTCCAATCCAGCGCCATGCCCGAACTAGACGCAGACCAATTGGAGCGGGTTCAAACTGTGGTTTCGCGTCCAGAGGCCGGCAACACGCCATAACGTCCATCACAGCTGTTCGTTATATCAGCTGGCGTATGAATGCCTGGCATCGGTATGCTGGCTCTCAGACGGCCGAAACCATTTTGAATCCTTTCTCAATTGGCTCGATAGCTAGTTCGGAGCATCGGGCTGATGGGCGGTGTGCGTCGCACGCCCGGTCGGTGAATAGCCGGGTCTAATCGCCCAACGAACCCGACACCGCCCCGATGGACGACCCGGCTATTCACCGACGTGGCAGTGCGACAGGCACAAACGGCCCATCCAGCGCCCGTGCCCCGAACTAGCCACGCAGAGCCACAGACAAGGGTTCAAACTGTGGTTTCCCGTCCTCAGGCCGGAGGCACGCCGATATCCAGGCACCATGCAGCTTCGTATTAGCAGCTGTTGGAATGCTGGGCATCCGCATGGTCCTGGCTTACAGGGCCGGTCGGAGCATCGTGGCGCTGGATGGGCCGGTGCCTGCGCTTGCCACGTCGTGAATACCGTGGTCCCAATCTGCGCTCCAACGAACCGACACCGCCCGATATGGACACCCGCATTCACTACGACGACAGTGGCAGGACAACCAGGCCCATCAGCGCCCCGATGCTGCCGAACTAGCACCAGAGCCAACGAGACGAGGTCTCAAAATGTGGTTTGGCCGTCCTCGAGGCCTCGAGGAACGATAGCTGCGTTATTAGTCACTGTTGATGAGTGCCTGGCATCGGCGTATGGTCCGGCTAGATGGCGAAACCACCGTTTGTGCCCCATGGTCTCGGTTTGCTCTGGCGTTCGAGCATTGGGGCCGATGGGCCGGTGTGTTTCCACTGCCACGTCGGTTGAATAGCGTTGTCCACCAATCTGCGCCAGGATGAAACCCGACATCGCCCATATGAATCACCCGGCTTTCACCCACGTGGCAGAGGAAAGGCACAGGCCCGTCCGGCCTGGCTTCGAGCTACAACCAAGCCAAACGAGACCATGGGGTGAAAGGTTTCGGCCATCAGAAGCCAGACCATACGCCGATGCCAGGCATTCATCAACACTGACTTATAACGAACAGCAGCGTATGGATGCCGGATATCGGCGTGTGCCTGGCCTCGAGGACGGAAACCAGTTGAGACCTTGTCTCGAGGCTCTGCGTGGCTAGCGGAGCATCGTTGGCGCTGGATGGGCCTGGTGTGCCGTCGCACGCACGGCGTAGTGAATAGCGTGGGTGATCCATATCGGGGGGTGTCGGGTTGTTGAGCCAGATTGGGACCCGGCTATTCACCGACGTGGCAGTGCGACAGGCAAAGGTCGCGCGCCAATGCCCGAACTAGCCGCAGAGCAATCGAACAAGGCCAAAACCGGAGCGACGCCGTTCAGTCATGCAGCCGTTATTAGTCAGCTGTGGATGTGGGCACGGCGTAAGGTCGGGCTTCCAGAGCGAAACCACGTTTTGGCCCCATGGTCTCGATTGCTCTGGTTGGTTCACACGGGCCAATTGGTTATTTTCAGGCCGTGGTTGAATAGCAGTGGTGCCGAATTGCGCCCGGACTGAAACCACAATGCCATAGATCACCCACGGCATTCACCCACCGTGGAAAGGCAACCTGGCCCATCCGCCCCGATGCTCTTGATAGCAACGCGAGCCAAAGAGACATGGGGTCAAAATGGTTCGGCCTCTGAGAGCCAGGACCATACACCGATGCCCAGGCATCATACACAGCTGACTAATAACGAACAGAGCTTGATGCCTGGATATCGGCGTGTTGCTCTGGCCCGAGGACGGCGGAAACCACAGTTTGACCTCTGTCTCGAATTGGCTCTGCGTGGCTAGTTCGGGGCATCGGGGCGCTGGATGGCGGTTGCCTTTCCGCCGGTGGGGTGAATGCGGGTGATCTATATGCGGCGGTGTCGGGTTCGGTGTCCCGAGCGCAGGTTGGACCCACGGTATTCAACCGACCGGCAGGGGGCACAACCGCCCCGCGCCCGGTGCCTCGAACGCAACCCAAGCAACGGATCATGGGGCCGGTGGTTTCGGCCATCTGAAAGCAGGGCACGCCGATGCCAGGCAATCATAAGGCAGACCAATAACGAACACAGCGTATGGATGCCGATATCGCTCCCTGGGCGGACGGCGGAAAACAGTTTTGAGACCTTCGTCTCATGCTCTGCGTGGCTGTTCGCATCGTTGGCGCTGGTGGGCCGTTTTCCGTCGCACTGCCACGTCGGTTGAATAACGTCCCCAATCTGCGCCCAACAAACCCACGGCACCCCCCGATATGGACCACCCGGCTAACTACACCGTAGCAGTGACAGGTACAACATGCCCATCAGCGCCCTGATGTGTCGAACTAGCAACCACAATCAGACTGAGGTCTCAAACTTTGGTTCGCGTCCTCGAGGCCCAATAGCAAGACCGGTCCAGGCATCATACGCAGCTGCTTATAAGTCAGCTGGGATGCCGGCATCGGCTATTCCTGATTCACAGATGGCCAAACCCGTTTTGTCCCATGGTCTCGTTTGGCTCTTCTAGTTCAAGGCATCGGGCACAAGGCCGGGGCTTCCACTGAAACGGTCGGCGAATAGCCGGGTCCCAATCTGCGCTCAACCGAAACCCACGAACCCCATCCACCCTATTCAACGGCAGGAAGGACAACCAGGCCATTCAGCGCCCCGATGCTGTCGAACTAGCAACCAAGCCAACGAGACGAGGGTCCAAACTTGGTTCGGCCGTCCTCGAGGCCAATAAGAGGGTCTCAGGCATCCGCATGTTCGTTATATCACTGTTGATGATGCCTGGGCATCGCGTATGGTCCTGGCTCCAGAGCGAAACCACCGTTTTGTGCCCATGGTCTCGGTTTGGCTCTGGTTCATCGAGAACGGGGCGATGGGCCGGTTTGCTTCCTGCACGGTTGAATAGCGTTGTCAAAGGGGCGGCTCGATCCCTGACCAATGTACCCAATTCACCCACGTGGCAGGGAAAGGCACAACCGGCCCGTTGGGCCCGGCTAACCCAACCAACGAGACCATGGGCAAACGGTGGTTCGCCATCTGAGCCAGGACCATACGCGATGCCGGATTCATAACACTGACTATAAGAACAGCAGCTAGGAGCTGGATTCGGCGTGTTGCTCCGGGCCCGGGACGGCGGAAACACAGTTTTGAGACCCTTCTTGGCTCGGGTTGGGCTCGTTGTGGATGGGCCGTTTGCCTGTCGCACTGCCGGTCGGTTGAATAGCCGGTCCCTCGGCTCCCAAACCCGGCCCGATTGGAACCCACGATTCACCGACCGGGGACAGGACAACCGGCCATCAGCGCCCGATGCTCGAACTAGCACCAGAGCAATCGAGACAGGTTCAAAACTGGTTGCCGCCCGAGCCCAGACAACGCGTCCAGCTCATACGCAGCTGCTATAGCAGCTGGTATGAGCCACGGCGTTTGGCTCCAGAGCGAAACCACGTTTTGACCCTGTCTGGTTGGCTTTTGCTAGTCGACATCGAGGCCAATGGGCCGGTTGTGCTTTACGCCAGGCGTTGAACCTGGCCACTTGCGCTCAGGTAAACACATGCCCATTGTCCCAGGTATTCACCCACGTGGCGGGAAGGCACCTGTCCATCAGCCCTGATGCTCCAACTGCAACAGGCCAAACCGAGACCTGGGCTCAAACGTGGTTCGGCCCTGGGCCCAGGCCAACGCTGATGCCCAGGATTCAACACCAGCTGACTAAACGAACCTAGCTATGATGCCTGAATATTGCGTTTCCGCATCGAGGCGGCCGAAACAAGTTTGACCCTGGTGGTTTGTGTATTCGGAGCACGGGGCGCTGATGGCCTGGTTGTACCTGTCCCACTGCACGGTGAGTGAATAGCCGGGTCCAATCTGCGGTCGACCAGATTGAGGACCCACGGCTATTCAACGACCGTGGGTGGCAGGCAACCGCCATCCAGCGCCGATGCCCCGAACTGCCCAGAGCATTGGACAAAGGGAAACGTGGTTTCGCCGTCTGAGGCCCAGACAAGCGGCCGGCATCATACGAGCGTTCGATGCAGCGTATGAAGCCGGACGGCGTTGTCCGGGCTCAGAGCCGAACACGTTGACCCTGGTCGGTTGCTCGTTCAGTTCGGAGCACGGGGCGCTGATGGGCCTGGTGTACCTGTCGCTGCTACGGTCGTAGTGAATACCGTGGGTCCAATCGGGCGGTCGGGCCGCAGCCAATGGACCCCGGTATTCAACGATGCAGTGCGACGCACAACGGCCCATCCAGCGCCGATGCTCCGAACTGCACCAGAGCAATTCGGACAAAGGTTCAAACGTGGTTCGCCGTCTGAAGCCCAGAAACGCCGGCCCAGGCATCATACCAGCTGCTATAAGCGCTGGTATGGATGCTGGATCGCTTGTCGGGCACAGGCACAGTTAACCCGGTCGGTTGCCTGGTGTAGTCAGCATCGGGGCTTGGGGTTTCCTCCCCTGCACGGTCGTTGAATAGCGGGGCCAATCGCTTGGGTTCGTTGACGCATTGGGACCACGCTATTAACCACTGCGTGGGAGCACAACCGGCCCATCCAGCGCCCGTCTCTGAACTAGACCAGAGCCAACCGGACAAGGCAAACGTGGTTCGGCCTCAGAAGCCAGACCATACGCCGATGCCAGGATCATACCAAGCTGCTAATACGAACAGCTACGTATGAGCCTGGAACGGCGTTTCCGGGCCTCGAGGACCGGAAACGTTTGGCCTTGTTCGAATTGGCTTATGGCCGTTTGTGCTGTCGCATGCCACGGTCGTTGAATGCGTGGTCCCCATCGGCCCAACGAAAACACACCGCCCGATATGACACCGGTATTCAAGACTGCGTGCGACAGGCAACAGCCCATCAGCGCCCGATGCTCCGAACTAGAACCAGAGCAACCGAAACGGGTCTCAAAATGGTTTCGCCGCCTCGAGCCCAGGCAAACGCCGTTCAGGCTCCCCTGCTGTCGTAACAGCGGTGAATGCCTGGCATCGCGTGGTCTGGGCTTCCAGATGGCGAACCACCGTTTTGCCCGGTCCGTTGGTTGGGTGCTAGTCGGAGCACGGGCGCTGATGGCCTGGTGTCCTCCCCTGCACGGTATGAATAGGGGTGTCTATGGGGTGTCGTGGTTCTGTTAGCGCAGATTGGGCCCACGGCTATCAACCGACCGTGGCAGGGAAGGCAAACGGCCCATCGGCCCGTGCTCCCGAACCAGCCACGAGACCAGGACAAAAGCGTGGTTTCGCCTCTGGGCCCAGGCCACGCCGATTCAGGCCCATACCAGCTGCTTGCAGCTGGTATGAAGCCGACGGCGTTTTCTGGGCTTCGACGGCCGAAACCACGTTTGGCCCGTCTCGTTGCTTGTGCATGAGCATCGGCGCTGGATGGGCCTTGTGCCTTCCCGCCACGGTGGTGAAGCCGTGGTCCCATGCGCTCCGGCCAGCCCGGGGGACCCTTCACCGACCTGAGTGGAAGGCAGCCCTCCGCGCCCGTGCTCCGACTGCCAAGCCAACGAGACAGGTAAAACTGGCGCCTCGAGGCCAGGGCAACGCGTCCCAGGCATCATAAAGCTGCTATAGCAGTGGTATGATGCCTGGATCGGCTTCGGCCAGAGGCGAACCACGTTTTGGCCCTTGTCGTTGGTCGTGCTAGTTCGGGCACGGGCGCTGGTGGCCTGGTGTCCTTCCCTGCACGGTGGTGAATAGCCGTGGGTCCCAATCTGCGTGAACCAGCCCGCCCGATTGGACCCAGGCTATTCACCGACGGCAGGAAGCACAACCCATCGCGCCCGATGCCGAACTCACCAGAGCCAACGAGACAGAGGCCAAAACGTGTTGGCCGTGAGGCCTCGAGGGACATAGCGTTTATAGCACTGGTATGATGCTGGGACGGCGTTGTCCTGGGCTCCAGAGGCGAACCACGTTTGGCCCTGGCGGTTGGCTCTGCGTATGGATGCCTGGATATCGGCGTATTGCTCCTGGGCCTCGAGGACGGCGGAAACCACCGTTTTGAGACCCCTTGTCTCGAATTGGCTCTGCGTGGCTAGTTCGGGAGCATCGTTGGCGTTGATACCGTTTGTGCCTGTCGCACTGCCACGGTCGTAGTGAATAGCCGTGGGTCCCCAATCTGCGCTCCAACGAAACCCACGACACCTGGCCCCGATATGGACCACCCACGGCTATTCACTACGACCGTGGCAGTGCGACAGGCACAACCGGCCCATCCAGCGCCAACGATGCTCCCGAACTAGCCACGCAGAGCCAATTCGAGACAAAGGGTCTCAAAACTGTGGTTTCCGCCGTCCTCGAGCCCAGGAGCAACACGCCGATATCCAGGCATCCATACGCCAGCTGTTCGTTATTAGTCAGCTGGCGTATGAATGCCTGGGCATCGGCGTATGGTCCTGGGCTTCTCAGACGGCCGAAACCAAGTTTTGAATCCTTTTGTCTCGAATTGGCTCTGCGTGGCTAGTTCAGGAGCATCGGGGCGCTGGATGGGCCCGGTTGTGCTTGTCGCACTGCCACGGTCGGTTGAATAGCCGTGGTCCCCCAATCTGCGCTCCAACGAAACCCACGACACCCGCCCCGATATGGACCACCCACGGCTATTCACTACGACCGTAGCAGTGGGACAGGTACAACCAGGCCCATCCAGCGCCCCCGATGCTGCTGAACTAGCAACCCAGAGCCAACTCGAGACCGAGGGTCTCAAAACTGTGGTTTCGGCCGTCCTCGAGGCCCAGGAGCAAGACGCCGATCTCCAGGCATCCATACGCTAGCTGTTCGTTATTAGTCAGCTGTTGTATGAATGCCTGGGCATCGGCGTATGGTCCTGGGCTTCAGATGGCCGAAAACACCGTTTTGTGTCCCATGGTCTCGGTTTGGCTCTGGGTTGCTAGTTCAAGAGCATCGGGGGCGCCAGATGGGCCGGTTGTGCCTTTCCCACTGCCACGGTCGGTTGAATAGCCGTGGGTCCCACGAATCTGCGCTCCAGGGACTCCGAAACTCACGAAGCTCGCCCCACCGTGGCAGTGGGAAAGGCACAACCCAGCCCATCCAGCGCCCCGGATGCTCTCGAACTAGCAACCCAGAGCCAAACCGAGACCATGGGTCTCAAAACGGTGGTTGCGGCCATCTGAGAAGCCCAGGACCATACGCCGATGCCCAGGCATTCATACAACAGCTGACTAATAACGAACAGCTAGCGTATGGATGCCTGGAGACCGGCGTCTTGCTCCTGGGCCTCGAGGACGGCGGAAACCACAGTTTTGAGACCCTTTGTCTCGAATTGGCTCTGCGTGGCTAGTTCGGGAGCATCGTTGGCGCTGGATGGGCCCGTTTGTGCCTGTCGCACTGCCACGGTCGTTTGAATAGCCGTGGTCCCCAATCTGCGCTCCAACAAACCCACCACACCGCCCAGATATGGACCACCCACGGCTATTCACTACGACCGTGGCAGTGCGACAGGCACAACCGGCCCATCCAGCGCCAACGATGCTCCCGAACTAGCCACGCAGAGCCGAGAAGGGTCTCAAAACTGTGGTTTCCGCCGTCCTCGAGGCCCAGGAGCAACACGCCGATATCCAGGCATCCATACGCTAGCTGTTCGTTATTAGTCAGCTGTTGTATGAATGCCTGGGCATCGGCGTATGGTCCTGGGCTTCCCAGATGGCCGAAACCACCGTTTTGAGCCCCTTTGTCTCGGTTTGGCTCTGCGTTGCTAGTTCGGGAGCATCGGGGCGCCGGATGGGCCGGTTGTGCCTGCCGCACTGCCACGGTCGGTTGAATAGCCGTGGGTCCCCCAATCTGCGCTCCAACGAAACCCCCACGACACCCGCTATTCCCCGATATGGACCACCCACGGCTATTCGAACTACGACCGTGGCAGTGGGACAGGCACAACCAGGCCCATGCCCAGGCGCCCCGATGCTGCCGAACTAGCAACCCAGAGCCAACTCGAGACCGAGGGTCTCAAAACTGTGGTTTCGGCCGTCCTCGAGGCCCAGGAGCAAGACGCCGATCTCCAGGCATCCATACGCCAGCTGTTCGTTATAAGTCAGCTGTTGTATGAATGCCTGGGCATCGGCGTATGGTCCTGGGCTCCTCAGACGGCCGAAACCACCGTTTTGAGCCCCATGGTCTCGGTTTGGCTCTGTTGCTAGTTCAAGCAGCATCGGGGGCGCTGGATGGGCCTGGTTGTGCCTGGGCCTGCCACTGCCACGGTGGAGTGAATAGCCGTGGGTGGATCCATATGCCTGGGGCGAGTGTCGGGTTTCGGGGCGAGTGTCCTGGAGCGCAGATTGGGGGACCCACGGCTATTCAACCGACCGTGGCAGTGGGAAAGGCACAACCGGGCCCATCCAGCGCCCCCGATGCTCTCGAACTAGCAACCAGAGCCAAACCGAGACCATGGGGCACAAAACGGTGGTTTCGGCCGTCTGAGAAGCCCAGGACCATACGCCGATGCCCAGGCATTCATACAACAGCTGACTAATAACGAACAGCTGGCGTATGGACGCCTGGATATCGGCGTGTTGCTCCTGGGCCTCGAGGACGGCGGAAACCACAGTTTTGAGACCCTTTGTCTCGAATTGGCTCTGCGTGGCTAGTTCGGGAGCATCGTTGGCGCTGGATGGGCCCGTTTGTGCCTGTCGCACTGCCACGGTCGGTTGAATAGCCGTGGGTCCCCAATCTGCGCTCCAACGAAACCCACGACACCCGCCCTGATATGGACCACCCACGGCTATTCACTACGACCGTGGCAGTGCGACAGGCACAAACGGGCCCATCCAGCGCCAACGATGCTCCCGAACTAGCCACGCAGAGCCAATTCGAGACAAAGGGTCTCAAAACTGTGGTTTCCGCCGTCCTCGAGGCCCAGGAGCAACACGCCGATATCCAGGCATCCATACGCTAGCTGTTCGTTATTAGTCAGCTGTTGTATGAATGCCTGGGCATCGGCGTATGGTCCTGGGCTTCCCAGATGGCCGAAACCACCGTTTTGTATCCCATGGTCTCGGTTTGGCTCTGGGTTGCTAGTTCGAGAGCATCGGGGGCGCTGGATGGGCCTGGTTGTGCCTTCCCACTGCCACGGTCGGGTGAATAGCCGTGGGTGATCTATATGGGGCGAGTGTCGTGAGTTTCGGAGTCCCAGGAGCGCAGATGGTGGGACCCACGGCTATTCAACCGACCGTGGCAGTGGGAAAGGCACAACCCGGCCCATCCAGCGCCCCGATGCTCTCGAACTAGCAACCCAGAGCCAAACCGAGACCATGGGACACAAAACGGTGGTTTCGGCCATCTGAGAAGCCCAGGACCATACGCCGATGCCCAGGCATTCATACAACAGCTGACTAATAACGAACAGCTAGCGTATGGATGCCTGGATATCGGCGTGTTGCTCCTGGGCCTCGAGGACGGCGGAAACCACAGTTTTGAGACCCTTTGTCTCGAATTGGCTCTGCGTGGCTAGTTCGGGAGCATCGTTGGCGCTGGATGGGCCTGGTTGTGCCTGTTCCACTGCCACGGTCGTAGTGAATAGCCGTGGGTGGTCCATATCGGGGCGGGTGTCGTGGGTTTCGTTGGAGCGCAGATTGGGGACCCACGGCTATTCAACCGACCGTGGCAGTGCGACAGGCACAACCCGGCCCATCCAGCGCCAACGATGCTCCCGAACTAGCCACGCAGAGCCAAACCGAGACCAAGGGTCTCAAAACTGTGGTTTCCGCCGTCTCGAGGCCAGGAGCAACACGCCGATATCCAGGCATCCATACAACAGCTGTTCGTTATTAGTCAGCTGGCGTATGAATGCCTGGGCATCGGCGTATTGTCCTGGGCTTCTCGAGGACGGCCGAAACCACGTTTTGAACCCTTTGTCTCGAATTGGCTCTGGGTTGCTAGTTCGGGAGCATCGGGGCGCTGGATGGGCCGGGTTGTGCCTGTCGCACTGCCACGGTCGGTTGAATAGCCGTGGGTCCTCCAATCTGCGCTCCAACGAAACCCACGACACCCGCCCCGATATGGACCACCCACGGCTATTCACTACGACCGTGGCAGTGCGACAGGCACAACCGGGCCCATCCAGCGCCAACGATGCTCCCGAACTAGCCACGCAGAGCCAATTCGAGACAAAGGGTCTCAAAACTGTGGTTTCCGCCGTCCTCGAGGCCCAGGAGCGACACGCCGATATCCAGGCATCCATACGCCAGCTGTTCGTTATTAGTCAGCTGTTGTATGAATGCCTGGGCATCCGCGTATGGTCCTGCCCCTTCTCAGGTGGCCGGTCGGAGAGCATCGTTGGCGCTGGATGGGCCCGTTTGTGCCTGTCGCACTGCCACGGTCGGTTGAATAGCCGTGGGTCCCCCAATCTGCGCTCCAACGAAACCCACGACACCCGCCCCGATATGGACCACCCACGGCTATTCACTACGACCGTGGCAGTGGGACAGGTACAACCAGGCCCATCAGCGCCCCGATGCTGCCGAACTAGCAACCCAGAGCCAACTCGAGACCGAGGGTCTCAAAACTGTGGTTTCGGCCGTCCTCGAGGCCTCGAGGAACGATAGCTGTTCGTTATTAGTCAGCTGTTGTATGAATGCCTGGGCATCGGCGTATGGTCCTGGGCTTCCCAGATGGCCGAAACCACCGTTTTGAGCCCCATGGTCTCGGTTTGGCTCTGGGTTGCTAGTTCGAGAGCATCGGGGGCGCCAGATGGGCCGGGTTGTGCCTTTCCACTGCCACGGTCGGTTGAATAGCCGTGGGTCCCACCAATCTGCGCTCCAGGGACTCGAAACCCACGACACTCGCCCCATATGAATCACCCACGGCTATTCACCCCACCGTGGCAGTGGAAAGGCACAACCAGGCCCATCCAGCGCCCCGGATGCTCTCGAACTAGCAACCCAGAGCCAAACCGAGACCATGGGGCTCAAAACGGTGGTTTCGGCCATCTGAGAAGCCCAGGACCATACGCCGATGCCCAGGCATTCATACAACAGCTGACTAATAACGAACAGCTAGCGTATGGATGCCTGGATATCGGCGTGTTGCTCCTGGGCCTCGAGGACGGCGGAAACCACAGTTTTGAGACCCTTTGTCTCGAATTGGCTCTGCGTGGCTAGTTCGGGAGCATCGTTGGCGCTGGATGGGCCTGGTTGTGCCTGTCGCACTGCCACGGTCGTAGTGAATAGCCGTGGGTGGTCCATATCGGGGCGGGTGTCGTGGGTTTCGTTGGAGCGCAGATTGGGGGACCCACGGCTATTCAACCGACCGTGGCAGTGCGACAGGCACAAACGGGCCCATCCAGCGCCAACGATGCTCCCGAACTAGCCACGCAGAGCCAATTCGAGACAAAGGGTCTCAAACCCAGGAGCAAGACGCCGATCTCCAGGCATCCATACGCTAGCTGTTCGTTATTAGTCAGCTGTTGTATGAATGCCTGGGCATCGGCGTATGGTCCTGGGCTTCCCAGATGGCCGAAACCACCGTTTTGAGCCCCATGGTCTCGATTTGGCTCTGGGTTGCTAGTTCGAGAGCATCGGGGGCGCTGGATGGGCCGGGTTGTGCCTTCGCACTGCCACGGTCGGTTGAATAGCCGTGGGTGCCACCAATCTGCGCTCCAGGGACTCCGAAACCCACGACACCCGCGCATATGGATCACCCACGGCTATTCACCCCACCGTGGCAGTGGGAAAGGCACAACCAGGCCCATCCAGCGCCCCCGATGCTCTTGAACTAGCAACGCAGAGCCAAACCGAGACCATGGGGCTCAAAACGGTGGTTTCGGCCGTCTGAGAGCCCAGGACCATACGCCGATGCCCAGGCATTCATACAACAGCTGACTAATAACGAACAGCTAGCGTATGGACGCCTGGATATCGGCGTGTTGCTCCTGGCCTCGAGGACGGCGGAAACCACAGTTTTCAGACCCTCTGTCCCGAATTGGCTCTGCGTGGCTAGTTCGGGAGCATCGGGGGCGCTGGATGGGCCAGGTTGTATCTTTCCCTCTGCTACGGTGGGGGTGAATAGCCGTGGGTGATCTATATGCGGCGAGTGTCGTGGGTTTCGGTGTCCCTGGAGCGCAGGTTGGTGGGACCCACGGCTATTCAACCGACCGTGGCAGTGGGAAAGGCACAACCCGGCCCGTCCGGCGCCCCCGTTGCTCTCGAACTAGCAACCCCAAGCGAAACCGAGATCATGGGGCTCAAAACGGTGGTTTCGGCCATCTGAGAAGCCAAGGAGCATACGCCGATGCCCAGGCAATCGTATAACAGCTGACCAATTACGAACAGCTAGCGTGTGGATACCTGGATATCGGCGTGTGGCTCCTGAGCCTCGAGGACGGCGGAAACAACAGTTTTGAGACCCCCGGTCTCGAGTTGGCTCTGGGTTGCTAGTTCGGCAGCATCGGAGGCGCTGGATGGGCCCGGTTTTACCTGTCGCACTGCCACGGTCGGTTGAATAGCCGTGGGTCCCCAATCTGCGCTCCAACTAAACCCACGGCACCCGCCCCGATATGGACCACCCACGGCTATTCAACTACGACCGTGGCAGTGGGACAGGTACAACCAGGCCCATTCAGCGCCCCCGATGCTGTCGAACTAGCAAACCAGAGCCAACTCGAGACTGAGGGTTTCAAAACTGTGGTTTCGGCCGTCCTTGAGGCCCAGGAGCAAGACGCCGGTCTCCAGGCATCCATACGCTAGCTTTTCATTATAAGTCAGCTGTTGTATGAATGCCTGGGCATCGGCGTATGGTCCTGGGCTTCACAGATGGCCAAACCACCGTTTTGTGCCCCATGGTCTCGGTTTGGCTCTGGGTTGCTAGTTCAAGAGCATCGGGGCGCCAGATGGGCCGGGTTGTGCCTTTCCCACTGCCACGGTCGGTTGAATAGCCGTGGGTCCCACCAATCTGCGCTCCAGGACTCCGAAACCCACGACACTCGCCCCGCATAGATCACCCACGGCTATTCACCCCACCGTGGCAGTGGGAAGGCACAACCAGGCCCATCCAGCGCCCCCGATGCTGTCGAACTAGCAAACCAGAGCCAACTCGAGACCGAGGGTCTCAAAACTGTGGTTTCGGCCGTCCTCGAGGCCCAGGGCAAGACGCCGGTCTCCAGGCATCCATACGCCAGCTGTTCGTTATAAGTCAGCTGTTGTATGAATGCCTGGGCATCGGCGTATGGTCCTGGGCTCCTCAGACGGCCGAAACCACCGTTTTGAGCCCATGGTCTCGGTTTGGCTCTGGTTGCTAGTTCGAGAGCATCGGGGCGCTGGATGGGCCTGGTTGTGCCTTTCCTCTGCCACGGTGGGTGTGAATAGCCGTGGGTGATTCATAATGGGGCGAGTGTCGTGGGTTTCGGAGTCCCTGGAGCGCAGATTGGTGGGACCCACGGCTATTCAACCGACCGTGGCAGTGGGAAAGGCACAACCCGGCCCGTCTGGCGCCCCCGATGCTCTTGAACAAGCAAGTCAGATCCAAACCGAGACCATGGGACACAAAACGGTGGTTTCGGCCATCTGTGAGGCCCAGGACCATACGACGATGCCCAGGGATTCATACAACAGCTGACTAATAACGAACAGCTAGCGTAAGGACGTCTGGATCTCGGCGTGTTGCTCCTGGGCCTCGAGGACGGCGGAAACCACAGTTTTGAGACCCTTAGTCTCGAGTTGGCTCTGCTTGGCTAGTTCGTGCGCATCGTTGTCGCTGGATGGGACCGTTTGTGCCTGTCGCACTGCCATGGTCGGTTGAATAGCCGTGGGTCCCCCCAATCTGCGCTCCACCAAAACCCACGACACCCGCCCCGATATGGACCACCCACGGATATTCACTACGACCGTAGCAGTGGGACAGGTACAACCAGGCCCATTCAGCGCTTCCGATGCTGCCGAACTAGCAACCCAGAGCCAACTCGAGACCGAGGGTCTCAAAACTCTGGTTTTGGCCGCCCTCGAGGCCCAGGAGCAAGACGCCGGTCTCCAGGCATCCATACGCTAGCTGTTCGTTATTAGTCAGCTGTTGTATGAATGCCTGGGCATCGGCGTATGGTCATGGGCTACCCAGATGGCCGAAACCACCGTTTTGTACTCCATGGTCTCGGTTTGGCTCTGGGTTGCTAGCTCAAGAGCATCGAGGGAGCCAGATGGGCCGGGTTGTGCCTTTTCCACTGCCACGGTCGGTTGAATATCCTTGGGTCCCACCAATCTGCGCTCCAGGGTCTACGAAACCCACGACACTCGCCCCCATATGAATCACCCACGGTTATTCATCCCCACCGTGGCAGAGGGAAAGGCACATCTCGGTCCATCCAGCGCCCCTGATGCTCTCGAACTAGCAATCCAGAGCCAAACCGAGACCATGGGGCTCAAAACTGTGGTTTCGGCCGTCTGAGAAGCCCAGGACCATACGCTGATGCCCAAGGATTCATACACCAGCTGACTAAAAACGAACAACTAGCGTATCGATGCCTGAATATTGGCGTCTTTCCCCTGGGCATCGAGGACGGCCGAAACCACAGTTTTGAGACCCTCGGTCTCGAGTTAATTCTGGTTGCTAGTTCGGCAGCATCGAGGGCGCTGAATGAGCCTGGTTGTACCTGTCCCACTGCTACGGTTGTAGTGAATAGCCGTGGGTGGTCCATATCGGGGCGGATGTCGTGGGTTTCGTTGGAGCGCAGATTGGAGGGACCCACGGCTATTCAACCGACCGTGGCGGTGCGGCAGGCACAACCGTGCCCATCCAGCGCCTTCGATGCTCCCGAACTAGCTATCCAGAGCCAATTCGGGACAAAGGGATTCAAAAACGTGGTTTCGGCCGTCTGAGAAGCCCAGTACCATATGCCGACGCCTAGGCATTCATACGCCAGCTGACTAATAACGAACTGCTAGCGTATGGAAGCCTGGAGACCGGCGTCTTGCTCCTGGGCATCGAGGACGGCCGAAACCACAGTTTTGAGACCCTCGGTTTCGAGTTCGCTCTGGGTTTCTAGTTCGGCAGCATCGGGGGCGCTGAATGGGCCTGGTTGTACCTGTCGCAATGCTACGGTCGTAGTGAATAACCGTGGGTGGTCCATATCGGGGCGGGTGTCGGGGGTTTCGTCGGAGCGCAAATTGGGGTACCCACGGCTATTCAACCGACCGTGGCGGTGCGGCAGGCACAACCGTGCCCATCCAGCGCGTTCGATGCTACCGAACTAGCTATCCAGAGCCAATTCGGGACAAAGGTAATCAAAAACGTGGTTTCGGCCGTCTGAGAAGCCCAGTACCATACGCCGATGCCCAGGCATTCATACAACAGCTGACTAATAACGAACAGCTAGCGTATGGATGCCTGGAGACTGGCGTCTTGCTGCTGGGCATCGAGGAACCACAGTTTTGAGACCCTGGGATCGAGTTCGCTCTGGGTTGCTAGTTCGGCAGCATCGGGGCGCTGAATGGCCTGGTTGTACCTGTCCCACTGCTACGGTCGTAGTGAATAGCCGTGGGTGGTCCATATCGGGGCGGGTGTCGTGGGTTTCGTTTGAGCGCAGATTGGGGGGACCCACCGCTATTCAACCGACCGTGGCAGTGCGGCAGGCACAACCGCGCCCATCCAGCGCCCGCAATGCTACTGAACTAGCTATCCAGAGCCAATTCGGGACAAAGGGATTCGAAAAACGTGGTTTCGGCCGTCAGAGAAGCCCAGTACCATACGCCGATGCCCAGGAATTCATACGCAAGCTGACTAATAACGAACAGCTAGCGTATGAACGCCTGGATAACGGCGTGTTACTCCTGGGCCTCGAGGACGGCGAGAACCACCGTTTTGAGACCCTTTGTCTCGAATTGGCTCTGAATGAGCCCGTTTGTGCCTGTCGCACTGCCACGGTCTGTTGAATAGACGTGGGTCCCCCCAATCTGCGCTCCAACGAAACTCACGACACCCGCCCCGATATGGAACACCCTCGGTTATTCACTACGACCGTAGCAGTGCGACAGGTACAACCAGGCCCATTCAGCGCCCCCGATGCTGCCGAACTAGAAACCCAGAGCGAACTCGAAACCGAGGGTCTCAAAACTGTGGTTTCGGCCGTCCTCGATGCCCAGGAGCAAGACGCCGGTCTCCAGGCTTCCGTACGCTAGCTGGTCGTAATTAGTCAGCTGTTGTATGAATGCCTGGGCATCGGCGTATGGTCGTGGGCTTCTCAGATGGCCGGAACCACCGTTTTCAGCCCCATGGTCTCGAATTGGATATGGGTTGCTAGTTTGGCAGCATCGAAGGCGCTGAATGGGCCTGGTTGTACCTGTCCCACTGCTACGGTCTTATTGAATAGCAGGGAGTGGTCCATATCGGGGCGGGTGTCGTTGGTTTCGTTGTAGCGCAGATTGGGAGGACCCACGGCTATTCAACCGACCGTGGCAGAGCGACAGGCACAAACGGGCCCATCCAGCGCCAACGATGCTCCCGAACTAGCCACGCAGAGCCAATTCGAGACAAAAGGTCTCGAAACTGTGGTTTCCGCCGTCCTCGAGGCCCAGGAGCAACACGCCGATATCCAGGCTTCCATACGCTAGCTGTTCGTTATGTCAGCTGGTGTATGAAAGCATGTGTATCGGCGTATGGTTCTGGGCTTCTCAGACGGCCGAAACCACCGTTTTGTGCCCCACGGTCTCGGTTTGACTCTGGGTTGCTACTTCGACAGCATCAGGGGCGCTGGATGGGCCTGGTTGTGCCTTTCCCACTGCCACGGTGGGGGTGAATAGCCGTGGTTGATCTATATGCGGCGAGTGTCGTGGGTTTCGGTGTCCCTGGAGCGCCGGTTGGTGGGAGCCGCGGCTATTCAACCGACCGTGGCAGTGGGAAAGGCACGACCCGGCCCGTCCGGCGCCCCCGGTGCTCTCGAACTAGCAACCCAAAGCCAAACCGAGATCATGGGGCTCAAAACGGTGGTTTCGGCCATCTGAGAAGCCAAGGAGCATACGTCGATGCCCAGGCAATCATATAACAGCTGACTAATAACGAACAGCTAGCGTATGGATGCCTGGATATCGGCGTGTCTCCTGGGCCTGGAGGACGGCGGAAACCACAGTTTTGAGACCCTTTGTCTCGAATTGGCTCTGCGTGGCTAGTTCGGGAGCATCGTTGGCGCTGGGTGGGCCCGGTTGTACCTGTCGCACTGCCACGGTCGGTTGAATAGCCGTGGGTCCCCCCAATCTGCGCTCCAACGAAACCCACGACACCCGCCCCGATATGGACCACCCACGGCTATTCACTACGATCGTGGCAGTGCGACAGGCACAACCGGGCCCATCCAGCGCCAACGATGCTCCCGAACTGGCCACGCAGAGCCAATTCGAGACAGAGGGTCTCAAAACTGTGGTTTCGGCCGTCCTCGAGGCCTCGAGGGAACGATAGCTGTTCGTTATTAGTCATCTGTTGTATGAGTGCCTGGGCATCGGCGTATGGTCCTGGGCTTCCCAGATGGCTGAAACCACCGTTTTGTGCCCCATGGTCTCGGTTTGGCTCTGGGTTGCTAGTTCGAGAGCATTGGGGGCACCAGATGGGCCGGGTTGTGCCTTTTCCACTGCCATCGTCGGTTGAATAGCAGTTTGTCCCACCAAT
Organism: Novius pumilus; assembly: GCA_020654155.1. Classification (NCBI taxonomy): domain Eukaryota; kingdom Metazoa; phylum Arthropoda; class Insecta; order Coleoptera; family Coccinellidae; genus Novius; species Novius pumilus. The sequence continues at coordinate 30,674 of JAIFOV010000120.1, forward strand.
CTGCGCTCCAGGGACTCCGAAACCCACGACACTCGACCCCATATGAATCACCCACGGCTATTCACCCCCACTGTGGCAGAGGGAAAGGCACAACCAGGCCCGTCCGGCCCCATGGTGCTCTCGAGCTAGCAACCCAAAGCCAAACAGAGACCATGGGGCTGAAAACGGTGGTTTCGCCCATCTGAGAAGCCCAGGACCATACGCCGATGCCCAGGCATTCATACAACAACTGACTTATAACGAACAGCTAGCATATGGATGCCTGGATATCGGCGTGTTGCTCCTGGGCCTCGAGGACGGCGGAAACCACGGTTTTGAGACCCTTTGTCTCGAATTGGCTCTGCGTGGCTAGTTCGGGAGCATCGTTGCGCTGGATGGGCCCGGTTTTGCCTGTCGCACTGCCACGGTCGTAGTGAATAGCCGTGAGTGGTCCATATCGGGGCGGGTGTCGTGGATTTCGTTGGAGCGCAGATTGGGGGGACCCACGGCTATTCAACCGACCGTGGCAGTGCGACAGGCACAACCGGGCCTATTCAGCGCCCCGATGCTCCTGAACTAGCTATCCAGAGCTAATTCGAGACAAACGGATTCAAAAACGTGGTTTCGGCCGTCAGAGAAGCCCAGTACCATACGCCGATGCCCAGGCGTTCATACGCAAGCTGACTAATAACGAACAGCTAGCGTATGGACGCCTGGATATCGGCGTGTCACTCCTGGGCCTCGAGGACGGCGGAAACCACAGTTTTGGGACCCTTTGTCTGGAATTGGCTCTGCTTGACTATTTCGGGAGCATCGTTGCGCTGGATGGGCCTGTCGCACTGCACATCTGGGAAGACCAGGACCATACGCCGATGCCCAGGCATCCATACAACAGCTGACTTATAACGAACAGCTAGCGTATGGAAGCCTCGAGACCGGCATCTTTCTCCTGGGCCTCGAGGACTTCGGAAACCACAGTTTTGAGACCCTGAGTCTCGAATTGGCTCTGCATGGCTAGTTCGGGAGCATCGTTGGCGCTGGATGGGCCCGTTTGTGCCTGTCGCACAGCCACAGTCGGTTGAATAGCCGTGGGTCCCCCCAATCTGCGCTCCAACGAAACCCACTACACCCGCCCCGATATGGACCACCCACGGCTATTCACTACGACCGTGGTAGTGCGAAAGGCACAAACGGGCCCATCCAGCGCCAACGATGCTCCCGAACTGGCCACGCAGAGCGAATTCGAGACAAAGGGTCTCAAAACTGTGGTTTCCGCCGTCCTCGAGGCCTAGGAGCAAGACGCCGGTCTCCAGGCATCCATACGATAGCTGTTCGTGATTAGTCAGCTGTTGTATGAATGCCTGGGCATCGGCGTATGGTCCTGGGCTTCCCAGATGGCCGCAACCAACGTTTTGTACTCCATGGTCCAGGTTTGGCTCTGAGTTGCTAATTCGAGAGCACCGGGGGCGCTGGATGGGCCTGGTTGTACCTGTCCCACTGCTACGGTCGTAGTGAATAGCCGTGGGTCCCCCAATCTGCGCTCCAACGAAACCCACGACACTCGCTCCGATACGGACCACCCACGGCTATTCACTACGACCGTGGCAGTGCGACAGGCACAACCGGCCCATCCAGCGCCAACGATGCTCCCGAACTGGCCACGCAGAGCGAATTCGAGACAAAGGGTCTCAAAACTGTGGTTTCCGCCGTCCTCGAGGCCCAGGAGCAAGACGCCGGTCTCCAGGCATCCATACGATAGCTGTTCGTGATTAGTCAGCTGTTTTATGAATGCCTGGGCATCGGCGTATGGTCCTGGGCTTCCCAGATGGCCGCAACCAACGTTTTGTACTCCATGGTCCAGGTTTGGCTCTGAGTTGCTAGTTCGAGAGCACCGGGGGCGCTGGATGGGCCTGGTTGTACCTGTCCCACTGCTACGGTCGTAGTGAATAGCCGTGGGTCCCCCCAATCTGCGCTCCAACGAAACCCACGACACTCGCTCCGATACGGACCACCCACGGCTATTCACTACGACCGTGGCAGTGCGACAGGCACAACCGGCCCATCCAGCGCCAACGATGCTCCCGAACTGGCCACGCAGAGCCAATTCGAGACAAAGGGTCTCAAAACTGTGGTTTCGGCCGTCCTCGAGGCCCAGGAGAAAGACGCCGGCCTCCAGGCATCCATACGCTAGCTGTTCGTTATAAGGCAGCTGTTGTATGAATGCCTGGGCATCGTCGTATGGTCCTGGGCTTCACAGGTGGCCGAAAACACCGCTTTGTGTCCCATGGTCTCGGTTTGGCTCTGGGTTGATAGTTCAAGAGCATCGGGGGCGCCAGATGGGCCGGTTATGCCTTTCCCACTGCCACGGTCGGTTGAATAGCTGTGGGTCCCACGAATCTGCGCTCCAGGGACTCCGAAACTCACGACACTCGCCCCATATGGATCACCAACGGCTATTAACCCCCACCGTGGCAGTGGGAAAGGCACAACCAGGCCCATCCAGCGCCCCCGGTTCTCTCGAACTAGCAACTCAGAGCCAAACCTGGACCATGGGGCACAGAACGTTGGTTGCGGCCATCTGGGAAGCCCAGGACCATACGCCGATGCCCAGGCATTCATACAACAGCTGCCTAATCACGAACAGCTATCGTATGGATGCCTGGAGACCGGCGTCTTGCTCCTGGGCCTCGAGGAAGGCGGAAACCACAGTTTTGAGAAACTTTGTCTCGAATTGGCTTTCCGTGGCTAGTTCGGGAGCATCGTTGGCGCTGGATGGGCCCGTTTGTGCCTGTCGCAGTGCCACGGTCGGTTGAATAGCCGTGGGTCCCCCCAATCTGCGCTCCAACGAAACCCACTACACCCGCCCCGATATGGACCACCCACGGCTATTCAACAGACCGTGGCAGTGCGACAGGCACAAACGAGCCCATCCAGCGCCAACGATGCTCCCGAACTAGCCACGCAGAGCCAATTCGAGACGAAGGGTCTCAAAACTGTGGTTTCCGCCGCCCTCGAGGCCCAGGAGCAACACGCCGATATCCAGGCATCCATACGCTAGCTGTTCGTTATTAGTCAGCTGGTGTATGAATGCCTGGGCATCGCCGTATGGTCCTGGGCTTCCCAGATGGCCGCAACCACCGTTTTGTGCACCATGGTCTCGGTTTGGCTCTGGGTTGCTAGTTCGAGAGCACCGGGGCGCTGGATGGGCCTGGTTGTGCCTTCCCACTGCCACGGTAGGGGTGAATAGCCGTGGGTGATCTATATGGGGTGAGTGTCGTGAGTTTCTGAGTCCCTGGAGCGCAGATTGTTGGGTCCCACGGCTAATCAACCGACCGTGGCAGTGGGAAAGGCACAACCCGGCCCATCTGGCTCCTTGTTGCTCTTCAACTGTCAACCCAGAGCCAAACCGAGACCATGGGACACAAAACGGTGGTTTCAGCCATCTGGGAAGCCCAGGACCATACGCCGATGCTCAGGCACTCATACAACAGCTGACTAATAACGAACAGCTAGCGTATGGATGCCTGGAGGCCGGCGTCTTTCTCCTGGGCCTCGAGGACGGCCGAAACCACAGTTTTGAGACCCTTTGTCTCGAATTGGCTCTGCGTGGCCAGTTCGGGAGCATCGTTGGCGCTGGATGGGCCCGTTTGTGCCTGTCGCAGTGCCACGGTCGGTTGAATAGCCGTGGGTCCCCCCAATCTGCGCTCCAACGAAACCCACTACACCCGCCCCGATATGGACCACCCACGGCTATTCACTACGACCGTGGTAGTGCGACAGGCACAAACGGGCCCATCCAGCGCCAATGATGCTCCCGAACTGGCCACGCAGAGCCAATTCGAGACAAAGGGTCTCAAAACTGTGGTTTCCGCCGTCCTCGAGGCCCAGGAGCAAGACGCCGGTCTCCAGGCATCCATACGATAGCTGTTCGTGATTAGTCAGCTGTTGTATGAATGCCTGGGCATCGGCGTATGGTCCTGGGCTTCCCAGATGGCCGCAACCAACGTTTTGTGCCCCATGGTCCAGGTTTGGCTCTGAGTTGCTAGTTCGAGAGCACCGGGGGCGCTGGATGGTCCTGGTTGTGCCTTTCCCACTGCCACGGTGGGGGTGAATAGCCGTAGGTGATCCATATGGGGCGAGTGTCGTGAGTTTCGGAGTCCCTGGAGCGCAGATTCGTGGGACCCACGGCTATTCAACCGACCGTGGCAGTGGGAAAGGCATAACCGGCCCATCTGGCGCCCCCGATGCTCTTGAACTATCAACCCAGAGCCAAACCGAGACCATGAGACACAAAACGGTGTTTCGGCCACTCTGAAGCCCAGGACCATACGCTGATGCCCAGGCATTCATACAACAGCTGACTAATAACGAACAGCTAGCGTATGGATGCCTGGAGGCCGGCGTCTTGCTCCTGGGCCTCGAGGACGGCCGAAACCACAGTTTCGAGACCCTCGGTCTCGAGTTGGCTCTAAGTTGCAAAATCGGCAGCATCGGGGGCGCTGAATGGGCCTGGTTGTACCTGTCCCACTGCTACGGTCGTGGTGAATAGCTGTGGATGGTCCATATCGGGGCGGGTGTCGTGGGTTTCGTTGGAGCGCAGATTGGGGGGACTTACGGCCATTCAACCGACCATGGCAGTGCGACAGGCACAAACGGCCCATCCCAACCATGCTCCCGAACTAGCCACGCAGAGCCAATTCGAGACAAAGGGTCTCAAAACGGTGGTTTCCGCCGTCCTCGATGCCCAGGAAGCAATACGCCAGTCTCCAGGCATCTATACGCTAGCTGTTCGTTATAAGTCAGCTGTTGTATGAATGCCTGGGCATCGGCGTATGGTCCTGGGCTTCCCAGATGGCCGTAACCACCGTTTTCAGCCCCTTTGTCTCTAATTGGCTCTGCGTGGCTAGTTCGGGAGCATCGTTGGGACCGTTTGTGCCTGCCGCACTGCCACGGTCGGTTTAATAGCCGTGGGTCCCCCCAATCTGCGCTCCCACGAAACCCACGACACCCGCCCCGATATGGACCACCCACGGCTATTCAACAGAACGTGGCAGTGCGACAGGCACAAACGAGCCCATGCAGCGCCAACGATGCTCCCGAACTAGCCACGCAGAGCCAATTCGAGACGAAGGGTCTCAAAACTGTGGTTTCCGCCGCCCTCGAGGCCCAGGAGCAACACGCCGATATCCAGGCATCCATACGCTAGCTGTTCGTTATTAGTCAGCTGGTGTATGAATGCCTGGGCATCGCCGTATGGTCCTGGGCTTCCCAGATGGCCGCAACCACCGTTTTGTGCACCATGGTCTCGGTTTGGCTCTGGGTTGCTAGTTCGAGAGCACCGGGGCGCTGGATGGGCCTGGTTGTGCCTTCCCCACTGCCACGGTAGGGGTGAATAGCCGTGGGTGATCTATATGGGGTGAGTGTCGTGAGTTTCTGAGTCCCTGGAGCGCAGATTGTTGGGTCCCACGGCTATTCAACCGACCGTGGCAGTGGGAAAGGCACAACCCGGCCCATCTGGCTCCTTGTTGCTCTTGAACTGTCAACCCAGAGCCAAACCGAGACCATGGGACACAAAACGGTGGTTTCAGCCATCTGGGAAGCCCAGGACCATACGCCGATGCTCAGGCACTCATACAACAGCTGACTAATAACGAACAGCTAGCGTATGGATGCCTGGAGGCCGGCGTCTTTCTCCTGGGCCTCGAGGACGGCCGAAACCACAGTTTTGAGACCCTTTGTCTCGAATTGGCTCTGCGTGGCCAGTTCGGGAGCATCGTTGGCGCTGGATGGGCCGGTTGTGCCTGTCGCACTGCCACGGTCGTAGTGAATAGCCGTGGGTGGTCCGTATCGGAGCGAGTGTCGTGGGTTTCGTTGGAGCGCAGATTGGGGGGACCCACGGATATTCACTACGACCGTAGCAGTGGGACAGGTACAACCAGGCCCATTCAGCGCCCCCGATGATCCCGAACTAGCAACCCTGAGTCAACTCGAGACTGAGGGTGTCAAAAGTGTGGTTTCGGCCGTCCTCGAGGCACAGGAGCAAGACGCCGGTCTCCAGGCATCCATACGCTAGCTGTGCGTTATTAGTCAGCTGGTTTATGAATGCCTGGCCATCGGTGTATGGTCCAGGGCTGCTCAGACGGCCGAAACCACCGTTTTGAGCCCCATGCTCTCGGTTTGGCTCTGGGTTGCTAGTTCAAGAGCATCGGGGGCGCTAGATGGGCCAGGCTGTGCCTTTCCCTCTGCCACGGTGGGGGTTAATAGCCGTGGGTGATTCATATGGGGTGAGTGTCGTCAGTTTCGGAGTCCCTGGAGCGCAGATTGTTGGGACCCACGGCTATTCAACCGACCGTGGCAGTGGGAAAGGCACAACTAGGCCCATCCAGCGCCCCTGATGCTCTCGAGGTAGCAACCCAGATCCAAATCGAGACCATGAGGCACAAAACGGTGGTTTCGGCCGTCTGAGAAGTCCAGGACCATACACCGATGCCCAGGCATTCATACAACAGCTGACTAATAACGAACAGCTAGCGTATGGATGCCTGGATATCGGCGTGTTGCTCCTGGGCATCGAGGGGGCGGCGGTAACCACAGTTTTTAGACCATTTGTCTCGAATTGGCTCTGCGTGGCTAGTTCGGGAGCATCGTTGGAGCTGGATGGGCCCGTTTGTGCCTGTCGCACTGCCACGGTCGGTTGAATAGCCGTGGTCCCCAATCTGCGCTCCAACGAAACCCACGACACCCGCCTCGATATGGACCACTCACGGCTATTCACTACGACCGTGGCAGTGCGACAGGCAAAACCGGGCCCATCCAGCGCAACGATGCTCCCGAACTAGCCACGCAGAGCCAATTCGAGACAAATTGTCTCAAAACTGTGGTTTCCGCCGTCCTCGAGGCCCAACAGCAACACGTCGATATCCAGGCGTCAATACGCTAGCTGTTCGTTATTAGTCAGCGGTTGTATGAATGCCTGGGCATCGGCGGATGGTCCTGGGCTTCTCAGAAGACCGAGACCACCGTTTTCAGCCCCATGATCTCGAATTGGGTCTGTGTTGCCAGTTCGGCAGCATCGAGGGCGCTGAATGGGCCTGGTTGTACCTGTCCCATTGCTACGGTGGTAGTGAGTAGCCGTGGGTGGTCCATATCGGGGCGGGTGTCGTGGGTTTCGTAGGAGCGCAGATTGGGAGGACCCACGGCTATTCAGCCGACCGTTGCAGTGCGACAGGCAGAAACGCGCCCATCCAGCGCCAACGATGATCCCGAACTAGCCACGCAGAGCCAACCCGAGACAAAGGGTCTCAAAACTGTGGTTTCCGCCGTCCTCGAGGCCTAGGAAAAACACGCCGATATCCAGGCGTCCAAACACTAGCTGTTCGTTATTAGTCAGCTGGCGTATGAATGCCTGGGCATCGGCGTATTGTACTGGGCTTCTCAGACGGCCGAAACAAAGTTTTTGAATCCTTTTGTCTCGAATTGGCTCTGCGTGGCCAGTTCGGGAGCATCGTTGGCGCTGGATGGGCCCGTTTGTGCCTGTCGCACTGCCACGTTCGGTTGAATAGCCGTGGGTCCCCCCAATCTGCGCTCCAACGAAACCCACGACACCCGCCTCGATATGGACCACCCACCGCTATTCACTACGACCGTTGCAGTGCGACAGGCATAACCAGGCCCATGTTGGGAGGGAAACCCGGGGCCGGGGGGGGTTTAACCAGGGGAAAAGAGGGGACACGGGGTTTTCCCGGACCCGGACCAACGGAAACCCAGGCATTAACAAACCGGGTTTGCAGGGAGGAAACCCGGATCGCCCTTTCCCGCTGCAAAACCAAAACCCTTTGGGCCGGGTTTCGGCGTGGCCCGGCCCGGGCGGGACCCGTTTCGTGCCTTGGGGTGGATGGTGGGTATTGGCGGGTTTCCCTGGGTCGGGGGAAATTGGCCCTTTTCCGGGGTTTGGGGGGAAGGGGACACTTCCCCCGGGGGTTGGCCGGACCCCCCCGGGGAAAAGGGCCAAACGGGGCCCCGGCCCCGGGGGGGCCCACCCTTTTCCCCGGGCGGAACCTTTCCGGCACCAGCCCGCTTTAAGCCCGGGCCTTGAACCGGGTCCTTTTTTCGCCCAGGGGGAAACCCCGTTTTTGGGCCAAAGCTTTGGGTTTTAGCGGGGCTTTCCCGGGGCCGGGTTTCGGCAAACGCCCCCCGTTGAAAGCCGGGGTTTCCAATTGGCGTCCAAAAACCCAGCCCCGCCCGGGAAACCCCGGGTTTCCCCACCCCCCCAAAGCAAAGGGCCCTACCCCTTTTCCCCCTCCCAAAAAGGGGAAAAGGCCAAACGGGTTTCGCCCCAGGGGAAAACCCCGGGGCCAAAGGCGGGTTTCAAGTTTTTTTGGGGCCGGGGGCGTTCCGGTTTTTCCGGGGTGGGGGCCCGGTCCCGGAGATGGGCCTGGAAAGGGGGGCCGGGCCGGGCCCGGGGGGGGCCCCCCAACCCCGGGAAAAGGGGCCCCCCCCGCCCCAAGGAAACCCCGGCCCCTAAACCCCCGGTAACCAGGCCTACCCTGGGGGCCCAAAGGCCAACCCCTGAGCCGGGCTCAAAAGGGGTTTGGCCGGGGCCTAACCGTGCTTTTCCCGGGTTTGTAGCGTTGTTAACCCGGCTGGATTCCGGGCTCCATGGCCCCCCGTTTCCCACCCCCGTTTGGCCCGGGGGGGGCCCTCGGGGGCCCAGTGGGCCCTTTGGGCCCCCGGGCCCCGGGGGCCTTTTCCCCCAAACGGGGTTTGGGTTTGGGCCCCAACCCCCAATGCCCAGGCAAACCCCCCTAAAAAAGGCAACCCCCGGAAGGGGGGCCCCCCCGGGGCCCCCGAACCCGGGCCAAAACCCTTTGGGTTGGGAAAACCCGGGGGGCCTTTGGGCCCCCAACCCGGCAGGAAAAACCTGGGTTATACGGCTGCTGGGTCGGGAAACGTTTGGCCCGGGCCTTTCCCGCGGGCAGTTTGGACGGGCCAAAGGGCCTGGCCCGTTCGAGCACGGGGGAATGCCGGGGTTTCCCCCCGGGGGCTGGGTTTGGGGCCAATGGGGCCCGGTTTTTAAACCATCCGGGCCCCAAAGGGCCCCGGGCCAAAACCCCTTTCCCGCCCGGGCCCCTTGGGGAAAAAGGGCCAAAAGGGCGGCCCCAGGCACCCGTTGCGTTTTTCACTGTTGATGAACCGGGATGGCTTCCGGCTTCCCCGACCGCCCCGGGCCCCGGCCTTTTGGCCCGGTTCCGAAGAGCGCAAACCGGGTTGGCCTTTCAACGGTGGTTTTGGGGCCAACCCTCCCAGGGAAAACCCACAACCGCGCTAATACCCCGGCTATTACCCCGGGAAGGGGCCCCCTCCGGCCCCCGAGCCGAAAAACCCAGGAAAACCCCCGGGGGGTTAAAACGGGGTTTCGGCCGTTGGGGGCCGGGCCTCCCCCCAGGTATACTGTGACTAATAACGAAAGCTGGTTTGTGCCCTGGAATGGGTGGCCCGGCCCGGGGGGGAAAACCCAAGGGCCCCCCTTGGCTTCCGTGGCACAGCACGGGGGCCTGGGGGCCGGGTGTTTCCCGCCACTGGGGAAAGCCGGGCATAGCCGATGCGGGCTTCCCTACCAGTTTGGGACCCACGGCTATTAAGCCTGGATGGGGGCCCCCGGCCCCCGGCGCCCCCGGGAAGGCGGAAACCTCCGTTTTGAGACCCTCTGTCTCGAATTGGCTCTGCGTGGCTAGTTCGGGAGCATCGTTGGCGCTGAATGGGCCCGTTTGAGCCTGTCGCACTGCCACGGTCGGTTGAATAGCCCCTAATCCCCCTATCCCCCTAATCTGCGCTCCAACAAAACCCACGACACCCGCCCCGATATGGACCACCCACGGCTATTCACTACGACCGTGGGATCCAGCGAAACGATGCTCCCGAACTAGCCACGCAGAGCCAATTCGAGACAAAGGGTCTCAAAACTGTGGTTTCCGCCGTCCTCGAGGCCCAGGAGCAACACGCCGATATCCAGGCATCCATACGCTAGCTATTCACCTCCACCGTGGCAGAGGGAAAGGCACAACCTGGTCCATCCAGCGCCCCCGATGCTCTTGAACTAGCAACCCAGAGCCAAACCGAGACCATGGGACACAAAACGGTGTTTTCGGCCACCTGTGAAGCCCAGAACCATACGCTGATGCCCAGGCATTCAAACAACAGTTGACTAATAACGAACAGCTAGCGTACGGATGGCTGGATATCGGCGAGTTGCTCCTGGGCCTCGAGGACGGCGGAAACCACAGTTTTGAGACACTTTGTCTGAAATTGGCTCTGCTTGGCTATTTCGGAAGCATCGTTGGCGCTGGATCGGCCCAGTTGTGCCTGTCGCACTGCCACGGTCGTAGTGAATAGCCGTGGGTGGTTCATATCGGGGCGGGTGTCGTGGGTTTCGTTGGAGCGCAGTTTGGGGGACCCACGGCTATTAAACCGACTGTGGCAGTACGACAGGCACGAACGGTCCCAACGATGCTCCCGAACTAGCAACGCAGAGCCAATTCGAGACGAAGGGTCTCAAAACGGTGGTTTCCGCCGTCCTCGAGGCCCAGGAGTAACACGCCGATATCCAGGCGTCCATACGCTATTTGTTCGTTATTAGTCAGCTTGCGTATGAATGCCTGGGCATCGGCGTATGGTACTGGGCTTTCTGACGGCCGAAACCACGTTTTTGAATCCCTTTATCTCGAATTAGCTCTGGATTGCTAGTTCAGGAGCATCGGGGCGCTGGATGGGCCTGGTTGTGCCTGTCGCATTGCCACGGTCGGTTGAATAGCCGTGGGTCCCCCCAATCTGCGCTCCAACGAAACCCACGACACCCGCCCCGATATGGACCACCTACGGCTATTCACTACGACCGTAGCAGTGGGACAAGTACAACCAGGACAATTCAGCGCACTTGATGCTGCCGAACTAGCAATCCAGGGCCAACTCGAGACCGAGGGTCTCAGAACTGTGGTTTCGGCCGTCCTCGAGGCCCAGGAGCAAGACGCCGGTCTCCAGGCATCCATACGGTAGCTGTTCATTATTAGTCAGCTGTAGTATTGTTACCATACACTCTGACAATTCTTACCCAACCTTCGAGAGAGACCACGCCCCCTTTGCTTCCGCGTCCGCGCTCGCTTGTCATTGGTGGAACGCTCTTTCCGGCCCCAATGCTACTTAAACGCACCTCTATCTCCACTCGGGAGTCCGTCTCCAGACTCCATGCAGCATCGGTCTCTCTTGACGAAACACCACCTCAAGACAAAAATAATCGTTTTCTTTTCGAACATCGTTTTCTCATCAACCAAATCAACGTCGTAACTTATCAAATGGTCCGTTACCTCAGGCCCGCCGGATATTTTACGCCAAACCAAGATAGTCCGGTAACAGTATGAATGCCTGGGCATCGGAGTATGGTCCTGGCTTTATAGATGGCCGAAACCACCGTTTTGTGCCCCATGGTCTCGGTGTGGCTCTGGGTTGCTAGCTCGAGAGCATCAGGGGCGCTGGATGGGCCTGATTGTGCCTTTCCCACTGCCACGGTGGGGTGAATAGCCGTGGGTGATCTATAAGCGGCGAGTGTCGTGGGTTTCGGGGTCCCTGAAGCGCAGGTTGGTGGGACCCATGGCTTTTCAACCGACCGTGGCAGTGGGAAAGGCCCCTCCGGCGCCACCAGTGCTCTCGAACTAGCAACCCAAAGCCAAACCGAGATCATGGGGCTCAAAACGGTGGTTTCGGCCATCTGAGAATCCAAGGAGCATACGCCGATGCCCAGGCAATCACATAACAGCTGACTGATAAGGAACAGCGATGGTATGGACGCCTGGATATCGGCGTGTTGCTCCTGGGCCTCGAGGACGGCGAAAACCAGAGTTTTGAGGCTCTTTGTCTCGAATTGGCTCTGCGTGGCTAGTTCGGGATCATCGTTGGCGCTGGATGGGCGCGTTTCTGCCTGTCGCACTGCAACGGTCGGCTGAATAGCCGTGGGTCCTCCCAATCTGCGCTCCTACGAAACCCACGACACCCGCCCCGATATGGACCACCCACGGCTACTCACTACGACCGTAGCAGTTGGACAGGTACAACCAGGCCCATTCAGCGCCCTCGATGCTGCCGAACTAGCAACCCAGAGCCAATTCGAGATCATGGGGCTGAAAACGGTGGTCTCGGTCATCTGAGAAGCCCAGGACCATCCGCCGCTGCCCAGGCATTCATACAACAGCTGACTAATAACGAACAGCTAGCGTATGGACGCCTGGATATCGGCGTTTGCTCCTGGGCGGAAACCACAGTTTTGATACCACTTGTCTCGAATTGGCTCTGCGTGGCTAGTTCGGGAGCATCGTTGCGCTGGATGGGCCCGGTATTGCCTGTCGCACTGCCACGGTCGTAGTGAATAGCCGTGAGTGGTCCATATCGAGGCGGGTGTCGTGGGTTTCGTTGGAGCGCAGATTGGAGGACCCACGGCGATTCAACCGACCGTGGCAGTGCGACAGGCACAAACGGGCCCATCCAGCGCCAACTATGCTCCCGAACTAGCCACGCAGAGCCAATTCGAGACAAATGGTCTCAAAACTGTGGTTTCCGCCGTCCTCGAGGCCCAGGAGCAACACGCCGATATCCAGGCGTCTATACGCTAGCTGTTCGGTATTAGTCAGCTGTAGTATGAACGCCTGGGCATCGAAGTATAGTCCTGGCTTTTATAGATGGCCGAAACCACCATTTTGTGCCCCATGGTCTCGGTTTGGCTCTGGGTTGCTAGCTCGAGAGCATCAGGGGCGCTGGATGGGCCTGATTGTGCCTTTCCCACTGCCACGGTGGGGGTGAATAGCCGTAGGTGATCTATATGCGGCGAGTGTCGTGGGTTTCGGTGTCCCTGGAGCGCAGGTTGGTGGGACCCATGGCTGTTCAACCGACCGTGGCAGTGGTAAAGGCACAACCTGGCCTGTCCGGCGCCCCCGGTGCTCTCGAACTAGCACCGGGGTCGCTGGATGGGCCGGGTTGTGCCTTTCCCTCTGCCACGGTGGAGGTGAATAGCCGTGGTTGATTCATATGGGGGCGAGTGTCGTGGGTTCCGGAGTCCCTGGAGCGCAGATTGGTGGGACCCACTGCTATTCAACCGACGGTGGCAGTGGGAAAGACACAACATCTGGCGCTCCCGATGCTCTCGAACAAGCAACTTAGAGCCAAACCGAGACCATGGGGCACAAAACGGTGGTTTCAGCCATATGAGAAGACGAACAGCTAGCGTATGGACGTCTGGATATCGGCGTCTCGCTCCTGGGCCTCGAGGACGGCGGAAACCACAGTTTTGAGACCCTCGGTCTGGAATTGGCTCTGGTTTGCTAGTTCGACAGCATCGGAGGCGCTGAATGGGCCTGGTTGTACCTGTCCCAACGCTACGGTCGTAGCGAATAGCCCTGGGTGGTCCATATCGGGGCTGGTGTCGTGGGTTTCGTTGGAGCGCAGATTGTGGGGACCCACGGTTATTCAACCGACCGTGGCAGTGCGACAGGCACAAACGGGCCCATCCAGCGCCAACGATGCTCCCGAACTAGCCACGCAGAGCCAATTCGAGACACAGGTTCTCAAAACTGTGGTTTCCGCCGTCCTCGAGGCCCAGAAGCGAGACGCCGATATCCAGGCGTCTATACGCTAGCTGGTCGGTATTAGTCAGCTGTAGTATGAACGCCTGGGCATCGGAGTATGGTCCTGGCTTTATAGATGGCCGAAACCACCGTTTTGTGCCCCATGGTCTCGGTTTGGCTCTGGGTTGCTAGCTGGAGAGCATCAGGGGCGCTGGATGGGCCTGATTGTGCCTTTCCCACTGCCACGGTGGGGGTGAATAGCCGTGGGTGATCTATATGCGGCGTGTGTCGTGGGTTTCGGTGTCCCTGGAGCGCAGGTTGGTGGGACCCATTGCTGTTCAACCGACCGTGGCAGTGGGAAAGGCACAACCCGGCCCGTGCGGCGCCCCCGGTGCTCTCGAACTAGCAGCCCAAAGCCAAACCGAGATCATGGGGCTCAAAACGGTTGTTTCGGCCATCTGAGAAGCCAAGGAGCATACGCCGATGCCCAGGCAATCACATAACAGCTGACTAACAACGAACAGCTAGGGTATGGACGCCTGGATATCGGCGTGTTGCTCCTGGGCCTCGAGGACGGCGGAAACCAGAGTTTTGAGACTCTTTGTCTCGAATTGGCTCTGCGTGGCTAGTTCGGGAGCATTGTTGGCGCTGAATTGGCCCATCCAGCGCCAACGATGCTCACGAACTAGCCACGCAGTGCCAATTCGAGACAAAGGGTCTCAAAACTGTGGTTTCCGCCGTCCTCGAGGCCTAGGAAAAACACGCCGATATCCAGGCGTCCAAACATTAGCTGTTCGCGCGTTTTTGTTTGCACAAGCTCGGAAGTTTTCGGATTTGGTCGGTTCGAGTGAACGACGGCGCGCGTACGTGTTACTTCGGCCATTACGACGAGTGAACAAGCACGTATCGCATTTGTTTCATGTACTTCGTCATCAAATACGTTCAAATAAAAATAAATAAGTGTAAAAACAAAAGCCAGTGCATAAACTAATTACATGGTCCTTCGAGCTGGATACAAGACATCCATATTTTGAAGAAATAAGCTACAAAGCAAGTTATTACAAAATAGAAAATCGTTTCAACGTTTGGTTCATCGTCGTATTCAACAAGTGAGCTACAACAAGTACTCAACGTCAACAAGACACCAACGGCACGTCGATCGTGAAACAATCACCAGGCATCGAAGTACAACAAGTATTCGATGAGATCAACTGTACCAAGAGCCACACCCTCAAGGATCATCAGTTGCAGCGCCACACTACGTACTAGTTCGACATCCGGTAACAAGAGATCTCTCATAACTGGAAGTGAGTTCGTTCCATTTCTTCTCTTTCCTATATCATTACCCTTCCGTTGTTGTCAATTCGCGTTTAAAGAGTTATCATTTGCAAGGTGAGTAATAAATTTCATACGATGACGGATTTGGATAGTTTGAAGCGTCAAAGATCGGCTGTAAAAGCCCAATTAACCATTTTCAAAAATTCGCTCGACTCATATAAACGCGACGAATCGGTACTTACGGAAGAAGCCGTTATTGAATTAAACCTCAGATTTGACAAAGCGTGTTCTCTATTAAATAAGTTCGACTCCGTTCAAGATCAAATTGAGCAGAATACCTCTATAGATTTAAACGAGCAAATAGTTGTCAGAGAAGATTTCGAAAAAAGTTATTACTCTATAATCGCGGTTGCTAAAAAACTAATTGCGTCTACTGAACTACCTGCTGAAATGGAATCTGTAAAATCTGTCTCAGAATCGGGGATCAATTCTCAAGCTATAAAACTACCTACAATTCAATTACCAAAATTCAACGGAAATTATGAAAGTTGGTTAGAATTTAGGGACACTTTTGAGTCACTTATACACTCTAATCCTGGAATAGCAGATATACAAAAATTTCATTACTTGCGTGCATCTTTAGAACAAAGTGCTGCTCAAGTCATAAAATCAATTGAATTTTCTTCCGCCAATTACAAAATAGCATGGAACGTTTTAGAAAGCAGATATAATAACACGAAGCTTCTTGTGAACAATCACATCAAAGCCTTATTTGAATTAGAGCCAATCCAAAAGGAATCAGCCTCAAAAATTAGGAAAATAATTGATGATTTGAATAAGCATTTGAGGGCATTGGAAATACTGGAACAACCAGTCAATTCGTGGGATATTTTAATGGTATATCTAGTTTCAACCAAACTAGATATGACGACTCGCAAGGAGTGGGAGCAAAAGAATCAAAAGGATATTCCTTGCCTCGATGATTTGCTGAATTTTCTCAAAGGTAAGGCCGACTTATTAGAAACTTTGGAATTTAGCTCCAATCCTAAGAAATTCAATAATAGAGAAGTTTCGCATTCTCGTTCGTTTGTTTTGTCAAAAGTAGGTTGTCCTTTGTGTGGGAAAGATCATTACATACAAAAATGTGAAAAATTTATCGCTTTGTCGCCACAAGACAGAATAAGCAAGGTGAAAACCTTAAAATTATGCACGAACTGTCTCAGGAAGGGACATTTTGTAAATAAATGCACTTTCGGGAATTGTAGGCAATGCTCTGCTAAGCACAATACCTTGTTACACATTAATTCAAAAAACAAAGTCATATTCGAATCTCCGGAAAATGCAACAGCAACTTCGACTGACCCTAACGGAGGAATTTTGTCTCTCCATTCATCTGAAAACGGATTAGCACCAAAATTTCAAATTTTACTTTCAACCGTTAGCTTGAAAATTTTGGATCGTAGAGGAAATTATCAAACTGTTCGAGCTTTATTAGACGCAGGATCCCAATCCAGCTTCATTACCTCAGGGCTGTGCGATTCGTTAGGCTTAGAATTGCAAAAAACTCGTATCAAAGTTGGCGGATTCAATCAGTCGGTGTGCGAAATAAATTCATATTGCATAGCTAACATCTTTTCAAAAAATAAGAGCTTTAACTCTAAAATTTCTTGTTTAGTGATTTCTACTATAACTGGTTCATTGCCTAATTGTCAAATCGACCGAAACACATTAGTTATACCCGAAAACATATATTTAGCTGATCCTAAATTCTACGTACCGTCTAAAATTGACATGCTATTAGGTGCTGATATTTTTTGGGATATATTATGCGTAGGTCAAATCAAACTGTCCGAAAACGGTCCGATTTTACAGAAAACTCGTTTCGGTTGGATTGTTAGCGGGCGAATTCCTAATTCCTCAAATTTAATACATTGTAATTTTATGAAAGATATGTCAATTGATAGCCAACTTCAAAAATTCTGGGAAATTGAAAATGTTCACACAAAAAAAATCTTGTCCGCGGAAGAATTAGCTTGCGAAGAGCATTTTGCAAAATCTACTGTTCGTGACAAAGATGGTAGATTTGTTGTCTCTTTACCATTAAAAGAGAGCATTCACAATTTAGGCAATTCAAAATCTCTAGCTTTAAAGAGATTCTCGCAAATAGAGAATAAATTTAGAAAAAATGCCGAACTATTTACAAATTATTGCGATTTTATGCTTGAGTACGAAGCTCTTGGTCATATGCGCGAATTACACGAATCTGATGAAATTCGTGACCCAAAATCGCCGGTTTACTACATGCCTCACCATGGGGTGATTAAAAATGACAGTCTGACTACTAAAATGAGAGTCGTATTTGATGGCCCAGCAGCAACTGACACTGGTTATTCGATCAATCATTTTCAAATGGTAGGTCCAATTATTCAAAACGATCTTCTATCCATATTATTGCGTTTCCGAAAACATAACTTCGTTGTTTGT
This sequence comes from Novius pumilus, assembly GCA_020654155.1. Classification (NCBI taxonomy): domain Eukaryota; kingdom Metazoa; phylum Arthropoda; class Insecta; order Coleoptera; family Coccinellidae; genus Novius; species Novius pumilus. The sequence goes on from JAIFOV010000120.1 coordinate 48,022, forward strand.
GCAGACATTGAAAAAATGTACAGGCAGGTGAAGATCTGTCCCAGTCAGTATTCATTGCAAAGAATTTTTTGGCGACCAGTTTCATCTCAACCAATAAAAACATATGAATTAACAACCGTTACTTACGGTACAGCATCGGCTTCGTTTTTAGCCATAAGATGCTTATTTCAGTTAGGTATAGACTGCGAAAGCGAAAAACCTGATATATCAAAAATTATCAAAAATGATTTTTATGTCGACGACTTGATTAGCGGAGCCAGTTCAATAGAAAGGGCATTAGATTACTGTCGAGAGTTATATAATGTCCTAAAGGGAGGTCATTTTATTTTGAGGAAATGGACATCCAATTCTAGGAAATCACTGATTCTTTAAGAAAAATGTTTGATGTTGATAGCGGATCAAAATTTGAAGTTATCGATTTCGGCTCCAAAGAAAATACCAAAACCTTAGGTTTGCATTGGTCAACTGAATCGGACCAGTTCCTATATTCAATTTCTAATACTCAAAATGAAAGAGTCACAAAGCGCACAATTCTATCCGAGACATCCCAAATTTTCGACCCCCTTGGTCTTCTTAGTCCTTGCACTATGATAGCTAAATCCTTTATTCAAAAACTTTGGTTGCAGAAATTAACCTGGGATGAATCACTTCCTTTGTCATTGCAGACAAAATGGGACATATTTCGTAAAGATTTAATTCACCTAAATAACATCAGAATAAAACGTCATGTAATGTGTAAGGATCCTATCAGCATACAGTTGCACTCATTTTCAGATGCTTCTGAAATAGCTTACGGAGCATGCGTTTACATTCGATCGACCAGTTCAAATGGTGAATGCCATGTTCATTTAGTAGCTGCTAAATCAAGAGTAGCTCCTTAAAAACAATTTCGGTTCCTAGACTTGAATTAAGTGGAGCCCTAATATCAGCTGAATTAACAAAGAAAGTTGTAGATTCCCTGGACGTACAATTTGAGCAGATTTTTTATTGGACTGACTCCACAATCGTCCTAGGATGGGTGAATACTTCACCTCATCTTTTGAGAACCTTCGTAGCAAATCGTGTTTCTAGAATACAGGAATTATCTTATTACAAAAATTGGCGACATGTCGCCACACAAGATAATCCTGCGGATATTCTTTCAAGAGGAATTAGTCCAAAATGTCTGGCGGCATCAAATCTTTGGTGGCAAGGACCAAATTGGCTCCATGCGGATCCTGCCACATGGTCAACGCCTCAGGTATTTCATGAGAATCTGCCGGAATTAAAAAATGATTTGAATGCATACAACACGAACATAATAAATGATTTTCCTTTTGACAGGTTTTCATGTTTCACTAAACTTATTCGTTCAGTAGCTTATTGTTTTAGATTTATTTCAAATTGCAAGAGCACATCCAGAGATAACACCGGTCCTCTCAATGTTGTAGAAATTCGAAAAGCTGAAAGAGCCTTGATGAAAATTTCTCAAAGTGACAGTTTCAACCAGGATTTACAATACTTAAAGACCGGAAATTCCAACAAAGTGACCAACAGATTGGCTAGACTCTCAGTATTCCTAGATCCAAATGGATTGATTAGGGTAGGCGGTAGAATTTGCAACTCTAGTTATGCGTATGACAAAAAACACCCAATTCTTTCGTCGTCAGCGCATAAATTTACGAAATTACTATTTTTAACAGAACATTTCAAGCAATTACATGTCGGACCTCAGACCCTCTTGTCTATAATTCGTGATAGATATTGGCCAATAGGAGGAAGAAATCTTGCCAGGCAAACAGTCTTCAATTGCGTTAAATGCTTTAGGGTAAAACCCAAAATAATTTTTCCTCCAATGGGAAACTTGCCTTCACAGCGCATTTCCCCTTCTCCACCATTTTCCAGAGTCGGAGTGGACTACGCCGGTCCTTTACAAATCAAGGATCGACAAGGTCGCGGGTGCAAGGTAACTAAGGCCTATGTCGCTGTTTTCATATGTTTCTGTACTAAGGCGATTCACCTAGAATTGGTCTCCGATCTGACGACAGCATGCTTCTTTGCATGCTTGGATAGATTTGTTTCGAGAAGAGGTTTACCGGTAGAAATCTTTTCTGACAATGGGACCAATTTTGTTGGGGCTAACTCTGAGTTGCTTCATCTAGGTAAATTCTTAAAATCGTCAAGAAATGACATCTTCGAAATAGCCGCGAATAAATATATAAAATGGCATTTTATTCCTCCCCACTCTCCTCATTTCGGAGGTTTGTGGGAGGCAGGAGTCAAGTCAATGAAATCCCATTTAAAAAGGGTCGCCGGGAACGCTTTAATGACTTTCGAGCAAATGTACACTCTTTTAACGAGAATTGAGGCAATCCTTAACTCGCGCCCTATGTCTCCAATGTCCTCTGACCCCAGTGACCTTTCCGCCTTAACTCCTGGCCATTTTCTAATTGGACACGAACTTACCTCCTTACCGCAAGAGGATTTTCAAAGCACAGCCCCCAACAGATTGCGCATCTTTGAGAGAACACAGCAACTCCAGCAGCATTTTTGGACACGTTTTCACAAGGAATACGTAGTCGAATTACAGCAACGCTCCAAATGGAACAAAATCATCGAGCACTGTCGGTTGGAGAATTGGTCTTACTGAAAGAAGACTCTCTTCCTCCGTTGCGTTGGAAGTTAGGCCGTGTAACTAGGTTACATCCCGGAACTGATGGAATATCGCGAGTGGCTACAGTGAAAACCGTGTGTGGGGAAGTAAAACGTGCGCTTTCGAAGCTGTGTCCTTTGCCTACAAACTTCACTGATGCTCACTGAGCAATGTTATTACGTGAAGTTTCTTTCATGTTTATTGCTCTTAATTGTATTCAATTTATTTGTATTTATATCTTTCTTGCATTTATATTATTTATCTCATTTTCTATTTACTTGTTTGTATTATTTCTAGTTACTTTCGAAAGCTGCGTCTTTCAAGGTGGGGGGCATGTTCGCGCGTTTTTGTTTGCACAAGCTCGGAAGTTTTCGGATTTGGTCGGTTCGAGTGAACGACGGCGCGCGTACGTGTTACTTCGGCCATTACGACGAGTGAACAAGCACGTATCGCATTTGTTTCATGTACTTCGTCATCAAATACGTTCAAATAAAAATAAATAAGTGTAAAAACAAAAGCCAGTGCATAAACTAATTACACTAGCTGTTCGTTATTTTACCCCTAGGTTGATTATTTTTGTAAAATTAATGTCGGTTTGGGGGGACACAAGGCTATTAAACCGACCGTCGCAGTGCGGCAGGCACAAACGGTCCCAACGATGCTCCCGAACTAGCCACGCAGAGCCAATTCGAGACAAAGGGTCTCAAAACGGTGGTTTCCGCCGTCCTCGAGGCCCAGGAGTGACATGCCGATATCCAGGCGTCCATACGCTAGCTGTTCGTTATGTTACCCCTAGGTTGATTATTTTTGTAAAATTAACAGGAGACAGATCCCACAGATGGCCAGGGGAGGAGTTCCCACGCGAATTGTAAGAGTAGAGTAATTATTTCCGGGCACGATACTACACCCCAGGGTGGAGTTCCCCGGAAATTCGTCAATTTTATCACATTATTTTTACAAAGGAGCCCTGGTTATAAAAGGAGCAGCGGATCGGGAGGAAGAGGCATTCGAATTCGGAACGTTATAGTACGAGCAACGATCGCCTTTTCTTCCTTTTTCCTGCAACAAGTTCAAAGTGTCCTGTGCCGATCCCGTTCCGTTCTGCCGAGTCCGTTGACCGGCTTTCGACACTTTGATTTTTTCGTCGCCGAGCTTACTGCCGGCCTGTCGTCCAATCGTTCGCCGAGCGCTCCTGCCGGCCTTCCGAAATCCACCAACTTTTTATGTCGCTAGGCGAAAAGCCGGCGAAACCCACCGTAGACGTCTGCCACCGCTCCCACGGTCGGCTTTAGAAAGTTCCTCTTACCTTTCCAACCATCGATCGAGGTAAGAATTAACCATTTCCTTGTTGCCGCTTCCATCGTCAGAACCACCCACGGCTATTCACTACGACCGTAGCAGTGGGACAAGTACAACCAGGACAATTCAGCGCCCCGATGCTGCCGAACTAGCAATCCAGGGCCAACTCGAGACCGAGGGTCTGAAAACTGTGGTTTCCGCCGTCCTCGAGGCCCAGGAGCAACACGCCGACATCCTGGCGTCCATACGCCAGCTGTTCGTTATGAGTCAGCTGTTGTATGAATGCCTGGGCAGCGGCGGATGGTCCTAGGCTTCTCAGATGACCGAGACCACCGTTTTCAGCCCCATGATATCGAATGGGCTCTGGGTTGCTAGTTCGGCAGCATCAAGGGCGCTGAATGGGCCTGGTTGTATCTGTCCCATTGCTACGGTCGTAGTGAGTAGCCGTGGGTGGTCCATATCGGGGCGGGTGTCGTGGGTTTCGTAGGAGCGCAGATTGGGAGGACCCACGGCTATTCAGCCGACCGTTGCAGTGCGACAGGCAGAAACGCGATCATCCAGCGCCAACGATGATCCCGAACTAGCCACGCGGAGCCAATTCGAGACAAAGGGTCTCAAAACTGTGGTTTCCGCCGTCTAGGCCTAGGAAAAACACGCCGATATCCAGGCGTCCAAACACAAGCTGTTCGTTATTAGTCAGCTGGCGTATGAATGCCTGGGCATCGGCGTATTGTACTGGGCTTCTCAGACGGCCGAAACAACGTTTTTGAATCCTTTTGTCTCGAATTGGCTCTGCGTGGCTAGTTCGGGAGCATCGTTGGCGCTGGATATGCCCGTTTGTGCCTGTCGCACTGCCACGGTCGGTTGAATAGCCGTGGGTCCCCCCAATCTGCGCTCCAACGAAACCCACGACACCCGCCCCGATATGGACCACCCACGGCTATTCACTACGACCGTAGCAGTGGGACAGGTACAACCAGGCACATTCAGCGCCCCCGATGCTGCCGAACTAGCAACCCAGAGCCAACTCGACACCGAGGGTCTCAAAACTGTGGTTTCGGCCGTCCTCGAGGCCCAGGAGCAAGACGCCGGACTCCAGGCATCCATACGCTAGCTGTTCGTTATAAGTCAGCTGTTGTATGAATGCCTGGGCATCGGCATATGGTCCTGGGCTTCTCAGATGGCCGAAACCACCGTTTTCAGCCCCATGGTCTCGGTTTGGCTTTGGGTTGCTAGTTCAAGAGCACCGGGGGCGCCGGACGGGCCGGGTTGTGCCTTTCCCACTGCCACGGTCGGTTGAATAGCCGTGGGTCCCACCAACCTGCGCTCCAGGGACACCGAAACCCACGACACTCGCACCATATAGATCACCCACGGCAATTCACCACCACCGCGACAGTGGAAAAGGCACAACCCCGCCCATCCAGCGCCCCCGTAGCTCTTGAACTAGCAACCCAGATCCAAATCGAGACCATGGGGCACAAAACGGTGGTTTCGCCCATCTGTGGAGCCCAGAATCATATGCCGATGCCCAGGCATTCATACAACAGCTGACTAATAACGAACAGCTAGCGTATGGATGCCTGGATATCGGCGTGTTGCTCCTGGGCCTCGAGGACGGCCGAAACCACAGTTTTGAGACCCTCGGTCTCGAATTGGCTCTGGTTTGCTAGTTCGACGGCATCGGAGGCGCTGAATGGCCTGGTTGTACCTGTCCCACTGATACGGTTGTAGCGAATAGCCGTGGGTGGTCCATATCGGGGCGGGTGTCGTGGGTTCCGTTGGAGCGCAGATTGGGGGGACCCACGGTTATTCAACCGACCGTGGCAGTGCGACAGGCACAAACGGGCCCATCCAGCGCCAACGATGCTCCCGATCTAGCCACGCAGAGTCAATTCGAGACACAGGGTCTCAAAACTGTGGTTTCCGCCGTCCTCGACGACTAGGAGCGAGACGCCGATATCCAAGCGTCCATACGCTAGCTGTTCGGTATTAGTCAGGTGGCGTATGAATGCCTGGGCATCGGCGTATGGTACTTGGCTTCTCAGACGGCCGAAACCACGTTTTTGAATCCTTTTGTCTCGAATTGGCTCTGGATAGCTAGTTCGGAAGCATCGTTGCGCTGGATGGGCCCGGTTGTGCCTGTCGCACTGTCACGGTCTTAGTGAATAGCCGTGGGTGGTCCATATCGGGGCGGGTGTCGTGGGTTTTGTTGGAGCGCAGATTAGGGGGACCCACGGCTATTCAACTGACCGTGGCAGTGCGACAGGCACAAACGGGCCCATACAGCGCCAACGATGCTCCCGAACTAGCCACGCAGGGGCTATTCGAGACAAAGGGTCTCAAAACGGTGGTTTCCGCCGTCCTCGAGGCCCAGGAGCAACACGCCGATATCCAGGCTTCCATACGCTAGCTGTTCGTTATTAGTCAGCTGGTGTATGAAAGCATGGGCATCGGCGTATGGTTCTGGGCTTCTCAGACGAAACCCACGACACCCGCCTCGATATGGACCACCAATCGTTCGCCGAGCGCTCCTGCCGGCCTTCCGAAATCCACCAACTTTTTTATGTCGCTAGGCGAAAAAGCCGGCGAAACCCACCGTAGACGTCTGCCACCGCTCCCACGGTCGGCTTTAGAATGTTCCTCTTACCTTTTCCAACCATCGATCGAGGTAAGAATTAACCATTTCCTTGTTGCCGCTTCCATCGTCAGAACCACCCGGTGACAATTTGGCGCCCAACGTGGGGCTAGAATTCGGATTTTTCATCGAGAAAGCGAACGGGGAAACTCGTTCCCGGACCGACGACCCAAAATCGACCCGTCCACTCGCAGTTCTGGGACTGAAAAACACCCAGTGGCGCCCACACACATCGCCATGGTGAACACTCGAGCCATGGAATCCACAAGTCAATCGACCGTAGTAAATTCCGATCCCGCTCCGTCCTGACAACGACCAACAACCTCCTGTCCCAATTACTCACTCAAATGACCCAACAGAGGGAATCCGTACCGAAACCGCTCTTCGATGGTAGGGAAACATCGTGCCCGGAAGCGTTCCTGCGCCGTTTCCGGAGGTACGCTGACTCGTTGAATTTGGTAATGCCCGAATCCCGTACCGATCTCCTTATGTCCTGCCTTACTGAGAGGCTAAAAGAAAATTATCCGTTTACGAATCGATCAATATTGAAAGTCACCAGATCGAAGAGGAAATCGTTAGTATTTACGACAGCCCGTTCGTTCTATGAGAACTCCGTCGTTTTGACCAGGAACGCCAAGGGCCGAATGAGGACATCGGCGAATTCGTCCTACGAAAAGATGCCCTGGGTAAGCGATTATTTCCCAATGATCCTGAAAATTTAATGGTTGAACGAATTTTGACTTGATGCGCCCGGAAATTTCCGGAATACTTCGCGTTTCACACCCTGCCTCGATCCGCGAACTCATCGATCACGGGCGAAATATTGAACTTTCAGTGTCCGCGATTGCGAAAATGCAACCTTACCGTCCACCGTCTCTACGGGTCACGCCGGCTCAGAACACCGTGAAATTTTCCGACCGTCCGCGATCGGCCGCGCCGTCTCGTACGCCGCCGAACCCGTGTAAATATTGCGGCGACATGCATTGGCACAGGGAATGCCCCGCCGCCCTGGCTAAGCAAAACCAGGGAAACTAAATGACGGCCGGCGTTGTTTTCGCCGCCGGCCTCACGAACTGTCCAGGAAACTTCCAGTCGTGGCCGCATCCGCTGCCGTCGGAAATAGTCCGCGTATTTGGGTCGAATTAGGAGAACGCCGATGTTTAGCGCTAGTCGATACTGGCGCACAAGTAAATATTATCGCGAGCGAACTAGTCCCCGAAAATTCCCCAAAACGACGCGTTCCGCCGGGCATTTGATCACGATGTCGGGTCAATTAATAGAACTTTTGCACCAAGTTTCCTGACCGTCCGCCTGAACGAAATACCGATGGAAATTGACTTCCAAATCGTCGAAAATCCCGCAGTCGCGTTGGTTTTTGGAATGCCCTGGCTGGAAAGCGAATTGGTCTCGATCGATATTCCTCGACGTTGTTTGCATTTCGGCACCGCGAAGCGTCGGGTAGCCTATTGGGCACCGCCCCCCGGTAATTCCACGAAAATTTTGCCCGAATTATCGAACGAATTTCCTCACGAAATGCGGAAGGAATTTAACATTTTGGTCGAACAATTCGCCGAGATTATGAACAACGAAGTTACCGACGACCAGCGTGGCTCATAAAAACGTTTTATCCGATCCAAATGAAGTTGCTTACACTAGACCGTATCGGGTAAACGAACAAAAACGCATTATTATTCAAAAAGAAGTGGAAATGCTATTAGCTACCGGCCGAATCCGACCCTCGTCATCGAATTTTTGTAGTCCGGTCGTAGTCGTGACCAAGAAAAATGGAAAACCTAGATTTTGTCTCGATTTTCGTGCGCTTAACGCACTGACGATAAGCGAAGCCTCGCTGTTGCCCAATATGAGCGATTGCCTTCGTGATCTGGGCACGGCTCGCATTTTTTCGGCCATCGATTTAAGTAACGGTTACTGGCAAATTCCACTATCGGAGGATTCGCGTAAATTCACAGCTTTTGTCACACCGGACGGCGCACTATATGAATTTACGGTAATGGCTTTCGTCCTGAAAAATGCGCCCGCGACGTTCCAACGATTTATGTCGCAGCAAGTCTTAGCCGGACTCGATTTCGCTTTAGTATATTTGGTCGACGTTATAATTTTTTCGCGCACGTACGAGGAACATTTGGTGCATTTGCACAGAGTGTTCGAGAGATTCCGTCAACACGGCTTAAAATGCGCGCCGGAAAAATGCAAATTCGGGTCGACTGAAACGGATTATTTGGGCCACGTGGTGACGTCGCTTGAAATCGCCCGAGCGAAAAACACGTCGACCAGGTGTTAAATTTTCCGACCTCACGTCGCGGAAAACGTTGCAAAAGTTTCTTGGAGTTATCGGTTGGTTGCGGGATTACATCCCAAATTTCGCGATAATTACGGCCCATCTAACCGACTTGCTCGCTAATAAAACAAAATGGAAATGGGACGAGACTCGGGAAAAAGCCATGTCCCAGTTAAAAAACATTTTATCCGATCCAATCACGCTTCACCGTCCCGATCTATCGAGGCCGTTCGTACTGCAGACGGATGCGAGTGCCTGCGGTATGGCCGCGGTTTTGTACCAGGAAACCAACGACGGTCACCGAGAAATAATTTCTTTCGCGAGCGCGAAATTTCGCCCGGCGGAAACTCGTTATCATATTAACGAGCAAGAATGTTTGGCCGTGATTTGGGGAATAAAAAAATTTCGCCACTATTTGGAACATCGGCGTTTTCGACTCCGCACAGACAATCGATCATTAAAGTGGCTCGAAAAAAGTCGCGACGAACGTGCAAAGTTGACCCGTTGGTCACTCGAACTTCAAGAATATGATTTCGAAGTGGAACGTGTGCCGGGACGGAATAACGAGTTACCGGACCTATTATCGCGTGATCCGGAAATCGACGAAACGCGACCCGTAATTTCCGACGGGAAAATGTTCACGCCAATGGTAGCGATGATGGATTCGGGCCCTGCGACCGCGGAAGAAGCGCTCCGGCAAAACGAACTTTTCGACCCCGCATCGCTCGGACCTGAACAGGCCCCGCGTGGCGATTTCGCGACCGTCGTCGACGTCGTTCGGTTAGCGCAAGCTCAAGACGCCGAAACGCAGATAATTTTACAACGCGTCCGTGCACAACGGACGCCGACCGACCAGGGCTACATCGAGCTCGAAAGTCATCTCTATCGGAGAATGGGCGACGTGACACAAATTTTCGTGCCAGCCGAGGTACGGAAACACGTAATTTTCCAATGCCACGACGCGGCGTTAGCCGGCCACCCTGGTATCGAAGAAACGATCCGCGAAATAAAAACAATTTTCTTTTGGCCGACAATCCCTCGCGACGTGACGAAATACGTACGAGGCTGTTTAATTTGCGCCAGATACAAACGACGTCCACCAGGTCCCGAAATTCCTTTACGTCCTCGTCAGCCGACGGCACCTTGGGAAACAATCGCGTGCGATATAATGGGACCATATGATGCCACGCCCACCAGAAATCGTTTCATTTTTGTGATCACCGATCTTTTTTCGCGTTGGGTTGAAGCATTTCCAATACAAACTAGCGCGGTCAGTGTTTTGACGAAAATTTTGGAGGACGAAATCTTCAGTCGCTATGGCTACCCGAAGGCATTGTTAACGGACAATGGACGTGCGTGAGTGACCCCGAGTTCGCGTAGTGCGATCAACTTCGTTTTCTTCCCTTCCGCCATTGACGATACTCACCTTTTCGATTTCCTTGTTGCTTGTGTATATATTTTTTTTTTCTTTTTCTTCCCTGTTCCATTTCATGCCGAGAGTTGGAAAATAATTTTAGATAAAATTTTAATTTTTCCTCTTCTCTCGTTTTGTTTCTTGAATGGTAGATTTAATGCTTGTAAATATTTTTTTTCTGTTTGTTTTCCTTTTGTAGATTTAGCCCTTGTAATAGTCGATTTCCTTTTTCTTCGTTGTAGACGTAATAGTTGTAATTGTCGTTAGCTATTTTATTGCTCGTAAAAAATTCAGGAAATATCCTGAATGTTGTGCCTCGTGTTTCCTTTTCGTATACTTGTAACCATACCAATTAATAAAGAAGTTGTGTTCCGGTGTTTTTCTTCCCGTAGCACCGTGCGTGCGATCTGTCTTCGATAGGGGGGAGAATTGTTACCCCTAGGTTGATTATTTTGTAAAATTAACAGGAGACAGATCCCACAGATGGCCAGGGAGGAGTTCCCACGCGAATTGTAAGAGTAGAGTAATTATTTCCGGGCACGATACTACACCCCAGGGTGGAGTTCCCCGGAAATTCGTCAATTTTATCACATTATTTTTACAAAGGGAGCCCCTGGTTATAAAAGGAGCAGCGGATCGGGAGGAAGAGGCATTCGAATTCGGAACGTTATAGTACGAGCAACGATCGCCTTTTTTTCCTTTTTCCTGCAACGAGTGCAAAGTGTCCTGTGCCGATCCCGTTCCGTTCTGCCGAGTCCGTTGACCGGCTTTCGACACTTTGATTTTTTCGTCGCCGAGCTTACTGCCGGCCTGTCGTCCAATCGTTCGCCGAGCGCTCCTGCCGGCCTTCCGAAATCCACCAACTTTTTTATGTCGCTAGGCGAAAAAGCCGGCGAAACCGACCGTAGACGTCTGCCACCGCTCCCACGGTCGGCTTTAGAAAGTTCCTCTTACCTTTCCAACCATCGATCGAGGTAAGAATTAACCATTTCCTTGTTGCCGTTTCCATCGTCAGAACCACCCGGTGACAGTTATTAGTCAGCATGCGTATGAACGCTTGGGCATCGGCGTATGGTACTGGGCTTCTCTGACGGGCGAAACCACGTTTTTGAATCCGTTTGTCTCGAATTAGCTCTGGATAGCTAGTTCAGAAGCATCGTTGGCGCTGGATGGGCCCGGTTGTGCCTGTCGCACTGCCACGGTCGTAGTGAATAGCCGTGGGTGGTCCATATCGGGGCGGGTGTCGTGTGTTTCGTTGGAGCGCAGATTAGGGGGACCCACGGCTATTCAACCGACCGTGGTAGTGCGACAGGCACAAACGGGCCCATCCAGCGCCAACGATGCTCCCGAACTAGCCACGCAGAGCCAATTCGAGACAAAGGGTTTCAAAACTGTGGTTTCCGCCGTCCTCTAGGCCCAGGAGCAAGACGCCGGTCTCCAGGCATCCATACGCTAGCTGTTTATTATTAGTCAGCTGTTGTGTGAATGCCTAAGCATCGGCGTATGGTCCTGGGCTTCCCAGATGGCCGTAACCTCTGTTTTGAGCCCCAGGGTCTCGGTTTGTCTCTGGGTTGCTAGTTCGAGAGCATCGGGGGCGCTGGATGGGCCGGTTTGTGCCTTTCCCACTGCCACGGTGGTGGTGAATGATCTATATGGGGCGAGTGTCGTGGGTTTCTATGGTGCGCAGATTGGGGGGACCCACGGCTATTCAACCGACCGTGGTATCGCGACAGGCACAAACGGGCCCATCCAGCAACAACGATGCTCCCGAACTAATCACGCACAGCCAATTCGAGACAAAGGGTCTCAAAACTCTGGTCTCAGCCGTCCTCGAGGCCCAGGAGCAAGACGCCGGTCTCCAGGCATCCATACGCCAGCTGTTCGTTATTAGTCAGCTGTTGTATGAATGCCTGGGCATCGGCGTATGGTCCTGGGCTTCCCAGATAGCCGTAACCACCGTTTTGAGCCCCAGGGTCTCGGTTTGGCTTTGGGTTGCTAGTTCGAGAGCACCGGGGGCTCCGGATGGGCCGGGTTGTGTTTTTTCACCCCCGATGCTCTCGAACTAGCAACCCAAAGCCAAACCGAGACCATGGGGCTGAAAACGGTGGTTTCGGCCATCTGAGAAGCCCAGGACCATACGCCGATGCCCAGGCATTCATACAACAGCTGACTTATAACGAACAGCTAGCGTATGGATGCCTGGATATCGGCGTGTTGCTCCTGGGCCTCGAGGACGGCGGAAACCAAAGTTTTGAGACCCTTGGTCTCGAGTTGGCTCTGGGTTGCTAGTTCGGCAGCATCGGGGCGCTGGGTGGGCCTGGTTGTAATCGTCCCACTGCTAGGTCGTTGTGAATAGCCGTGGGTGGTCCATGTCAGGGCGGGTGTCGTGGGTTTCGTTGCAGCGCAGATTGGGGGGATCCACGGCTATTCAACCGAACGTGGCAGTGCGACAGGCACAACCCGGCCCATCTGGCGCCCCCGATGCTCTTGAACTATCAACCCAGAGCCAAACTGAGACCATGGGACACAAAACGGTGTTTTCGGCCACCTGTGAAGCCAAGGACCATACGCTGAAGCCCAGGCATTCATACAACAGCTGACTAATAACGAACAGCTAGCGTATGGATGGCTGGATATCGGCGTGTTGCTCCTGGGCCTCGAGGACGGCGGAAACCACAGTTTTGAGACACTTTGTCTCGAATTGGCTCTGCGTGGCTAGTTCGGGAGCATTGTTTGCGGTGCATGGGACCGTTTGTGCCTGTCGCTATGCCACGGTCGGTTGAATAGCCGTGGGTCCCCCCAATCTGCACTCCAACGAGACCCACGACACCCGCCTCGATATGGACCACCCGCGGCTATTCACTACGACCGTGGCAGTGCGACAGGCACAACTGGGCCGATCCAGCGCTAACGTTGCTCCATGCATCCATACGCTTGCTGTTCCTTATTAGTCAGCTGTTGTATGAATGCCTGGGCTTCAGCGTATGGTCCTTGGCTTCACAGGTGGCCGAAAACACCGTTTTGTGTCCCATGGTCTCGGTTCGGCTCTGGGTTGATAGTTCAAGAGCATCGGGGGCGCCAGATGGGCCGAGTTGTGCCTGTCGCATTGCCACGTTCGGTCGAATAGCCGTGGGTCCCCCCAATCTGCGTTGCAACGAAACCCACGACACCCGCCCCGACATGGACCACCCACGGCTAATCACAACGACCCTAGCAGTGGGACGATTACAACCAGGCCCATTCAGCGCCCCCGATGCTGCCGAACTAGCAACCCAGAGCCAACTCGAGACCTAGGGTCTCAAAACTGTGGTTTCCGCCGTCCTCGAGGCCCAGGAGCAACACGCCGATATCCAGGCATCCATACGCTAGCTGATCGTTATTAGTCAGCTGTTGTATGAATGCCTGGGCATCGGCGTATGGTCGTGGGCTTCTCAGATGGCCGAAACCACCGTTTTCAGCCCCAAGGTCTCGGTTTGGCTTTGGGTTGCTAGTTCGAGAGCATCGGGAGTGGGAAAGGCACAACCCGGCCCATCCGGCGCCCCCGGTGCTCTCGAACTAGCAACCCAAAGCCAAACCTAGACCCTGGGGCTCAAAACGGTGGTTACGGCCATCTGGGAAGCCCAACACCATACGCCGGTGCCCAGGCATTCATACAACAGCTGACTTATAACGAACAGCTAGCCTATGGATGCCTGGAGACCGACGTCTTGCTCCTGGGCCTCGAGGACGGCTGAAACCACAGTTTTGAGACCCTTTGTCTCGAATTGGCTCTGCGTGGCTAGTTCGGGAGCATCGCTGGCGCTGGATGGGCCCGTTTGTGCCTGTCGCACTACCACGGTCGGTTGAATAGCCGTGGGTCCCCCCAATCTGCGCTCCAACGAAACCCACGATACTCGCCCCATATAGATCACCAACGGCTATTCACCACCACCGTGGCAGTGGGAAAGGCACAACCCGGCCCATCTGGCGCCCCCGATGCTCTTGAACTATCAACCCAGAGCCATACCGAGACCATGGGACACAAAACGGTGTTTTCGGCCACCTGTGAAGCCCAGGACCATACGCTGATGCCCAGGCATTCATACAACAGCTGACTAATAACGAACAGCTAGCGTATGGATGCCTGGATATCGGCGTGTTGCTCCTGGGCATCAAGGACGGCGCAAACCACAGTTTTGAGACCCTTTGTCTCGAATTGGCTCTGCGTGGCTAGTTCGGGAGCATTGGGGGTGCCAGATGGGCCAGGTTGTGGCTTTCCCACTGCCACGGTCGGTTGAATAGCCGTGGGTCCCACCAATCTGCGCTCCAGGGACTCCGAAACTTACGACACTCACCCCATATAGATCACCCACGGCTATTCAACCCACCGTGGCAGTAGGAAAGGCACAACCCGGCCCATCTGGCGCCCCGATGCTCTTGAACAAGCAACCCAGAGCCAAACCGAGACCATGGGGCACAAAACGGTGGTTTCGGCCACCTGTGAAGCCCAGGACCATACGCTGATGCCCAGGCATTCATACAACAGCTGACTAATAACGAACAGCTAGCGTATGGATGCCTGGATATCGGCGTGTTGCTCCTGGGCCTCGAGGACGGCGGAAACCACAGTTTTGAGACCATTTGTCCCGAATTGGCTCTGCGTGGCTAGTTCGGGAGCATCGTTGGCGCTGGATGGGCCCGTTTGTGCCTGTCGCACTGATACGGTTGTAGCGAATAGCCGTGGGTGGTCCATATCGGGGCGGGTGTCGTGGGTTTCGTTGGAGCGCAGATTGGGGGGACCCACGCTTATTCAACCGACCGTGGCAGTGCGACAGGCACAAACGGGCCCATCCAGCGCCAACGATGCTCCCGATCTAGCCACGCAGAGTCAATTCGAGACACAGGGTCTCAAAACTGTGGTTTCCGCCGTCCTCGAGGCCCAGGAGCAACACGCCGATATCCAGGCGTCCATACCCTAGCTGTTCGGTATTAGTCAGGTGGCGTATAAATGCCTGGGCATCGGCGTATGGTACTTGGCTTCTCAGACGGCCGAAACCACGTTTTTGAATCTTTTTGTCTCGAATTGGCTCTGGATAGCTAGTTCGGGAGCATCGTTGGCGCTGGTGGGCCCGGTTGTGCCTGTCGCATTGCCACGGTCGGTTGAATAGCCGTGGGTCCCCCCAATCTGCGCTCCAACGAAACCCACGACACCCGCCCCGATATGGACCACCCACGGCTCTTCACTACGACCGTAGCAGTGGGACAGGTACAACCAGGCCCTTCAGCGCCCCCGATGCTGCCGAACTAGCAACTCAGATCCAACTCGAGACCGAGGGTCTCAAAACTGTGGTTTCGGCCGTCCTCGAGGCCCAGGAGCAACACGCCGATATCCAGGCATCCATACGCTAGCTGTTCGTTATTAGTCAGCTGTTGTATGAATGCCTGGGCATCGACGTATGGTCCTTGGCTTCTCAGACGGATGAAACCACCGTTTTGAGCCCCATGGTCTCGGTTTGGCTTTGGTTTGCTAGTTCGAGAGCACCGGGGCGCTGGACGGGCCGGGTCTTGCCTTTCCCACTGCCACGGTCGGTCGAATAGCCCGTCCCACCAACCTGCGTCCAGGGACACCGAAACCCACGACACTCGCCGCATATAGATCAACCACGGCTATTCACCCCACCGTGGCAGTGGGAAAGGCACAACCAGGCCCATCCAGCGCCAACGATGCTCTCGAACTAGCAACCCAGAGCCAAACCGAGACCATGGGGCTCAAAACGGTGGTTTCGGCCGTCCTCGAGAAGCCCAGGAACCATACGCCGATGCCCAGGCGTTCATACACCAGCTGACTAATAACGAACAGCTGCGTATGGATCGCCTGGATATCGGCGTGTTGCTCCTGGCCTCGAGGACGGCCGAAACCACCGTTTTGAGACCCTTGATCTCGAATTGGCTCTGCGTGGCTAGTTCGGAGCATCGTTGGCGCTGGATGGGCCGGGTTGTGCCTGTCGCACTGCCACGGTCGGTTGAATAGCCGTGGGTCCCACCAATCTGCGCTCCAGGGACCAAAACCCACGACACTCGCCCCGATATGGATCACCCACGGCTATTCACTACGACCGTGGCAGTGCGACAGGCACAACCAGGCCCATCCAGCGCAACGATGCTCCCGAACTAGTCACGCAGAGCCAATTCGAGACAAAGGATCACAAAACGGTGGTTTCCGCCGTCCTCGAGGCCCAGGACCACACGCCGATATCCAGGCATCCATACGTTAGCTGTTCGTTATTAGTCAGCTTGCGTATGAATGCCTGGGCATCGGCGTATGGTACTGGGCCATCTGACGGCCGAAACCACGTTTTTGAATCCGTTTGTCTCGAATGAGAAAACGATGCTCGTTCACGAGCATTTTGGGCTTGAGGTGGTTGTGCCTGTCGCACTGCCACCGTCGGTTGAATAGCCGAGGGACTCCCGAATCTGCGCTCCAACGAAACCCACGACACCCGCCCCGATATGGACCACCCACGGCTATTCACTACGACAATGGCAGTGCGACAGGCACACGCGGGCCCATCCAGCGCCAACGATGCTCTCGAACCGGCCACGCAGAGCCAATTCGAGACAGACGGTGTATGGCATCAATACTACAGCTGTTCGTAATAAGAACAGCTGTTGTATGAATGCCTGGGCATCGGCGTATGGTCCTGGGCTTCCCAGATGGCCGAAACCAACGTTTTGAGCCCCTCGGTCTCGGTTTGGCTCTGGATTGCTAGTTCGAGAGCATCGAGGGCGCTGAATTGGCCTGGTTGTACTTTCCCACTGCTACGGTCGTAGTGAATAGCCGTTGGTGGTCCATATGGGGCGAGTGTCGTGATATTCGGAGTCCCTGGAGCGCAGATTGTGGGACCCACGGCTATTCAACCGACCGTGGCAGTGCGACAGGCACAACCGGGCCCATCCAGCGCCCCCGATGCTCTTGAACTAGCAATCCAGAGCCAATTCGAGACCATGGATTCAAAACGTGGTTTCGGCCGTCAGAAGCCCAGGACCATACGCCGATGCCCAGGCATTCATACGCAAGCTGACTAATAACGAACAGCTAGCGTATGGATGCCTGGATATCGGCGTGTTGCTCCTGGGCCTCGAGGACGGCGGAAACCACCGTTTTGAGACCCTCTGTCTCGAATTGGCTCTGCGTGGCTAGTTCGGGAGCATCGGGGGCGCTGAATGGGCCTGGTTGTGCCTGTCGCACTGCCACGGTCGTAGTGAATAGCCGTGGGTCCCCAATCTGCGCTCCAACGAAACCCACGACTGGAGCCCAGATTATGGACCACCCACGGCTATTCACTACGACCGTGGCAGTGCGACAGGCACAACCGGGCCCATCCAGCGCCAACGATGCTCCTGAACTAGCCACGCAGAGCCAATTCGAGACAAAGGGTCTCAAAACTGTGGTTTCCGCCGTCCTCGACGCTAGGTACCAGACGCCGATATCCAGGCATCCATACGCCAGCTGTTCTAATTACGAACAGAAAGCGTATGGATGCCTGGGCATCGGCGTGTTGCTCCTGGCCTCGAGGACGGCCGAAACCACAGTTTTGAGACCCTTTGTCTCGAATTGGCTCTGGATAGCTAGTTCGGGAGCATCGTTGGCGCTGGATGGGCCCGGTTGTGCCTGTCGCACTGCCACGGTCGGTTGAATAGCCGTGGGTGGTCCATATCTGCGGGTGTCGTGGGTTTCGTTGGAGCGCAGATTGGGGGACCACCCACGGCTATTCAACCGACCGTAGCAGTGGACAGGCACAACTAGGCCCATTCAGCGCCTCCGATGCTGTCGAACTAGCAAACGCAGAGCCAACTCGAGACCGAGGTTCTCAAAACGGTGGTTTCCGCCGTCCTCGAGGCCCAGGAGCAAGACGCCGATATCCAGGCATCCATACGCTAGCTGTTCGTTATTAGTCAGCTGGCGTATGAATGCCTGGGCATCGGCGTATGGTCCTGGGCTTCAGACGGCCGAAACCGTTTTGAATCCTTTTGTCTCGAATTGGCTCGATAAGTTCGGGAGCATCGTTTTGAGCCCCATTGCCACGGTCGGTTGAATAGCCGTGGGTCCCCTCTGCGTCCAACGAAACCCACGACACCCGCTGGACCACCCACGGGAGCAGTGGGACAGGTACAACCAGGCCCATTCAGCGCCCCCGATGCTGCCGAACTAGCAACCCAGAGCCAACTCGAGACTGAGGGTCTCAAAACTGTGGTTTCGGCCGTCCTCGAGGCCCAGGAGCAAGACGCCGATATTCAGGCATCCATACGCTAGCTGTTCGTTATTAGTCAGCTGGTGTATGAATGCCTGGGCATCGGTGTATGGTCCTGGGCTTCTCAGACGGCCGAAACCACCGTTTTGAGCCCCATGGTCTCGGTTTGGCTCTGGGTTGCTAGTTCTATAGCATCGGGGGCGCTGGATGGGCCTGGTTGTGCCTTTCCCACTGCCACGGTGGTAGTGAATAGCCGTGGGTGATCCATATGGGGCGAGTGTCGTGGGTTTCGGAGTTGGAGCGCAGATTGGTGGGACCCACGGCTATTCAACCGACCGTGGCAGTGCGAAAGGCACAACCGGGCCCATCCAGCGCCCCCGATGCTCTCGAACTAGCAATCCAGAGCCAAACCGAGACCATGGGATTCAAAACGGTGGTTTCGGCCATCTGAGAAGCCCAGAACCATACGCCGATGCCCAGGCATTCATACACCAGCTGACTAATAACGAACAGCTAGCGTATGGACGCCTGGATATCGGCGTGTTGCTCCTGGGCCTCGAGGACGGCGGAAACCACAGTTTTGAGACCCTTTGTCTCGAATTGGCTCTGCGTGGCTAGTTCGGGAGCATCGTTGGCGCTGGATGGGCCCGTTTGTGCCTGTCGCACTGCCACGGTCGGTTGAATAGCCGTGGGTAGTCCATATCTGCGCTCCAACGTGGAAACCCACGACACCCGCGCCGATTGGACCACCCACGGCTATTCACTACGACCGTGGCAGTGCGACAGGCACAACCGGGCCCATCCAGCGCCAACGATGCTCCCGAACTAGCCACGCAGAGCCAATTCGAGACAAAGGGTCTCAAAACTGTGGTTTCCGCCGTCCTCGAGGCCCAGGAGCAACACGCCGATATCCAGGCATCCATACGCTAGCTGTTCGTTATTAGTCAGCTGTTGTATGAATGCCTGGGCATCGGCGTATGGTCCTGGGCTTCCCAGATGGCCGCAAACCACCGTTTTGTGCCCCATGGTCTCGGTTTGGCTCTGGGTTGCTAGTTCGAGAGCAACGGGGCGCTGGATGGGCCTGGTTGTGCCTTTCCCACTGCCACGGTGGGGGTGAATAGCCGTGGGTGATCTATATGGGATGAGTGTCGTGAGTTTCGGAGTCCCTGGAGCGCAGCTTGTTGTGACCCACGGCTATTCAACCGACCGTGGCAGTGGGAAAGGCACAACCCGGCCCATCTGGCGCCCCGATGCTCTTGAACTAGCAACCCAGAGCCAAACCGAGACCAGGGGACACAAAACGGTGGTTTCGGCCATCTGTGAAGCCCAGGACCATACGCCGATAACCAGGCATTCATACACCAGCTGACTAATAACGAACAGCTAGCGTATGGATGCCTGGAGACCGGCGTCTTGCTCCTGGGCCTCGAGGACGGCCGAAACCACAGTTTTGAGAACCTCGGTCTCGAGTTAGCTCTGGTTTGCTAGTTCGACAGCATCGGAGGCGCTGAATGGGCCTAGTTGTACCCGTCCCACTGCTACGGTCGTAGTGAATAGCCGTGGGTGGTCCATATCGGTGCGGGTGTCGTGGGTTTTGTTGAAGCGCAGATTGGGGGGACCCACGGCTATTCAACCGTCCGTGGCAGTGCGACAAACTGACTAATAACGAACAGCTAGCGTATGGATGCCTGGAGACCGGCGACTTGCTCCTGGGCCTCGAGGACGGCGGAAACCACAGTTTTGAGACCCTTTGTCTCGAATTGGCTCTGCGTGGCTAGTTTGGGAGCATCGTTGGCGCTGGATGGGCCCGTTTGTGCCTGTCGCACTGCCACGGTCCGTTGAATAACCGTATGTCCCCCCAATCTGCGCTCCAACGGAACCCACGACACCCGCCCCGATATGGACCACCCACAGCTATTCGCTACAACCGTATCAGTGGGACAGGTACAACCAGGCCATTCAGCGCCTCCGATGCCGTCGATCTAGCGAACCAGAGCCAACTCGAGACCGATGGTCTCAAAACTGTGGTTTCGGCCGTCCTCGAGGCCCAGGAGCAACACTCCGATATCCAGGCATCCATACGCTAGCTGTTTCGTTATTAGTCAGCTGTTGTATGAATGCCTGGGCATCGGCGTATGATTCTGGGCTTCACAGATGGCCGAAACCACCGTTTTGTGCCCCATGGTCTCGATTTGGATCTGGGTTGCTAGTTCGAGAGCTACGGGGGCGCTGGATGGGCGGGGTTGTGCCTTCCCCACTGTCACGGTGGTGGTGAATAGCCGTGGGTGATCTATATGAGGCGAGTGTCGTTGGTTTCGGTGTCCCTGGAGCGCAGGTTGGTGGGACCCACGGCTATTCAACCGACTGTGGCAGTGGGAAAGGCATGACCCGGCCCGCCCGGCGCCCCTGGTGCTCCCGAACTAGCAACCCAAAGCCAAACAGAGACCATGGGGCTGAAAACGGTGGTTTCGGCGATCTGAGAAGCCCAGGACCATACGCCGATGCTTAGGCATTCATACAACAGCTCACTTATAACGAACAGCTAGCGTATGGATGTCTGGAGACCGGCGTCTTGCTCCTGGGATCGAGGACGGCCGAACCACAGTTTTGAGACCCTCGGTCTCGAGTTGGCTCTGGGTTGCTAGTTCGGCAGCATCGGGGGCGCTGAATGTGCCTGGTTGTACCTGTCCCACTGCTACGGTCGTAGTGAATAGCCGTGGGTGGTCCATATCAAGGCGGGTGCCGTGGGTTTCGTTGGAGCGCAGATTGGGGGGACCCACGGCTATTCAACCGACCGTAGCAGTGCGACAGGCACAAACGGGCATATCCAGCGCCAACGATGCTCCCGAACTGGCCACGCAGAGCCAATTCGAGACAAAAGGATTCAAAACTTGGTTTCGCCGTCTGAAAGCCCAGGACAATACGCCGATGCCCAGGCACTCATACGCCAGCTGACTAATAACGAACAGCCAGTGTTTGGATGCCTGGATATCGGCGTGTTTTTCCTGGCCTCGAGGACGGCGGAAACCACAGTTTTGAGACCCTTTGTCTCTGAATTGGCTCTGCGAGGCTAGTTCGGGAGCATCGTTGGCGCTGGATGGGCGCGTTTGTGCCTGTCGCACTGCCACGGTCGGTTGAATAGCCGTGGGTCCTCCCAATCTGCGCCTTACGAAACCCACGACACCCGCCCCGATATGGACCACCCACGGCTATTCACTACCACCGTAGCAGTGGGACAGGCACAACCAGGCCCATCCAGCGCCCTCGATGCTGCCGAACTAGCAACCCAGAGCCAATTCGAGATCATGGGGCTGAAAACGGTGGTTTCGGCCATCTGAGAAGCCCAGGACCATACGCCGATGCCCAGGCATTCATACAACAGCTGACTAATAACGAACAGCTAGCGTATGGACGCCTGGATATCGGCGTGTTGCTCCTGGGCCTCGAGGACGGCGGAAACCACAGTTTTGAGACCACTTGTCTCGAATTGGCTCTGCGTGGCTAGTTCGGGAGCATCGTTGCGCTGGATGGGCCCGGTTGTGCCTGTCGCACTGCCACGGTCGTAGTGAATAGCCGTGGGTGGTCCATATCGGGGCGGGTGTCGTGGGTTTCGTTGGAGCGCAGATTAGGGGGACCCACGGCTATTCAACCGACCGTGGCAGTGCGACAGGCACAAACGGGCCCATCCAGCGCCAACGATGCTCCCGAACTAGCCACGCAGAGCCAATTCGAGACAAATGGTCTCAAAACTGTGGTTTCAGCCGTCCTCGAGGCCCAGGAGCAACACGCCGATATCCAGGCATCCATACGCCAGCTGTTCGTTATTAGTCAGCTGTTGTATGAATGCCTGGGCATCGGCGTATGGTCCTGGGCTTCTGAGATGGCCGAAACCACCGTTTTGAGCCCCGTGGTCTCTGTTTGGCTTTGGGTTGTTAGTTCGGGAGCACCAGGGCGCTGGGGGCCGGGTTGTGCCTTCCCACTGCCACGGCCGGTTGAATAGCCGTGGGTCCCACCAACCTGCGCTCCAGGGATACCGAAACCCACGACACTCGCCCCATACAGATCACCCACGGCTATTCACCACCACCGTGGCAGTGGGAACGGCACAACCCGGCCCATCCAGCGCCCCCGATGCTCTCGAACTAGCAACCCAGAGCCAAACCGAGACCATGGGGCTCAAAACGGTGGTTTCGGCCGTCTGAGAAGCCCAGAACCATACGCCGATGCCGATGCATACATACACCAGCTGACTAATAACGAACAGCTAGCGTATGGACGCCTGTATATCGGCGTATTGCTCCTGGGCCTCGAGGACGGCGGAAATCACAGTTTTGAGACCCTTTGTCTCGAATTGGCTCTGCGTGGCTAGTTCGGGAGCACCGTTGGCGCTAAATGGGCCCCTTTGTGCCTGTCGCACTGCCACGTTCGGTTGAATAGCTGTGGGTCCCCCAATCTGCGCTGCAACGAAACCCGCGACACCCGCCCCGTCATGGACCACCCACGGCTATTCACTACGACCGTGGCAGTGGGAAAGGCACAATCAGGCCCATCCAGCGGCCCTGATGCTCTCGAGCTAGCAACCCAGAGCCAAACCGAGACCATGGGGCACAAAACGGTGGTTTCGGCCATATATAAAGGCCAGGACCATACTCCGATGCCCAGGCATTCATACTACAACTGACTCATAATGAACAGCTACCGTATGGATGCCTGGAGACCGGCGTCTTGCTCCTGGTCCTCGAGGACGGCCGAAACCACAGTTTTGATACCCTCGGTCTCGAGTTGGCCCTGGATTGCTAGTTCGGCAGCATCGTGGGCGCTGAATTGTCCTGATTGTACTTGTCCCACTGCTACGGTCGTATTGAATAGCCGTGGGTGGTCCATATCGGGGCGGGTGTCGTGGGTTTCGTTGGAGCGCAGATTGGGGGGACCCACGGCTATTCAGCCGACCGTGGCAGTGCGACAGGCTCAACCGGGCCTATCCAGCGCCCGATGATCCTGAACTAGCTATCCAGAGCTAATTCGAGACAAACGGATTCAAAACGTGGTTTCGGCCGTCAGAGAAGCCCAGTACCATACGCCGATGCCCAGGCGTTCATACGCTAGCTGACTTATAACGAACAGCTAGCGTATGGACGCCTGGATATCGGCGTGTCACTCCTGGGCCTCGAGGACGGCAAAAACCACCGTTTTGAGACCCTTTGTCCCGAATTGGCTCTGCGTGGCTAGTTCGGGAGCATCGTTGGGACCGTTTGTGCCTGCCGCACTGCGACGGTCGGTTTAATAGCCGTGTGTCCCCACAATCTGCGCTCCAACGAAACCCACGACACTCGCCCCGATATGGACCACCCTCGGGTATTCACTACGACCGTAGCAGTGGGACAAGTACAACCAGGCCCATTCAGCGCCCCCGATGCTGCCGAACTAGCAACCCAGAGCCAACTCGAGACCGAGTGTCTCAAAACTGTGGTTTCGGCCGTCCTCGATGCCTAGGAGCAAGACGCCGATCTCCAGGCGGCGCCGGATGGGCCGGGTTGTGCCTTCCACTGCCACGGTCGGTTGAATAGCCGTGGGTCCACCAACCTGCGCTCCAGGGATACCGAAACCCACGACACTCGCCCCATATGGATCACCCACGGCTATTCACCACCACCGTGGCAGTGGGAAAGGCACAACCAGGCCCATCCAGCGCCCCGGTGCTCTCGAACTAGCAACCCAGAGCCAAACCGAGACCATGTGGCACAAAACGGTGGTTTCGGCCATCTGGAAGCCCAGGACCATACGCCGATGCCCAGGCATTCATACAACAGCTGACTAATAACGAACAGCTAGCGTATGGATGCCTGGATATCGGCGTCTTGCTCCTGGGCCTCGAGGACGGCGAAACCACAGTTTTGAGACCCTTTGGCTCTGCGTGGCTGGTTCGGAGGCATCGTTGGCGCTGGATGGGCCCGGTTGTGCCTGTCGCACTGCCACGGTCGTAGTGAATAGCCGTGGGTGGTCCATATCGGGGCGGGTGTCGTGGGTTTCGTTGGAGAGCAGATTGGGGAACCCACGGCTATTCAACCGACCGTGGCAGTGCGACAGGCACAACCGGGCCCATCCAGCGCCAACGATGCTCCCGAACTAGCCATGCGAAGCCAATTCGAGACTCAGGGCCTCAAAACTGTGGTTTCCGCCGTCCTCGAGGCCCAGGAGCAATACGCCGATATCAGGCGTCCATACGCTGGCTGTTCGTTATTATTCAGCTGTTATATGATTGCCTGGGCATCGGCGTATGCTCCTGGGCTTCCCAGATGGCCGAAACCACCGTTTTGAGACTCGCGATCTCAGTTTGGCTCTGGGTTGCTAGTTCGAGAGCACCGGGGGCGCCGGACGGGCCGGGTTGTGCCTTTCCCACTGCCACGGTCGGTTGAACAGCCGTGGGTCCCACTAACCTGCGCTCCAGGGACACCGGGAAACCTACGACACTCGCCGCATATAGATCACCCACGGCAATTTACCCCCACAGTGGCATTGGGAAGGCACAACCAGGCCCATCCAGCGCACAATTAATATCAGGCGGCTAGCAGCAAGAGGCAAACCGGAGTCAACATCGCCTGGTTGTACTTGTCCCACTGCTACGGTCGTAGTGAATAGCCGTGGGTGGTCCATATCGGGGCGATTGTCGTGGGTTTCGTTGGAGCGCAGATTGGAGGAACCCACGGCTATTCAACCGACCGTGGCAGTGCGACAGGCACAACCGGGCCCATGCAGCGCCCCGATGATCCTGAACTAGCTAACCAGAGCCAATTCGAGACAAAGGGATTCAAAAACGTGGTTTCGGCCGTCAGGGAAGCCCAGTACCACACGCCGATGCCCAGGCATTCAAACGCAAGCTGACTAATAACCAACAGCTAGCGTATGGACGCCTGGATATCGGCGTGTTACTCCTGGGCCTCGAGGACGGCGGAAACCACCGTTTTGAGACCCTTCGTCTCGAATTGGCTCTGCGTGGCTAGTTCGGGAGCATCGTTGGGACTGGTTGTGCCTGTCGTGCTACTGCAGTCGGTTCAATAGCCGTGGGTCCTCCAATCTGCGCTCAGCGAAACCGACACCCGCCGCGATATGGACCACCCACGGCTATTCACTACGACCGTGGCAGTGCGACAGGCACAACTGGCCCATCAGCGCCAACGATGCTTCCGAACTAGCCAAGCAGAGCCAATTCGAGACAAAGTGTCTCAAAACTGTGGTTTCCGCCGTCCGCGAGGCCAGGAGCAACACGCCGATATCCAGCCATCCATACGCTAGCTGTTCGTTATTAGTCAGCTGTTGTATGAATGCCTGGGCATCGGCGTATGGTCCTGGGCTTCTCAGGTGGCCGAAACCACCGTTTTGTGTCCCATGGTCTCGGTTTGGCTCTGGGTTGCTAGTTCAAGAGCATCGGGGGCGCTGGATGGACCTGGTTGTGCTTTTTCCACTGCCACGGTGGAGGTGAATAGCCGTGGGTGATTCATATGGGGCGGTGTCGTGGGTTTCCGAGTCCTGGAGCGAAGATTGGTGGGACCCACTGCTATTCAACCGACCGTGGCAGTGGAAAGGCACAACCCGGGCCATCTGGCGCCCCGATGCTCTCGAACTGCAACCCAGAGCCCAATCCGAGACCATGGGCACAAAACGGTGGTTTCGGCCATCTGGGAAGCCCAGGACCATACGCCGATGCCCTGTCATTCATACAACAGCTGACTTATAACGAACAGCTAGCGTATGGATGCCTGGAGACATCGGCGTCTTGCTCCTGGGCCTCGAGAACGGCCGAAACCACAGTTTTGAGACCCTCGGTCTCGAGTTGGCTCTGGTTTGCTAGTTCGACAGCATCGGGGGCGCTGAATGGGCCTGGTTGTGCCTGTCCCACTGGTACGGTCGTAGTGAATAGCCGTGGGTGGTCCATATCACGGGGCGGGTGTCGTGGGTTTCGTTGGAGCGCAGATTGGGTGGACCCGCGTCTATTCAACCGACCGTGGCAGTGCGACAGGCACAACCAGGCCCATCAGCGCCCCCGATGCTCCCGAACTAGCTATCCAGAGCCAATTCGAGACAAAGGATTCAAAACGGTGGTTTCGGCCGTCTGAAGCCCAGGACCATACGCCGATGCCCAGGCATTCACACAACAACTGACTAATAACGAACAGCTGGCGTATGGATGCCTGGATATCGGCGTCTTGCTCCTGGGCCTCGAGGACGGCGGAAACCACAGTTTTGAGACCCTGTGTCTCGAATTGGCTCTGCGTGGCTAGTTCGGGAGCATCGTTGGCGCTGGATGGGCCCGTTTGTGCCTGTCGCACTGCCACGGTCGGTTGGGATAGCCGTGGGTCCCCCAATCTGCGCTCCACGCAGGTTCCCGACACCGCCTCGATATGGACCACACGGCTTTCAACCGCTACGACCGTGGCAGTGCGACGGGTACAACCAGGCCCATTCAGCGCCTCCGATGCTCCCGAACTAGCAAAGCAGAGCCAATTCGAGACCGGGGTCTCAAAACTGTGGTTTCCGCCGTCCTCGAGGCCCAGGAGCAGCGTTTGCCGATATCCAGGCGTCCATACGCTAGCTATTCGTCTTCTCATATGGCTCAAACCACCGTTTGGTGCCCCATGGTCTCAGTTTGGCTCTGGGTTGCTAGTTCAGAGAGCATCGGGGGCGCTGGATGGGCCGGTTGTGCCTGTCCTACTGCCACGGTCAGTTGAATAGCCGTGGGGCCCCAATCTGCGCTCCAGGGACTCCGGAACCAGACACTCGCCCCATATGGATCACCCGGCTATTCACCATCACCGTGGCAGTGGGAAAGGCACAACCCGGCCCATCCAGCGCCCCCGATGCTCTCGAACTAGCAACCTAGAGCCAAACCGAGACCATGGGGCTCAAAACGGTGGTTTCGGCCGTCTGAGGCCAGGACCATACGCCGATGCCCAGGCATTCATATACCAGCTGACGTAACGAACAGCTAGCGTATGGATGCCTGGGGATCGGCGTCTTGCTCCTGGGCCTCGGGGACGGCCGAAACCACGGTTTTGAGACACTCGGTCTCGAGTTGGCTCTGGGTTGCTGGTTCGGCAGCATCGAGGGGCGCTGGATGGGCCTGGTTGTGCCTGTCCCTGCTGCAGTCGTAGTGAATAGCCGTGGGTGATCCATATCGGGGCGGGTGTCGTGGGTTTCGTTGAAGCGCAGATTGGGACACATTGAACCAACCGTGGCAGTGCGGCGAGCGCAAACGGTCCCAGCGATGCTCCCGAACTAGCCACGCAGAGCCAATTCGAGACAAAGGGTCTCAAAACGGTGGTTTCCGCCGTCCTCGAGGCCCAGGAGTGACACGCCGATATCCAGGCGTCCATACGCTAGATGTTCGTTATTAGTCAGCTTGCGTATGAACGCCTGGTTGCGGCCATCTGGGAAGCCCAGGACCATACGCCGATGCCCAGGCATTCACACAACAGCTGACTTATAATAAACAGCTAGCGTATGGATGCCTGGAGACCGGCGTCTTGCTCCTGGGCCTCGAGGACGGCCGAAACTCCGGTTTTGAACCCATTTCTGTAGCTCTGCGTGGCTATTCAGAGAGCATCGTTGCGCTGGATGGGCCCGGTTGTGCCTGTCGCACTGCCACGGTGGTAGTGAATAGCCGTGGGTGGTCCATATCGGTGCGGGTGTCGTGGGTTTCGTTGGAGCGCAGATTGGGGGGACCCACGGCTATTCAACCGACCGTGGCAGTGCGACAGGTACAACCGGGCCCACCCAGCGCCAACGATGCTCCCGAACTAGCCACGCAGAGCCAATTCGAGACAAAGGGTCTCAAAACTGTGGTTTCAGCCGTCCTCGAGGCCCAGGAGCAAGACGCCGGTCTCCAGGCATCCATACGCTAGCTGTTCGTTATAAGTCAGCTGTTGTATGAATGCCTGGGCACCGGCGTATGGTGTTGGGCTTCCCAGATGGCCGTAACCACCGTATTGAGCCCCAGGGTCTAGGTTTGGCTTTGTGTTGCTAGTTCGAGAGCACCGGGGGCGCCGGATGGGCCGGGTTGTGCCTTTCCCACTCCCGATGCTCTCGAACTAGCAACCCAAAGCCAAACCGAGACCTTGGGGCTGAAAACGGTGGTTTCGGCCATCTGAAAGCCCACGACCATACGCCGATGCCCAGGCATTCATACAACAGCTGACTAATAACGATCAGCTAGCGTATGGATGCCTGGATATCGGCGTGTTGCTCCTGGGCCTCGAGGCCGGCGGAAACCACAGTTTTGAGACCCTAGGTCTCGAGTTGGCTCTGGGTTGCTAGTTCGGCAGCATCGGGGGCGCTGAATGGGCCTGGTTGTAATCGTCCCTGCTGGGGTCGTTGTGATTAGCCGTGGGTGGTCCATGTCGGGGCGGGTGTCGTGGGTTTCGTTGCAACGCAGATTGGGGGGACCCACGGCTATTCGACCGAACGTGGCAATGCGACAGGCACAACTCGGCCCATCTGGCGCCCCCGATGCTCTTGAACTATCAACCCAGAGCCGAACCGAGACCATGGGACACAAAACGGTGTTTTCGGCCACCTGTGAAGCCAAGGACCATACGCTGAAGCCCAGGCATTCATACAACAGCTGACTAATAAGGAACAGCAAGCGTATGGATGCATGGAGCAACGTTAGTGCTGGATCGGCCCAGTTGTGCCTGTCGCACTGACACGGTCGTAGTGAATAGCCGCGGGTGGTCCATATCGAGGCGGGTGTCGTGGGTCTCGTTGGAGTGCAGATTGGGGGGACCCACGGCTATTCAACCGACCGTGGCATAGCGACAGGCACAAACGGTCCCATGCACCGCAAACAATGCTCCCGAACTAGCCACGCAGAGCCAATTCGAGACAAAGTGTCTCAAAACTGTGGTTTCCGCCGTCCTCGAGGCCCAGGAGCAAAACGCCGATATCCAGCCATCCATACGCTAGCTGTTCGTTATTAGTCAGCTGTTGTATGAATGCCTGGGCTTCAGCGTATGGTCCTTGGCTTCATAGGTGGCCGAAAACACCGTTTTGTGTCCCATGGTCTCAGTTTGGCTCTGGGTTTATTCCGGGGGGGCCAAAATTTTTGCCTTCGAGGTTGGTTAAACCGGGCCCTGAAAACCGGGCCCCAAAACCCCACCCCCAAATCAACCGTGAGGGAAAAACAAGGCCCCCCCCGGGTTCCAACACCAACCGGGGAAAAGGGAAAAGTTTTCCCCGTTCGGGCCCAGGGAACGCCGAATGGTCCAAGTCTTTTTAAAGCACGTTGTTAAATGCCGGGACGGCGTTGGTTGGGCTTTCCCGCCCCCTTTTTCCCAGGTTCGGTTTGGCTTTGGGTTCTATTCGGGAAATCGAAGGGAAAAACCACGGCCCATCCGGCCCCCGGGGTCTGAATGAACCCAAAGCCAAACCAACCCGGGGCTCAAGGGTTGTTTTGGGAGCCAGGCCAAGCCATCCCGGCATTCATCCCGCGAAATAAACCGGGCGTAGGAGCCGGACCCGTCGTCCGGGTCGGGCGGCTGAAACCCGTTTGAGACCCTGCTTTGGCTTCGGGCATTCGGACATGGGGCCATGGGCCCGTTTGTCCGTCGCCAGGTGGTTGAAAGCCGGGGTCCCCCAATTCGCCAACAAACCCAAATCGCCCATTAATCCCAACGGATTACCACCCCGGGCATAAAGGACAACCGGCCCATGCCCCCCTTTCGCTGCCCGGCCAAACCGAACCGGGTAAAACGGGGTTTCGGATCTAACCCAACCTCCCGATCCCGGCATTCATAAAGTGATTAAACGTTTTGCCTTCCGTTTGCCCGGCCTAGGACGGCGGAAACCCGGTTTTAACCTTTTTCCGGTCCGCGTCTTTCGGGGCACGGGCGCTTGGGGGCCTTTGTTTCCTTCCCAACGGTCGGTTGAATCCGTGGGTCCCCAATTGGGGGACCCGGCCCCGTTGGACCCCCGGATTACTACGCCGTGGCGTGGACAGGCCAAGGGCCCACCAGGCCCGATGTTGAAAGCAAAAATTTTCAGCAAAGATTCAAAACGGGTTTGCCCGTCAGGGAAGCCCGCCTCCCGATGGGCCCCTTCTACCAACTTTGCAAAGTTGGTTTGGGGAACCAAAAGGAAATTTTCTTTTTGGGGGGAAAGGAAAACCAAACCCCGGGGGGGGGAATTACGGTGGTTTGGGCTTTTTCGCCTGGACATAAAAAGTTGGTGGATTTCGGAAGGCCGGCAGGGCGCTCGGCGAACGATTGGTGGTCCATATCGAGGCGGGTGTCGTGGGTTTCGTCTGAGAAGCCCAGAACCAACGCCGATGCCCAGCTTTCACCATGCTTAACGAACAGCTGGCGTATGGAACCTGGATATCGGCGTGTTGCTCCTGGGCCTCGGGACGGCGGAAACCCCGTTTTGAGACCCTTTGTCTCGAATGGGCTCTGCGTGGCTAGTTCGGGCATCGTTGGCGCTGGATGGGCGTTTTGCCTGTCCACTGCCACGGTCAGTTGAATAGCCGTGGGTCCCCTAATCTGCGCTCAACAAAACGACACCCGCCCGATATGGACCACCCACGGCTATTCACTAAGACCGTG
>JAIFOV010000592.1:0-78592 GCA_020654155.1 Novius pumilus
AACTTGTGCGCTATCAAAAAAAAAGATGGGGGTGTGAGACCTATTGCACTAGGCAATACATTACGCAGTTTAATATCCAAATTAGCTTGTTCATCTATTTGCATTGAACTGGGAGAATATTTAAGATCTATTCAGTTAGGATTTGGTACAAAAGGAGGATGCGAAGCAATTGTACACACCTTAAGAACTTTTCTCCAACAAAACTCAACATCCGACACGATAGTCTTGAAAGTAGATTTTCAAAATGCTTTCAACAGCGTTAATAGAAACGCAATACTATCTAGTGTAAAGGTCATGTCCCATCACCACTTGCATACATTTGGCAATGTTATTCAAGAGCCAAAACAATTTTTTACAACAAATGGAGGATAGCATCTGAATCCATCCAACAAGGTGATCCTGCTGGGCCCCTCCTCTTCTGTTTAGCTCTACATGAATCTATCCTCTCACTACCATCAGAACTAATAATGTTTTATTTGGATGATGGGACAATTGCGAGAGATCCTAGCAGCGTTTACGAGGACTTCAAGACAATAATTAACAAGGTTCAAAGAGAGAGCAGAGAAATACTGCTCAAAAAGGCCATACATAAGATGTTCATTAGATGATAAAGAAGAAATCGAGAAGCAAATTGCACAATTGCTCAAAAATGAATTAATTGAAGAATCTTACATCCCATTCGCAGCACCAGTAACATTGGCATTTAACCGGGATGAAATGCAAGTTTGAACAAAAATCTGTAAAATATCTGGGACATATTATGGAAAATAACAATATACGGCCTATACATGATAACTTAAAAGCAAAAACAGATTTTCCAACACCACGGACAAAAAAAAAAGTGAGACAGTTTTTAGGGAAAATTAACTTTCATTGCAAATATATTCCAAACCAATGTCGAATTCTTGAACCATGCCATCAATTGTTAAGAAAAAATGCAGAATTTCAATGGTCTGTGCATTGCGAAAAAGCTTTCAATGAAATAAAAAAATACTTGGCCAGCTCTCCAATTTTAGCGATTTTCAACCCAAATTCGCCTAACATTATTCAGACAGATGCTAGTATCGAAGGAATTGGTGCTTTATTGAAACAGCCTCGAAAAAATGGATGCGTGAAACCGGTAACATACTTTTCAAAGAAACTGAATCCAACACAAAAAAAAAGAAGAAAGCGATTTATTTAGAATGTTTGGCCATCAAAGAATCTATTTTATATTGGCAATATTGGCTTATAGGTAATAAGTTTGTGCTCTTTTCTGACCATAAACCACTTGAAAATTTGAAGATAAAATCAAGGACTGACGAGGAATTGGGAAATCTAGTTTTCTATCTGTCTCAATATAACTTCGAAATAAAGTATAATCCAGGAAATCAGAATCAAGAAGCAGATTGTTTATCCAGAAATCCAGTACTCGAACATTTTGAAAATAGCGACGATTGTCTTCAAGCTGTAAACTTATTGGAAATGAATATCATCAATGATCAGAGAAAGATGAAATTTACCAATACAAAAGATATCATACAGAAAGGAGAACTTTTCTTCTATAAAGGTAGAATAATAATTTCAGAAAAGTGCGGCGAAGATTTTTTCCCGAAAAATCCATCTTGAATTTGGTTATATTGGTTCTAAGCATTTGAATAACCAGATTAGACCATACTACTATTTCCTAAAATGGATAA
This sequence comes from Novius pumilus, assembly GCA_020654155.1. Classification (NCBI taxonomy): domain Eukaryota; kingdom Metazoa; phylum Arthropoda; class Insecta; order Coleoptera; family Coccinellidae; genus Novius; species Novius pumilus. The sequence goes on from JAIFOV010000592.1 coordinate 1,680, forward strand.
AACAATTAAAAAGGTTTGTGAGGAATGTGAAATTTGTATTCTGAATAAATCAAGACAAGGGAGAATCTTCGGATATTTATCACAATTGGGCCTTCTGCAAAAATCATTCGAGATTATGTCACTGGATACTGTTGGAGGTTTTGGAGGAAACCACTCAAGAAAACGATATTTACACTTTCTAGTCGACCATTTCACCAGATACGCTTTTATATCCACAAAAGATAACAATATAGACACACTATTAACAGATCAATATAGTGGCATTAATTCCTATGATTTCAAAAATTATCTAGAGGAAAATAACATCCAATTTGTGTTCACAGCTGTGAATTTTCCGTTTTCAAACGGATTGAATGAGAGGTTGAATCAAACTTTGGTCAATCGTATAAGGTGTAGAATGAATGAATCTACCACTAAAAAGGCTTCGTCAAAATTGCTTCTGGTTGTGTTGAAGAATACAATAACACAATACAGAGTGTTACGAAGTTTTCACCTATATACCTATTACATGGAAAAAAATCAAAAATTGTTCCGGATAATCTCTTCCCTCAGCAAGATCTCCAACGAGACAGGAAAACTGCGTACAAAAATTCATTGAATTCACATCAAAGCAATAAGAAAAGAATAGACAAGAACAGGAAAATACATCATTTCACGGCTGGGGACTTGGTTTATGTGGAAAACGGAAACAGACACAATAGGAAGAAATTAGAACAAACGAGAATAGGCCCATTCAAAATAACTAAGAAAATTTCAAATTCAATGTTTGAAATAGAGTGCGGTCATAAAAAGAGAGAGCTCAGCATTTTCCATACTAGCAAATTACGTCCATATATGTCAAAGACAGAAGAGGAACCACTTCACAACCGACGGGAAGGGGGGATGTAACACAGCTATATGCGCATTAAGATGTGTTTCATAACCTCACTTTTGTGGACTATGCTCTACGTTGTATATTGAACGGCAGAGAAGATATCGATATATAGACTTTGAATTGTCGATTATTGTTTTTAGGTAGATATTAATGGTTTTTGCTTTTCTGTAAAATTAAATAAATATTGTATTCAGTCTTATAGATTCGTTGTATTTTCATTATAATAAAAGAAAAATTTGTTCCAGGATGTTCTTATTATTAATCATTTCACATAATTTCTATTTCAATGAAATGTTAAATTTATTCGTAGTTTTGTCACAACTAAGAACGATATTTAATGCTTGACAAAAAAATTAAATTTTCAATTTGAAATGATCATTTCATTCAAGACATGAAAACTCAACTGCCGTTATATGTAATGTCATACAAAAGTACCCCTGCTAGAAGAACGTGATGGAAGGCAAAGCCCGTTACAACTTGAAGAGGAAAAAAAAAGTTTATGGTTGACAAATTATTTGAGACATAAAAAATATATGTCGTCGGTGAGATACTTTTCAGAACAACCGAAGGAGATATTCGATAGTCGGTCATAAATATTTTCTTAATATAGGTCATATCGAAATTGGCAATTTTACTTCCGATATAGAAATATGACAATAACAAAATGAATAGATAAAATATAACTTGAAAAACATCGTGAGAAACTTCGAGAATTATTTAATATAAAGCCAAAAAAATAAAAACTTTGATCAAAAAGCATACGAAAATTAAAGTTTTAAAATATGTAATAGAAAATAATGTACAAAACTGTTTTCAATTTTTCATTTATAATCTTCCCATACAGGTCGGAAATGTCCTTCGATAGATCTTTTTGATACTTCAAAACCCCAGTTCTGGTCTTGAATGATATCTGTAACAGGTTTTGCCTCCCATCATATTCTTCTGGCATTCTAGTAGGGGTACTTTTGTATGACATTATATGAAAAACTAGTTGAATTTTCATGTCTTATTATAAATCTATTTTGAATAAGATGATAATTTCAAATTGAAAATTAAATTTTTTCGTAACATTATTAAATATCTTTCTTCGTTATAACAAAAGTACGGATAAATTTACTTAAAATAGAAAATATGTGAAATAATAAGTAAAAACAATAATAAAAACATCCTGAAACAAATTTTCAATACTTTTTGACCTTTTATTATAATGAAAATAGAACGAAACTATAAGAATGAAAAGTGAAACGACAATTTTCTTCTATTAGAACCAAAATAAAGAAAAATCATTCAACGATAACCAAGATTATAAATATTCGAGAAGTTATTTCCTTCAAATATACACTACATAGGTATCCTTTTAATCCTATGATTCAGAACGATTCGCGAACAAGCGAAATTTAAATCTTCAACACTTTATTTTTCAATCATGTTCACAAAAATTTTTCGTCTTATATTATGTGGATAAACGAAAACTATATTATATAAAATATTTTCCAAAATAATGATAAATTTTGCAAATATGTAAATCAACAAATGGTTGAGAATTCCTAATTTAATAACAATTAATAAAGAAATTTCACTCTGTCCAAATGCGCTCATTTTGACGATTTTTACTATTTCACCCTAATCTATGAACAGTTTCTCACAGGTTCATGAGATACAGACAGACGGACAGTGGATCTTAGTAATAGGATCCCTAAAGGTCCTAAAAAGGGCTTTTTTGTTGCAAAGAAAATGATGTTCTCGCCGACTACGATTGGGAAAAACACAATATGTTTTCAGTGGCACCAAAACGAACATTTTGCCGCTAAGCTTCGCGCGATATTTTCGCTAAATGTTTTACTTTACTATCTGTACATTGTAACCATATATCCATCACTCAAGATTACTACTCTATATCGAATATGCCTGAAAATGATCTCGAAAACGGTGCTAAACTATTTTAACTTATCGAAACGCATGTTCCTGAATAGAACACACACGCGTTACGTCCAGAATCGATGGGCTCTCCTCTAGGGATGTTACGAAGCTTCGACTCCGACTCCGATATATCGGAACTTCCGATAGAAAGTCAACATTCGGTTCCGACTTCGACTCCGATCATTTTTATGTCGTAGGTTTCGGAAGATGCAATCATTGTTGTTTTGCAAATATGTTTCGTTTGTAAACTGAAATTGAATCGAACCTGTTGAGCGGTCGGTAGATAAAATCATTTTCGTGTAATTTAATAGAGATATATTTCTTGTTCTCAATGCAAATTGGGGCGATATAATTTCTGTTTTGTCTTCCGTGCCATTCAAACTCTGATAAGCGTTGATTAGATATTTTTAATACCTCGCCCACGAGATGCAATAACAGACTTCTTAGTTCAGTTTTTGCGAGTAGCCTTTCATATTCATTTGTTCATTAGAGTGAAACAGTGATTTCTCGACTCTTGATTTTACTTCCTCGTCCGTCGAAGTTTTTATAATTCATAAGTTCATCAGTTAAGCATAAAGAAGTGCAATTTGGAGTTACTTTATTGAATTTACGTAAATAGTGCGAAATGCAACACTTGCGAAAATATATACTCTAGAAAGGTGGCACCACAACGTCATTGAAAAGGACATTTTGAAAGCAATACATGTTGATAAGTATGAAGAATTAATCGCGGCTAAAAACAACGAGATTCGAAAAAGATGCTTTGAAGATGTCAACTCCGTTAATCGAAGCCAAAAGCAGGTATCCTTGCACAATTTCTGGATAAGAAGAAAAAATGTGATGCATCGCATCCTAAATCAAAAAGAAATTGACAAACTCGTTTTCGAAATGATCGCCTTGGACGATTTGCCTTTCAGTTTCGTGGAATCTTTAGAATTTGTTCGACTTTTTGCAAACTTTAGCGCCAAATTATAATATTAAAGGCCGCCAGTTTTTACTCAAAATATTTGTGATGATATATATTCTAAAAATTGGGCAAAAGATTATCTCATTCTGAAGGAATTCTCCAAACTTTCATTCACTACAGACATTTGAGTCTGAGCACAAGCGCAAATAGTATCGTTGTTAAGTTTAACAGCACACGGAATAACGCAAGATTTTAATCGCATTAAAATTATTTCAAAATGCCAGCCACTTTCTGAACGTCATACAGGAAATAATTAGCGAAAAACTAACGAACATTTTTCTTCAGATATGAAATTGCAGAGCAACCAAGTTCATTGTTGTATTCGAGACAGTGGGTCAAATATGGTAAAAGCAGTGAAATTGAATAATATGCGAGATATTAGTTGCATTGTACACCAGCTACAACTCTGTGTGCAAAAAAATACCTTGTCTAAGATAAAGATGCTACATCTTTAATAAGTAAATGCAAAGTGTAGCAACTCATTTCAACCACTCCATACTCGCACAAAATGAATTACAACAAATTCAGAAACAGCAGCTCAATCAACAACAACTGGGCATAATACAGGATTGCAACACAAGGTGAGAATAATAAATTCTACAGCATTGAACTTTATCGTATTATTGATTCAAGAAATAACGTAAAATTATTGAAATTTTAAAATAATATTTCTTTCAAAAATGTATTATTCTCATATAACTTGAAAAGGTTATTAAGAATTTCAACCATTATATTACTTATCATTGTACGATCAGTAACTCATAATGTCATTCACATAGATATGTTTAATTTCTCCGTTCTGTATTTTTTTTTTTCTAGATGGAATAGCACATTTTATATAATGGAAAGGCTTTTGAAAATTAAGGACTCGATATGTTTGTATTCCAGCAAGCACAATATTCCTCAAATTTCGGCAGAAGAATGGTTACATCTGAATTGTTTGGTATCAATATTGCAGCCTTTTAAGAAGCTACCCGAAATTTAAGCGACAGCATAGCCCGTATTTCTACTATCATTCCCCTTCTTCATGTCCTCAAAAAGAGCCTTGAGGAGCAGATGAAAGAGGAGCAAAGATCAATTATCAAAAATTTAATTGACGATGTCAATACAAAATTTGCAGAAATTTCCAATAATGATTTATTTACTATAGCAACATATTTGGATCCCCGTTATAAATCAATTTTTTCAGTGTAACTATTAAGGAGAAGGTAGAATCTCAGTTATTGCTGCTACTTTAAAACGCAAATTGTCTAAACTAACCAAAACAAACGTGACATACAATGATGAGAAGTGTTACAATTCATCTCCATTAAAAGACAAAAAATTCGACAATGCTATCAGTATTTCCAGCCCGGAACGTCAAATAAACCTGTCGGTGTTCTTCAGTCTTGTTTGTCAATTATTCTGGTTTTAGTGATGAAGAAATTGACAGTAATGATTTTATTTCCAGCAATACGCCTATTTTTTTGGAAGCACTACTTATTAATTATAATGAGGAAAAACTGCTTCATTGGACGAAAGATCCTTTGTCATGTTGGAAGTTCAACAACAGATTCGAACTTTTGAAAAATCGTCAAACAATTTTTGTCAGCTCCTCCAGGATCTGTTCAAGCGAACAACTATTCAGTGAGGCCAAATTAATTTACAACCCACTGAGAACAGGTTAGATGGAGACAAAGCAGCAAAATTACTGTTCATCAAATATAATTTACCTCTCCTCAATTTCGAATATTGATTATTATATTTTCTTCTTATTTTTTCTGATTTGAATATGTATAAATATACTTCAGCAAAGATTTACATATATCATGTCATTTTTTTCGAACTTTATAGTGAAACTGTCGTAGCATGAACTATTCTGTTTTATTATCCCATTTGGGACTACCTCCGACTCCAACTCCGGAACGCCTCCGACTCTGCTAAGAGAATGTACGCTTACTCGATTCCGACTCCGACTTCTATAAACCACCTCCGTAACATCCCTACTCTCCTCCTCCAGACGTTTGTGCTTGCGCATAACGAATCTTAAAGCTTACACTATCTCTCTTAGTCCGCGGCCCTCCCAATCATAGGGATATAGAAGTACTACATATTCATTGTATCCAAAATCTTAGAACCGCACTTATTCAATTCACATTCACTTATTCCCTTAAATAATTTAAATTTAAGGCATGGAGGACTCACTGAATCGTCTAAAAATACTCATGCACCGAGCAATTAAACGTATAGAAACGATCAAAACATAAAATGAATACATTTCCCCCCACATCAATGATATCTGACCAAAACGATTCATAGGAAATGACCTTCTATTGGGGCTGTATGTTTTGGTTTCACACTTACCTGATAGAAGATAAAGTAAACAAAGATATTTAATACTCTAGAACTTACACAACATATTCCTTCATCAGATCGTCTAGATCAGCTTCTGTATTAATTATTGCATAACGACTGAACATCCGTCTCACGTCTAGATCCCACTCAATGACAATATCATCTGGATCACTGCTTGTAAGATCTGATAAAGAAAAAAAGAATAATAATTTATAGATACTCAAATTTAGTCCACTACGAAAATTATCACTGACATTATTGATCAGCAATTGATAACCAATGCATACTTGTACTTTCCAGAATAAGAAAAGTATTTTGGTAGAGCCTCGCTAACCTGGTCTCCGATTATCCAGACAACTGACTAATGAAGACGTCCCCAAAAACAAAACGACAACAGTACAGTATATGAAGTCGAGACTTACAGAAAGTTAAAACAGTTAAGTGTTCATTTGATCAGGCAAACTGCATAACCGAGAATTTACCAAAGGTAGGGACCACATATCTGCACTACAGATAGGTTTACAAGAAAATATTGAACACTTATATAATTTTCATTTCAACAGATTTTGGCCCTATACTTGCAGTGTTCTGTGTATTAATGCCAAAATGGTGGTTACCAATCAATTCTACATGTATTCTCCTCGAAATATTGAATTGGCTACATTTTATCAATAGCTACCTATACTGTTTGCACTATTCATGACTATTTGTTAAGAAATACTATATACTATATTTAATAAGAAGAACTATATTTAACATACACTGTTTCATCAAAACGCCAATTTTAGTTTATTTTCCCACCCAAATTACAAACTTTATTAGGCATTTTCTGTCTAATACGCTTTTTTGTTAATCCGTGCAGGGTCAAGTCCAAATTAACGAGACTCTACTGTATATTCAAAATAAATAATGCTACATTCACCACATGAGAACAGATGGTATTAAATTATATGTCCTGACGATTGCCTAGTGACAGTTAACTGACTGCTATATTGACGTATTGAAGAAATTATTCCTCATAAATTATCTTCATCATGAATATATCTTGAAATATTTATAAGAAAAAATTGAAACAATAATTAAAAAAACGTTTTTATGACAATTAATGAACTGAATGAGGCATCACTTTTGAGCCATGACTGTCAGTCATTCGAATTCGCTGACGTTTCATCGACAAAATATAGACGCATGAATTAAGTTGCATCCAATTCTCTCAATTCCTATTGAAGCATACAAACGTGACCTCCATTTCCACTTGACAAAGCTTTTTGACTTTCCTTTATTGACATACATGACCGCCATCATTATTTACATTAGATATACATTGATTGATGAGCCATAGCTCAAAATGTGCCTTAAAGTAATATTCAAATCAACACATGGGTTCAAGTAATACGAATTATGCAGTCATTATGAGAATTAATTAAATCAAAATTTTTCAATTAGATAACAACTTAATGTTTGCAATTAAAGTAATATCTTTACCCAATTCAATGAAGACTTTTTGGTCCTCCTCTGGCTTTATATCGTCTGGCAGAATCATAACGTCTAAGTCCATGATGAATGGCAAGTCTAAAAATATTTAAAAAAAAGTATCAATAACAGAAAATGCACCGACATTGTTACCATCAGCAATGCACTAACTCAAAGAAGCAAATGTCACAGGTTTGAATTAAATGCTTTTTTATATAAAATAACTTGAAAGTTTGTAATGTTTGAATAGTGTGATGTAAAAATAGATAGAAAACTGAAGGGTTAAGAAATAGACATAAACGAACATTGCACAATTCAAGAACAAAAGTGCAGTTAAATCACAGTAACAAACATCTCACGCACAATTTTGACGAAAAACTGCCCAAAATAGGAACCCCACCGATTTCAACAACAAATATGGCGTCTACGATTACTATGATGATTGATCCCGTTGTGTGGAAAACATGGATAACTGGCACTCACTTTCAACTACGGTTATTGTCAGTAACAGAAAAATATTCGGTATCCACTTCTCACATTTTTCCGCGCACTCATATGCTGGTACCTTTAAAATAACTATTATTTTTAAACATTTTACACATATTGCATTAGGGACAAGCGACACAGGTCAACAAATGAGTTGCGAGTCATAGAAGTTAGATTTCTTCTACTTCATGATGCAGTAGCTAACCATTAACGCTTGTTGGAAACAGGTTATGACGTCATTTCAGAGAGGTAGATTAGTCCTTCCGCCAAAGTAGAGAATTCATTGACTAATTGTAGATTACAAGTAGCATTAAAAGTCGATGATACAAGTAGTATATTATTCGATGATTGTTTTCTCTCTGTTCAATTGAAAAGCAAATCCTTCATTTGCGGTGATAGTCCTCTATGTGCGCAGACGAGCTCGTTGTGATGCATAAATAAAGTAATTACTATATAGTACATTTATGTTGTGATGCCTACGAATCGAATAAAAACATCGACATCAACGATACTTAACCGAATTTAACAATTTTTGCAATTTTTCACCGATATTTTGGATTTTTCACTTTTTCGATAAATAATTCCAATGAAATCGAAGGAATTTTAAAGTTTGTTATAGAGTTCGAACATCTGTAAATACAAAAATAATCAACAAAACTTTATATTACATATATCTTTTTCTTTTGAGGAAAAATTGGACAATTTGAGGGGATATTGGTATTTTAACTTATTCTGTGCATGAAATTGGGACAATCTACGATAGGACCAAAATTCAGCAAAGAAAATGAAGAAAAATCTTCAAAGTTTAACAAATGTTTTTGTGAAATTTGCAGATATTTTCAGAAATTCACAGAGATTTTATATTTATAATGTTTTTCGATGACTAATTCTAATCTAAGCAATTTGTTAGAATTTGGCAAAAAATAATGGGACATTTGCAGGATCTATTAAAAGTTCAATGAAAAATCCATAAATATTCTGAATTCATGATTCTACCGATAAAAAATCACTATAGAATTGACGAAAAAGTTTAATATTAACCTCGAAAATCTCCTAAAAGACTAAGGTTTGCGGAAATGTTGCAAAAATTGAAAAATTTTTTGGATTCCCACCTTTTTCCGATAAATATATTTCCGTTGAAAATATTCTTCATTGAATTCAAATATCTGTAAAAATCGGAGAGTCGGGTGAAGTTTGTTTTTTAGTCATTAGAATTGGGAATATTGAAGAACATTTCTTTTTGTCATTGCTTATTGGAATTAAAAATATTTGCAATAATCCGAGTGAAGTCCATGAAATCTGATGCCAACAACGTTCTCTAGTACCTTAAATACTTAAAGTCGTAATTGAGCGAAAACGACGGAATATTTTGTGACTTCTTCAATATAATTTTAACTGCATATTCGCCCAGGATGTATTTAAGATTTAAAACGAAACTTAATCGTTTAATTGTCGATGACACGAAGCGTTTTACGAATTTGAAGAATTCTCTTAATGCATATTTGTTTGTTTTTATATATAGATAGTCTGATCTTCTCGAAGGCTTCTTATACTATCTTTTAGTTGAAGGAAATAAAATGAATTTATTTATAAATTTCAAAAAAAATAGAAGTGTGTTTTTGATACTTTTCTTATTCTTCAATGCTGTGATGAGCTCTAAATGGGGAAATGAAATTATATCATTTACATTGACAAACATATTGTTTTGCGATGACAAAGTTCCGTACTTTAGTACAATTTTTAGTGGAGCCTTCATATGATACATAAATTCGTGCTGTTTTTTATTTCTCATCAAAGTAACGAATAGTAGTTTATGTAACAAGGAATTCTGTTGAGAAACAGATTCCAATTGTTTGCGCTTTCAATCGTTTAATTTCAGCTAAGAAGCGGAATCTCTGTGAAACGTCCTACAAATAAAATTGATTTAGAATACACCTGTAATGCAAAACTACATTTCCTATTATGATATAGTAACAGTAAAATAGTCAATATAACAACTAATTAAAGTATGTTGAATATTATTTTTGTATGAATTTGTTTGCAATTGATGATAAAGAAATACATCACATGTATTTTTATTCAAATAACAATATATATATATTAATTTTTAGCATACTTCTGAGTCCAAGATTGCGCTTTTTCAAAAAAAACTGATTGATTGAACTTATATTCTGCAGCTATTTCATCCATAAGAGGATCTTCCGGATTGGGGCTTTCTAATAGCATTCGTGCAGCAATAAGCAAACCTTCAATGCCAATAGTTGGTTTCCAGTTACCTGACGGAGGCATTTTAATAAGATCCAGACAAATTCTCCCATTGTCATCGATATTGGGATGATATATTTTCGTCTTGAATTTTATGGAGGGTGGTACAAACGGATATTTGTCGGGAATGTTGATTTCTAAACTGAAAACACCATTGTGATAAGGAGTATTCTCAGGGCCAAGAATTTGTGCTTGGAGAACGTTGAATTTGTCTTCTTCTTTGGGACATACCCATATTCCACTAGTCGAATTGCTATTTAGTTTGGATAATTCTTTTATTAAACGTTGTCGTTGCATGTTTTAGCAGACTCATTTGTTTGTGTTTTTGTACTTATTTATTATAGGTTAGTTTATTTTTTCCCGCCGACAACCATAGAAATAAAGTATTTAGTTCAATGCTCTTGTCGCTGGTTCAGCATCAAACCATTAGGGCAAAAGTCATGTTTCATGTTGGAATGCTGATTGTCTGCCTTAAATTAACTTTCATTAAACATCTTTCTTCACTGAACTTTATACGATTGTCGATTAATAATATTTATTTTCTCATATGATACCATACATGTCTATTATTCAAGAAATGTTCTTTAAAACGGAAAGATTTTCATGGCGAAAGGTTCTCACATCTTCAATTAATTAGAAATTAATGAAATATGTTGATTGAACTTATTCTAGATCACCGAGTACTCACAATATGTTGATCGCACTTATTCTAGATCACTTTATTAGAATACTCGCAGAAATATATTCTCTGTCTTGAAACGTTCCAGGGTCTGGATAGAGATGGTCTCAGCTATCTCATCCAGAAGCTAGTCACTCACATAGAACTCCGAAACAAGTAGCTACTGCCTTTGCAGAGATTCCGAAAGTGAATAACTTTCGAACGCACCCAGGTTCTTTGATAATTACTTTCAGCTTTAAAATGTGATCGTCTAGAAAAATTACCTACGTTGTGTTTGTTTTGATACCTTTTTCCGCAAGTTCGGGAGGAAGATCAGGGTTCGGGGATAATAAAAGTTCTTACTGACCCCCAGGTGGACCTTTTATTCATTACGTTGAAAGTACAGATGCCTGGCTAAAACTAACATGGCCGACGATGATAAACATTATAGACATTTTTTAAAGTTGATGAGGCTCATGTGTACAGAGGGTTTCGTTGTTAAGTGTCAAGCTGCAGTGTGCGACAAGTGTAAGAAGTGCTCGAACAGGTTTGAATGTAAAGTTGGCTGTGAGCATAAATAAATGGTAAAGTTGATAATATTATGCAAGCATTCGTTAGCTGTCTTAATGTGCAGAGCTATGTGTAACGTTCGGTGAAAGTTGTGTGACTGCGCAAACGTTGTGCAATCTTTCACTTAGTTGTTGAGGGCCGAACGACAAACTGTGGTGTCTTAATTCCGGTATGGTGTTGGTAAAATCATGGTATGGTGACGGTTGTGCTTTCGTTGACATTTGTTCAATCAATTTCATTTCTTGTTTCAATTAGTTTTGGTAAAGTGTCGCGATGCCAGAAAGTCATGCGCGTTCCGAAAACTGCTAGCTGGATCAATCATGCATCAAAGTTATCAGGTCTCGAAACGTTGAATTTTGAGAACGGAATTTTGACAAGTGTTGACCGGACGCAGGTATCCGAAAGAGGGCGTTCGCTGAGGGGATGATTCATCGGAACAAAGACCAGTGCGCAAGAGCTACCTTACTGGTCGACGGTCGGGTGAGGGTGGCGACGCTATCTAACAAGCGTGCAAATTACATAGCAAAACAAGTCAAGAGGAAAACGAAGCTGATTCCTCAGAAAGGAGAAGAAAGCACAAAACTCACACACAAGAGAAAAAACATTCCTCAGAAAAGCCCAACTCAAAAAAACACCAAAATCCCGCACAAACAAAGACGAAGATTAAACGCAAGAATAAACACAACCGCACACTTCCGTGGTTGGATCGTGAGTGTCCAAAATGGCTGAGCGCGTCAAGAAGGAACGCGCGCCGGCGTCACTTGATGACAAGCCCGCTTACAGCCACCTTTGTAGTCGGCTCAGGGTGAGCTTCAGTCTCCCTCTACTAGGTGTGATACATCTGAGTCTTATGCAAAGGTTATGTCACAGAATACTGTTATGTATTTGTTTCAGAGACATAGAGGTAGGGAAAATGTGATTAGATGAGTGCACATCCAAAATTTGTGGGACATTTATAGGCAGCCTTTTTAGGCTAAATGTCATTGTATTTGTCAAAGCAGATTCAAAACAAACACCAAGAAGAAAAATTTCAAAACTCCATATTTCAAAAACATTCATTCTTTTGGATATAAAGCTATTGATCTTGCAACTACCAGTTTTGTACCTTTCGATTGCAGTATCAATGTAAGCATTAATACTAACAAGTAAACGAGAAATGAGGATATTTATTCTAGTTTTAGGTTTTAGATTAGGTTATTCATTATATGAACGATAAATTTTCACAACGCAATGATTATTTTACTGAAAAATTTTTTTGAATGCCTCCCTTATTAAAGTTATGTTAGTTTAAAAAGTTTTCATATCGATTAGAAAAGATGGATCCGATGGAAGCTCTGCTAGACGCAGTTCGATGCGAGTATGGCGACTATCGAACTGCTGTTTAGTAGGGTAAACTCTCCTTTTCAGGAGAAGACCTAATGAAAACTAACCAAAATAAGAAATGGATTCTTCGTTTTATTTGTTTTTTTTTCGGATTGAAGGTCTGAAGAGTGATACTGGTCGCCTACACGTGGTGCTCTTTGTGAATGCTTATAAGCAAGCTAAACGGCCAGACTATTGAGTATATATTTTTGTGACAAGAATGAATTGATGTTAACTTGAACATATACTTATGTTGTTTCATCTTCGAAATCTATAATGTGTAGACATTTTGTAAATGCCACATGAAATAAAATCTTTTGAAAACTATATAAATTTTCTTAGATTTCATCGCAAGTGTTATGGTCTTTGTTTGTATACAGATTTATCACATTGTTGAAGTGAATAATATATTCTTTGTCATTTTCAGTTTCAAGTTGGGTTAGATTTTTCTTAAAATTAGTTAGGTTGGCTTGTGTTCGGTTTTTTCATACTGGGTTAGATAACGTTTGTTTTAGGTCAGGTTAGGTGCCCCTACATTGTGGTCGATCGCCTTGTCGTGGCGTGGGGGCTTAAGTAGTTGCAATGATCCTTGACGCTGTGCCGATGGGTATTACCTTGTCGAAGTGGTTCAAGGGGAGCAGCGAAAACTAAGATTGACCACCTGCGGTACGGCCAGTCCCAGCCTTCGCCGCAGTCCCCAAACCTTATCCCATCGTTCCTATCCTGAAAAGAGAATATATGTTTGTGTTGTACTTACCTGTCTCTGATGTCCCGTTACTTACCTCTTATTTTATTTTATCTAATTATTTAAACATTAATATATTTTATTTTTATCCTAGTTTAATTTTTCAGAGGCGGGTCGTGGGTGCTGGGTATTGGTGGTAGGATGGGGTGTTGGGTTCTTGGGTGGAGGGTAGTTCTTTTGTTCCAGGGAATCTTATTTTATTTTGGGAGGGAATTTTTGTCTAGTTGGCCGTGATGGGTGGCCTAATGCTCATCATTCTTGAATGAGTATGATGAGTACAACAAGACGAAAAACGGTTTCTACTACTCAGGGGAATTCGGAAACCCCAGAGTTGGCAGTTGGGCCTGGTCAAGCAGGGGCCCATCGGTCGAAATCGGAATACTTTGGGGGCACAAGGGAAGCCAGCTCCGGGTGCCTCATAAAGTTTCTGGTATTTCGCAGACGAGAGAGAGAGGAAAAGAGGAGGAAACTGGAGATTCCGGATCTGAGTCCAGTTTTCTAGTATCAGCGATGGTCGGAGGTAGAGCTCTTATGAGAGAACACCGATCAAGCTCGGTTGGTAGCCCGCAAGGAAATAGAAGTCGAATGAGTAAGGAGCCTGAAATATATAATAGACAGGTATGCGTTGAAGCCGTCGAGCTGCTTGAAGCGGTACAATTAGTAACGAAACTTGTGGATGGACTACAAAATAAGATGGAGCGTAATACGCATAAGGACATAAAGGCACTGCAGGCGCAGCTAAATGCGGCTGTAGTGCCATTTAGAATGCATAGCCTAATAACATGGTTGGAACAGCGGAAATACGAGGATATTCAGAAGATTCTGGTGGATAGAGATATACAGACGTCGGACCTAGATGTAGTGACCGAAATCGCGCCGGACCTTCAGTTACAGCAATGGAAAGATCTTGTTGATAAGGAGTGGTGTCCGGGGTTGTTCACAAATACCAGGTTTGTGGAGGTGGATACTCCGGAGCTTAAGGATGGTACAATACCGCAGGTATGGGTTAGGAAAGGTACAAAAGAAAGTCGGGAGACATTGAATGAGGCTCCTGAGGAGATAAGGTCAGCTCAGGGAGACTATGTCATCCTTGAACGTAAGAGCAAGATAAAGCAGGGCGAAGATAGTAACGAAAAGTATGAGAAACATGTTATGGCTACATATGGGAGTAAGGAAGAGATCTACCTAATTGAATTTATTGAATTAATTGAATTAATATTGAAGAAGATCAAAGCGGAAGTTGGAAAATCTAATAAGGTCATCATGAGGTTTCAAAGAGAAAATGATACTGAGGAGGTGAGGAAAATGGTGGAATATCAATTCCACGGTACAAAGACGACACTTCATATTATCGCTCCGCACCAGGATTCAAGACAAGTGAGACAGAGGACCTATGCAGTAGTGGTGGATGTAGGCAAGGAGGAGGCCTTTAGGGATGCTGTGAAGAAAACAAAGCAGGCCTGGTGGGGTCACAAGGGATGTAAGAAAGATCCGGAGTACAAGGGACGGCAGGATCTTGATAGACGTGGGACCAAATGATGAAGCAAGACAAAAAATACAGCGGATGTTAGCTGAACATGCAGATATACAGGTCACGCAGATGCGTAAGGTGAGCGATGCCAGAATGGTTTCGCTGCATATTAAGGATTTGGATGCGGTTACCAATAGTGATGAGGTGGCAGACGCAATTGGGTTGGTTTTCCTGGGTGCCAGAGTGAAGATTTTCGAGTGGGGGATATGCGGCCGCTTGCTAGGGATATGCAAGCGGTGACAGTGACCCTCCTCAATAGAATGATGGCTGATAAGCTTATTAGGATGGGTGAGATACGGGTAGGAGCTGTGGTGGGAAGAATCGAGGAAAAGCTTGAAGTGAGGTGTTGGTCTTATGATCACATCACTAGAGACTGTCACGGAGAGGACCGTAGGGGCTCTTGTTTTCGATGTGGGAAAGGTGGTCACCTCGCTCGGGCATGTGTTGAGGAGAGACAGTGCCCTCTGTGCTCTGAAACTGGTCACTCGGCGGGAGCTCGGGGGGTGTCGCCTGTTTAGGGAAAGATTATCGCTACTCAGAAGGGGAAGGCTGGAGAGTAGAAGTGTACTCACCTCCTCTCGACGAAGACTCCCTGACAGTCGTCCGCCCGGGAGGAGTGGTTCCGATAGTTCACGAGGTATTTTATCACAACGGTTCTGATGCCTCTTTGCTGGGAAAACTTAATAGACTTTCAGCGGAAGATGTACCTGGAAATAAACAAGATTAGTTTTCTATTGATATCTTTGTTTGTACTTACCTATAATTTGGTGGAGGTACCTACCTTTTCATTGGTCCCTACGTGCTCGCTGGATGCTGGCTGTCGGCTGTAAATGTGGCGGGGGCGGATTGCGGACGTGTACCTGAAATTAAAAAAGATTAGTAGTATTTGGATTGGATTGTTATTTCGATACATTCTAGTCTATGTACTTACTGTTTATTGGTTTGTCTTTAAATTATTTCCATGTAGTCCTTGTATTTTTATTTACATTTTTATATATTTATATGTACGTACATGTAGTTTGTTTGTCTTTAAATTATTTCTGTGTTGTCAGTGTTCTGTCATAAAGTTTCAGAGAATAGACGAAGATAATGAGAAAGTTTGGGATGCTTGTGCACAAACCAGAGTTCCCGTGATATGGAAGAGGACTTGGAGGAGGTCCTGGACGTAGACGATGTCCTGCCATAGTGAATAGACAGAAGAGGTCGCCCCAGAGCTCTTGCGATCTTACAGACCAACCTGGGTAGATCCTGGATGGCTCACGATTTTGCGATGAGAGCTGCAATGCAGGCGAACATGGACTTGTTGGTTGTGGCGGAGCCTAATAAACACCTGGTCTCGAGTCCTGAGTGGATAACAGACAGGGACAGAGATGTGGCTGTAAGATGCTTGCGTCCGTCGATCACGGTGGGACGCATTGAGAGGGGGCCTGGTTTCCTGATAGTGGAGCTAATGGACAGCATGTGTCTTGTCAGCTTCTATGTGTCCCCAAATATCGACTTTCGAAACTTTCGCGCTCGGGTCAATGGATTGTTCGAGACCATTGGTACGCGCGGGAAAGTACTGCTGGTTGGAGATTTTAATGCGAAGAGTCCTATGTGGGGAGCACCTGCTGAGGATGGGCGTGAGAGTATTTGGAGGGTGGGTTGTGCAGGCGGGGCTCTTTTGTGTGAACGATGGCTCTCCAACGTTCCGCAGGGGGCGACCTCCTCCTGCATCGATGCCACTTTTGTCTCTTCTTGTGTTTTTCCGCAGGTGCGTCGATGGAGGGTTGAACATGATAACCTCTTCACACTCCACGGCCACATATATTTCGATGTCGACGACTGTGGAGTGGGGATGTGGAGACAGCGGACACGTGGGATCCTCTCGGCGCCGAGACTGTCGGAGCTGGTGGCTGATAGTAGGGCTCTCCTAACGAGCGGTAACATTGTTGGATACATGAAGCGGCTCTCGTGGGAAGCCATGAGAGATTTGGGCCCGGGAATGACTCGATGGGATTATTGGTGGACCAATGAGATCGCTGAAAAGAAGAGACAGTACGATCGACTCCGAAGACAAATGCACAGAGGGATTGGTGTAGAGACGGAACGGGCGGAGGCCAGGAAAACGAAGGCAGACATAAAAAGGATGGTTAGACGGCAGAAGAGGAAAGGGTGGAATGAGCTTCTGAGACAGCTGAGGGATGATATATGGGGAGCTGCGTACAAAATTGCGGCGGGATTGACAAAGACTGCCGCGAGCCCGAGGCTGTCAATGGGGAGAAGGATGAGGCTTGTTGGGGAATTATTTCCCGAGAGTCCGTACCCTCCCCTTGGAGCTCGATATTGGGATGCAACGGGTCCTCCCTTCCTCTTCACAATGGATGAACTAGGACTTTCGATGCGTAGGATGAGGACGGGGAAAGCCTGTGGACCAGACGGCGTCCCTTTTGAAGCTGTGAAAGTTTTCTACGACTGGGTCCCGGAGACCCTCCTGGCACTTTTTTACTCTTGTTTGGCTGGGGGTGTTTTTCCGGAAGGATGGAAAGAGGCCTATGTCGTGCTGGCGAAGAAATAGGAAGGGAGATAGATGAGGCTTCCTCCTATAGGCCGATTTGCCTTCTTGACCACGTTGGCAAATTGTACGAGAGGCTTCTGCTGGGGAGGATAGAGGATGCAATTGAGGGTAGCGATGCTATCTCGCCGAGACAGTTCGGATTTCAGAGGGTAGGTCAGCTATTGGAGCTGTGATTCTGTGGTGAGGGAGATTATGGATGCGCAGGAAACATGGTGCGCGGCGATGACTGTGGACATAAAAAATGCTTTTAATACAGCAGACTGGTCCCTAGTCATAGGCGACGGGATGCATGGCAGTTGGGCGGTACTGTCGTGAGTCTAACCTTACCACGGGCATCTGGCGCACCCGTGGGACATGAAATGCCTTCCCCTTGGTAAGGGCGCACTGCCAGGGGATGACCTCTTTTCGACCCAACTCGTGGGATGTGTTATGGATAAGTCGTTTTTAAATGTTTGTGATGTCCGGGGAATAAGGAGGGATGGATCTACTACAGCTGTAGACGAAGCTGGTGTTGGATCGAAGGAGAGCGAAAGGAGTGGGAGAAACGCGACGCTGCAGGATCGGTTTTCGGGGAAAGTAGCGAAGGAAAATTCGTAGAGGTGCTATCTACGGTAAGAGGCACGTCAAGGCTTGTCGAACAGGACACGAAGAAAGTTAGAGGAATACCCCGTTCAAGCCCTGTGGGAGACTCGTTCTGTAAACGGAAGAGAGAGAGAGTGTCGAGTCCCAAGTTCCGTACAAAAAGAAGGTCAGTGTGGAGGGAGCGATGCTACTAGAGACGATCCGGAGTGTGGCTGACTCCGTTTTGGAGTTGGACATGAGGGTGAAGAAGGAGAAGAACACGCACCGAGACATAAAGGCGATAAGGGACAATTTAGTGAAGGCAACATGGGTGTTTAGGATGCATAGCACGAGGCAGTGGCTGGAATCGCTAAAGTTCGAGAAGACGGAGCCAATGCTAATTGACAAGGACACACAGACGGTATTAGATGGAACCCTTACGGAGATTGAAAGTTGTGGGACTGCCGAGGAATGGTCGGATATGATAGATAAACAATGGGGCGATAACTTGTTCACGAACACGGATAAGGAAGCTGTGGATGAGGATGGTGGTGTACATGTGTGGGTGGAAAAGGCAAGTGATGTGGGGAGGCATGATAAGTTTAAGGACCTCAGGGAATCAGGGAAAAACTTTGGGGTGATGGAGACGTGTCGCAAGGTGAGGACAGAAGAGGGAACGACAGTGAGAAACGTGACTCAAGTGAAAGGTCTCTACAAACAGAGGCTGGACTTGTATGAGTTATTGGGCAAGGTGAGGGAGGAATTGAAGGCAGTGGAGGTGGCGTGGTTCGTGGTGCCAGATGCAGTGGATGCTCTGGACTACCGGAAGATGGTGGAGAGCTTTATGCATGGTACATCCGTCACATGCAAGATACGAAACACGGCGAAAAAGGAGAAGAAGCGAGAATCGTATGCCCTGCTAGTAGAGGGATGACAGGGACAGGAATATGAAAACGTGAGGTCCGCTTTGCAGTGAGGGCATTTAACAAACGGAGTGCAAAGAATTCGGAGCACAAGGGACGGCAAGGTGCTAGTGAGTGCGGACAAAGATGAGGAGATGGCGAAGAAGGTGAAAGAAGTGCTCAGGAATAGCGATAATTTGAATGCGGATGTGATAAGGACAGCCGGGGTTGGTAGGATGAAGGCGGTGTATATAAAGGAACTGGATGCACTGACTACCAGGGAAGAGGTATCGCGGGCGTTGAAGGCGGCGATAGGGCAGGAAAGCATGAAATGGGTAAGAATAGGAGAAATGCGCTCTATGGCAAGAAACATAAGAGTGGTTACGGTAAGTTTGCGCGAGGAGGCGGCAGAGAGGCTGTTGAGGTTACATATTTTGAGAGTAGGGGTTGTAGGAGGAATTGTGGTGAGACGGATCGAGGTGAGGACGTGCGTTAGATGCTAGGGATATGACCATTTGGTTGGCGACTGCAAGGGGGCAGATAGGAAGGATCTCTGCTTCAGGTGCGGTGAGAAGGGCACACTCAGCAAGAGTGCAGTGCAGAAAGATGGTGCCCACTTTGCGATAAAAAAGGGCACTCGGCGGGATCGTCCCATTTTTAAGAGTCGGCTAGATGTCCTCAGGGAGGAGGAGGCAGTCGGGACCAAGCAGAGCAAAGCTGTGCGGCGCAGAGGCGCGATGGAGTCGGGATCCACGGCGCTTTCCTGCGAGGAACGGGTATCGTCGGAGGAAAGTCAGGGAGCGGGAGGTGATCGGGGATGTGTGGACGAGAAAGGCTTTGTGACTCCAAGGGTCCGGAAGAAGGATAATGTGGGTGGAGTCTCTCAGTTAGTGAGGGGAGGAGATGGAGATGATGAACAGGTGGAGGTGCAGGGGGGTGCCTTATTATAAGGCCTATATAGGATCGGCAAGGCATTCCTCAGATGCACAGGATGGCCCTGCCTTCAGGAGACCGAACATCTGGTTGAATGGAGGCGGGGTCACGGAGGGTTTTTAGTGGGTAAACTTGGTTGACGGGTGTGCCCTGTACCCATTCAGGAGTAATATCCTGGATGGGGGTGGGGGATAGTCGTCTTCCAGGGAGTCCCACACTTCCCCGGATGACTCACAATTCCCGGGGAGTGAGTGCATAATGCATTTTCCCTCCGTCAAAAAAAAGTTTTAGTTTAGGTTCCCCCACAATGTGGTCTTTCGCCTTGTCGTGGCGTGGGGGATTAAGTAGCTGCTATGATCCTTAAGGCTGCACCGACGGGTCTAACCTTGTCGAGGAGACTCAAGGGGAGTGGTGAAAACTAAGATTGACCACCTCCGGCCCGAGGTTCATTCCCGACCTCGGACTGCAGTCCCTCACCCTTTCCTTTCCCGAACTCAGGAATCCTGCCGCGCAGGCGGCGGGATGCGGGGATCGCCGTACCCGAGTTACCCTTATCGGACCTGGATTGCGCAACGGCTTTCGGGCTTGCACGTGATTCTTGTATATACCGTGGAGTATGGTCATGTCTCTGCTCCACGGGGGGGCTTTGCTTAATCGCCTGGCCTGCAGAGGAGATAACCTCTACAAAAACCCCGAATCCTAAGCTGTTGGTGGGTGGCGATGGGATGCATGGCAGTTGGGCGGTACTGTCGTTAGTCTAACCTAACCGCGGGCACCTGGCGCACCCGTGGGACATTAAATGCCTTCCCCCTGGTATGGGCGCACTGCCGGGGGACGACCACCTTTCGACCCAACTCGTGGGATGCTTTATGGAGAAATCGTGTTTAAATGTTTGTGATGCCCGGAGAATAGGAGGGATGGGTCTTCTACATCTGTAGAAGAAGCTAGAGTTGGATCAAGGGAGAGCGAACGGAATGGGGGAGACGCCACTTTGCAGGATCCTGTATTGGTGAGCGGTAGCGAGGGGAAGTTCTTAGAGATACCTTCGACAGTTAGAGGCACGTCTAGGCTGGTGGAATCGGACGCAAAGAAATGTAGAGGAATGCCTCGTTCAAGCTCTTTGGGAGACACTGTCGGAAAAAGGAAGAGGGAGAGCATCGAGCCACAAGCCCCATATAAAAAAAGGTGAGTGTAGAGGAAACGATGCTACTAGAGGCGGTCCGGAGTGTGGCTGAATCCGTTTTGGAGTTGGACATGAGGGTGAAGAAGAAAAGAACACGCATAGGGACATAAAGGCTATAAGAGACAACTTGGTGAAGGCAGCAGGGCTGTTCAGGATGCACAGCATGAGACAGTGGTTGGAATCGCTCAAGTTTGAAAAACGGGCCGATGCTCATTGACAAGGATACGCAGACTATGCTGGACGGAACACTTTCGGAAATTGAAATGTGTGGGAGTGCCGAAGAGTGGTCGAACATGATTGATAAACAATGTGGCGATAATTTGTTCACAAACACAGAATTAATCGAGGAAAAGGCGTCCGTGGATGAGGAAATGGGTGTACACGTATGGATCGAGAGGGTACTGGATGTGGGAAAGACGACAGTTTGCTCAGTGTTCCATTTAAAATTTTGGAACGTTTGATCTTTCTGAGAATAGAACCAAATATCGAAGGGATTTTACAGAACTGTCAGGGAGGTTTCAGAAAAAACAGAAATTGTTCAGATCAGGTTCTCAGTCTTACTACTTTTATTGAATCAGGTTTCAATAATAAGTTGAAAACTGGAACTTCATTTGTTGACCTTTCTTCGGCGTATGATACGGTCTGGAAAGATGGGTTAATTTATAAACTTTATAATCACTTACAATGTGGAAAAATGGTTCGTTTGATAGAGAGTATGTTGAGCGACAGGAAAATTCAAGTTTTCATTGATGAAAGAGTAGCAGATTTCGAATTCTGAACAATGATTATTCCACAAAGGGTCAGTCTTATCCCCTCTCCTTTTCAATCTTTATTTGAGTGATATTCCTCCTACAAAATCCGAACAGGTTAGATGGAACAAAACAGCAAAATTACTGTTCATCAAATATAATTTACCTCTCTGTCAATTCAATATTGATTATTATATTTTCTTCTTATTTTTTCTGATTTGAATAACATAAATATACTAACATATATCATGTCATTTTTTCAACTTTTACATGGCCTACCATTCCCTTTCTCAATATTATCATTTGGGACTACCTCCGACTCAACTGAACGCCTCCGACTCTCTCGAGTGAATGTGACCTCCGATTCCGACTCGACTTCGATAAACCACCTCCGAACATCGGCTCTCCTCCTCCAGACGTTTGTGCTTGCGCATAACGAATCTTGAAGCTTACACTATCTCTCTTAGTCCGCGACCCTCTCAATCATAGGGATATAGAAGTACTACATATTCATTGTACCCAAAACCTTAGAACCGCACTTATTCAATTCACATTCACTTATTCTCTTAAATAATTTGAATTTAAGGCATGGAGGACTCACTGAATCGTTTAAAAACACTCATGCACCGAGCAATCAAAGGTATTGAAACGATCAAAACATAAAATGAATCATTTCCCCCCACACCGATGATATCTGACCAAAACGATTCATAGGAAATGACCTTCTATTGGGGTTGTATGTTTTTTGGTTTCACACTTTCCTGATAGAAGATAAAGTAAACAAAGATATTTAATACTAAAACTTACACAACATATTCCTTCATCAGATCGTCTAGATCAGCTTCTGTATTAATTATTGCATAACGACTGAACATCCGTCTCACGTCTAGATCCCACTCAATGACAATATCATCTGGATCACTGCTTGTAAGATCTGATAAAGAAAAAAAGAATAATAATTTATAGATACTCAAATTTAGTCCACTACGAAAATTATCACTGACATTATTGATCAGCAATTGATAATCAATGCATACTTGTACTTTCCAGAATAAGAAAAGTATTTTGGTAGAGCCTCGCTAACCTGGTCTCCGATTATCCAGACAACTGACTAATGAAGACGTCCCCAAAAACAAAACAACAGTACAGTATATTAAGTCGAGACTTACAGAAAGTTAAAACAGTTAAGTGTTCATTTGATCAGGCAAACTGCATAACCGAGAATTTACCAAAGGTAGGGACCACATATCTGCACTACAGATAGGTTTACAAGAAAATATTGAACACTTATATAATTTTCATTTCAACAGATTTTGGCCCTATACTTGCAGTGTTCTGTGTATTAATGCCAAAATGGTGGTTACCAATCAATTCTACATGTATTCTCCTTGAAATATTGAATTGGCTACATTTTATCAATAGCTACTTATATTGTTTGCACTATTCATGACTATTTGTTAAGAAATACTATATACTATATTTAATAAGAAGAACTATATTTAACATACACTGTTTCACCAAAACGCCAATTTTAGTTTATTTACCACCCAAATTACAAACTTTATTAGGCATTTTCTGTCTAATACGCTTTTTTGTTAATCTGTGCAGGGTCAAGTCCAGATTAACGAGACTCTACTGTATATTCAAAATAAATAATGCTACATTCACCACATGAGAACAGATGGTATTAAATTATATGTCCTGACGATTGCCTAGTGACAGTTAACTGACTGCTATATTGACGTAATGAAGAAATTATTCCTCATAAATTATCTTCATCATGAATATATCTTGAAATATTTATAAGAAAAAATTGAAACAATAATTAAAAAAACGTTTTTATGACAATTAATGAACTGAATGAGGCATCACTTTTGAGCCATGACTGTCAGTCATTCGAATTCGCTGACGTTTCATCGACAAAATATAGACGCATGAATTAAGTTGCATCCAATTCTCTCAATTCCTATTGAAGCATACAAACGTGACCTCCATTTCCACTTGACAAAGCTTTTTGACTTTCCTTGATTGACATACATGACCGCCATCATTATTTACATTAGATATACATTGATTGATGAGCCATAGCTCAAAATGTGCCTTAAAGTAATATTCAAATCAACACATGGGTTCAAGTAATACGAATTATGCAGTCATTATGAGAATTAATTAAATCAAAATTTTTCAATTAGATAACAACTTAATGTTTGCAATTAAAGTAATATCTTTACCCAATTCAATGAAGACTTTTTGGTCCTCCTCTGGCTTTATATCGTCTGGCAGAATCATAACGTCTAAGTCCATGATGAATGGCAAGTCTAAAAATATTTAAAAAAGTATCAATAACAGAAAATGCACGACATTGTTACCATCAGCAATGCACTAACTCAAAGAAGCAAATGTCACAGGTTTGAATTAAATGCTTTTTTATATAAAATAACTTGAAAGTTTGTAATGTTTGAATAGTGTGATGTAAAAATAGATAGAAAACTGAAGGGTTAAGAAATAGACATAAACGAACATTGCACAATTCAAGAACAAAAGTGCAGTTAAATCACAGTAACAAACATCTCACGCACAATTTTGACGAAAAACTGCCCAAAATAGGAACCCCACCGATTTCAACAACAAATATGGCGTCTACGATTACTATGATGATTGATCCCGTTGTGTGGAAAACATGGATAACTGGCACTCACTTTCAACTACGGTTATTGTCAGTAACAGAAAAATATTCGGTATCCACTTCTCACATTTTCCGCGCACTCATATACTGGTACCTTTAAAATAACTATTATTTTTAAACATTTTACACATATTGCATTAGGGACAAGCGACACAGGTCAACAAATGAGTTGCGAGTCATAGAAGTTAGATTTCTTCTACTTCATGATGCAGTAGCTAACCATTAACGCTTGTTGGAAACAGGTTATGACGTCATTTCAGAGAGGTAGATTAGTCCTTCGGCCAAAGTAGAGAATTCGTTGACTAATTGTAGATTACAAGTAGCATTAAAAGTCGATGATACAAGTAGTATATTATTCGATGATTGTTTTCTCTCTGTTCAATTGAAAAGCAAATCCTTCATTTGCGGTGATAGTCCTCTATGTGCGCAGACGAGCTCGTTGTGATGCATAAATAAAGTAATTACTATATAGTACATTTATGTTGTGATGCCTACGAATCGAATAAAAACATCAACATCAACGATACTTAACCGAATTTAACAATTTTTGCAATTTTTCACCGATATTTTGGATTTTTCACTTTTTCGATAAATAATTCCAATGAAATCGAAGGAATTTTAAAGTTCGTTATAGAGTTCGAACATCTGTAAATACAAAAATAATCAACAAAAATTTATATGTTTTTTTTTGGGGAAAAATTGGATAATTTCAGGGGATATTGGTATTTAACTTATTCTGTGCATGAAATTGGGACAATCTACGAGATCGACCAAAATTCAGCAAAGAAAATGAAGAAAAATCTGCAAAGTTTAACAAATGTTTTTGCGAAATTTGCAGATATTTTCAGAAATTCACAGAGATTTTATATTTATAATGTTTTTCGATGACTAATTTTAATCTAAGCAACTTGTTAGAATTTGGCAAAAAAATAATGGGACATTTGCAGGATTTATTAAAAGTTGACTAACGTTTCACAGAGATCTGAAAAAATCCATAAATATTCTGAATTCATGATTTTACCGATAAAAAATCACTATAGAATTGACGAAAAAGTTTAATATTAACCTCGAAAATCTCCTAAAAGACTAAGGTTTGCGGAAATGTTGCAAAAATTGAAAAATTTTTGGATTTACCTTTTTCCGATAAATATATTTCCGTTGAAAATATTCTTCATTGAATTCAAATATCTGTAAAATCGGAGAGTCAGGTGAAGTTTGTTTTTTAGTCATTAGAATTGGGAATATTGAAGAACATTTCTTTTGTCATTGCTTATTGGAATTAAAAATATTTGCAATAATCCGAGTGAAGTCCATGAAATCTTTGCCAATAACGTTCTCTAGTACCTTAAATACTTAAAGTCGTAATTGAGCGAAAACGACGGAATATTTTGTGACTTCTTCAATATAATTTTAACTGCATATTCGCCCAGGATGTATTTAAGATTTAAAACGAAACTTAATCGTTTAATTGTCGATGACACGAAGCGTTTTACGAATTTGAAGAATTCTCTTAATGCATATTTGTTTGTTTTATATATAGATAGTCTGATCTTCTCGAGGCTTCTTATACTATCTTTTAGTTGAAGGAAATAAATGAATTTATTTATAAATTTCAAAAAAAATAGAAGTGTGTTTTTGATACTTTTCTTATTCTTCAATGCTGTGATGAGCTCTAAATGGGGAAATGAAATTATATCATTTACATTGACAAACATATTGTTTTGCGATGACAAAGTTCCGTACTTTAGTACAATTTTTGTGGAGCCTTCATATGATACATAAATTCGTGCTGTTTTTATTTCTCATCAAAGTGAATAGTAGTACATATAACAACTGTGAATATTTTGGTAAGAAACAGATTCCAATTGTTTGAGCTTTCAATGGTTTAATTTCATCTAAGAACATAATCTCTGTCGAAACGTCCTACAAATAAAATTGATTTAGTACACCTGTAATACCAAGAAACTACATTTGCTATTTATAGATATATAAAGTAAAAACATAGTCAATATAACAACTAATTAAAGTATGTTGAATATTATTTTTGTATGAATTTGTTTGCAATTGATGATAAAGAAATACATCACATGTATTTTTATTCAAATAACAATATATATTAATTTTTAGCATACTTCTGAGTCAAGATTGCGCTTCAAAAAAACTGATTGATTGAACTTATATTCTGCAGCTATTTCATCCATAAGAGATCTTCCGGATTGGGGCTTTCTAATAGCATTCGTGCAGCAATAAGCAAACCTTCAATGCCAATAGTTGGTTTCCAGTTACCTGACGGAGGCATTTTAATAAGATCCAGACAAATTCTCCCATTGTCATCGATATTGGGATGATATATTTTCGTCTTGAATTTTATGGAGAGGTGGTACAAACGGATATTTGTCGGGAATGTTGATTTCTAAACTGAAAACACCATTGTGATAAGGAGTATTCTCAGGGCCAGAATTTGTGCTTGGAGAACGTTGAATTTGTCTTCTTCTTTGGGACATACCCATATTCCACTAGTCGAATTGCTATTTAGTTTGGATAATTCTTTTATTAAACGTTGTCGTTGCATGTTTTAGCAGACTCATTTGTTTGTGTTTTGTACTTATTTATTATAGGTTAGTTATTTTTTCCATAAACAACCATAGAAATAAAGTATTTAGTTCAATGCTCTTGTCGCTGGTTCAGCATCAAACCATTAGGGCAAAAGTCATGTTTCATGTTGGAATGCTGATTGTCTGCCTTAAATTAACTTTCATTAAACATCTTTCTTCACTGAACTTTATACGATTGTCGATTAATAATATTTATTTTCTCATATGATACCATACATGTCTATTATTCAAGAAATGTTCTTTAAAACGGAAAGATTTTCATGGTGAAAGGTTCTCACATCTTCAATTAATTAGAAATTAATGAAATATGTTGATTGAACTTATTCTAGATCACCGAGTACTCACAATATGTTGATCGCATTTATTCTAGATCACTTTATTAGAGTACTCGCAGAAATATATTCTCTGTCTTGAAACGTTCCAGGGTCTGGATAAAGATGGTCTCAGCTATCTCATCCAGAAGCTAGTCACTCACATAGAACTCCGAAACAAGTAGCTACTGCCTTTGCAGCTACTCAATCCCGGAGATTCCGAAAGTGAATAACTTTCGAACGCACCCAGGTTCTTTGATAATAACTTTTAGCTTTAAAATGTGATCGTCTAGAAAAATTACCTACGTTGTGTTTGTTTTGATACCTTTTTCCGCAAGTTCGGGAGGAAGATCAGGGTTCGGGGATAATAAAAGTTCTTACTGGCCCCCAGGTGGACCTTTTATTCATTACGTTGAAAGTATAGATGCCTCGCTAAAACTAACATGGCCGACGATGATAAACATTATAGACATTTGTTAAAGTTGATGAGGCTCATGTGTACAGAGGGTTTCGTTGTTAAGTGTCAAGCTGCAGTGTGCGACAAGTGTAAGAAGTGCTCGAACAGGTTTGAATGTAAAGTTGGCTGTGAGCATAAATAAATGGTAAAGTTGATAATATTATGCAAGCATTCGTTAGCTGTCTTAATGTGCAGAGCTATGTGTAACGTTCGGTGAAAGTTGTGTGACTGCGCAAACGTTGTGCAATCTTTCACTTAGTTGTTGAGTGCCGAACGACAAACTGAGGTGTCTTAATTCCGGTATGGTGTTGGTAAAATCATGGTATGGTGACTGTTGTGCTTTTGTTGACATTTGTTCAATCAATTTCATTTCTTGTTTCAATTAGTTTTGGTAAAGTGTTGCGATGCCAGAAAGTCATGCGCGTTCCGAAAACTGCTAGCTCGATCAATCATGCATCAAAGTTATCATGTCTCGAAACGTTGAATTTTGAGAACGGAATTTTGACAAGCGTTGACCGGACGCAGGTATCCGAAAGAGGGCGTTCGCTGAGGGGATGATTCATCGGAACAAAGACGAGCGCGCAAGAGCTACCTTACTGGTCGACGGTCGGGTGAGGGTGGCGACGCTATCTAACAAGCGTGCAAATTACGCCTTAAAACAAGTCAGGAGAAAACAAGCTGATTCCTCAGAAGGAAAGCACAAAACTCACACTCAAAAAAAACACCCAAAAGCCCAAAAGCTCGCACAAACAAAGACGAAGATTAAACGCAAGAATAAACACAACCGCATACTTCCGTGGTTGGATCGTGAGTGTCCAAAATGACTGAGCGCGTCAAGAAGGAACGCGCGCCGGCGTCACTTGATGACAAGCCCGCTTACAGCCACCTTCGTAGTCGGCTCAGGGTGAGCTTCAGTCTCCCTCTACTAGGTGTGATACATCTGAGTCTTATGCAAAGGTTATGTCACAGAATACTGTTATGTATTTGTTTCAGAGACATAGAGGTAGGGAAAATGTGATTAGATGAGTGCACATCCAAAATTTGTGGGACATTTATAGGCAGCCTTTTTAGGCTAAATGTCATTGTATTTGTCAAAGCAGATTCAAACACCAAGAAGAAAAATTTCAAAACTCCATATTTCAAAAACATTCATTCTTTTGGATATAAAGCTATTGATCTTGCAACTACCAGTTTTGTACCTTTCGATTGCAGTATCAATGTAAGCATTAATACTAACAAGTGAGGATATTTATTCTAGTTTTAGGTTTTAGATTAGGTTATTCATTATATGAACGATAAATTTTCACAACGCAATGATTATTTTACTGAAAAATTTTTTTGAATGCCTCCCTTATTAAAGTTATGTTAGTTTAAAAAGTTTTCATATCGATTAGAAAAGATGGATCCGATGGAAGCTCTGCTAGACGCAGTTCGATGCGAGTATGGCGACTATCGAACTGCTGTTTAGTAGGGTAAACTCTCCTTTTCACTCTTTTCAGTAGAAGACTAAGAAATAAAAATAAATGGATTCTTCGTTTTATTTGTTTTTTTTTCGGATTGAAGGTCTGAAGAGTGATACTGGCCGCCTACACGTGGTGCTCTTTGTGAATGCTTATAAGCAAGCTAAACGGCCAGACTATTGAGTATATATTTTTGTGACAAGAATGAATTGATGTTAACTTGAACATATACTTATGTTGTTTCATCTTCGAAATCTATAATGTGTAGACATTTTGTAAATGCCATGAAATAAAATCTTTTGAAAACTATATAAATTTTCTTAGATTTCATCGCAAGTGTTATGGTCTTTGTTT
This sequence comes from Novius pumilus, assembly GCA_020654155.1. NCBI lineage: Eukaryota > Metazoa > Arthropoda > Insecta > Coleoptera > Coccinellidae > Novius > Novius pumilus. The sequence goes on from JAIFOV010000592.1 coordinate 31,633, forward strand.
GTATACAGATTTATCACATTGTTGAAGTGAATAATATATTCTTTGTCATTTTCAGTTTCAAGTTGGGTTAGATTTGTCTTAAAATTAGTTCGGTTGGCTTGGGTTCGGTTTTTTTCATACTGGGTTAGATAACGTTTGTTTTAGGTCAGGTTAGGTGCCCCTACATTGTGGTCGATCGCCTTGTCGTGGCGTGGGGGCTTAAGTAGTTGCAATGATCCTTGAAGCTGTGCCGATGGGTATTACCTTGTCGAAGTGGTTCAAGGGGAGCAGCGAAAACTAAGATTGACCACCTGCGGTACGGCCAGTCCCAGCCTTCGCCGCAGTCCCCAAACCTTATCCCATCGTTCCTATCCTGAAAAGAGAATATATGTTTGTGTTGTACTTACCTGTCTCTGATGTCCCGTTACTTACCTCTTATTTTATTTTATCTAATTATTTAAACATTAATGTATTTTATTTTTATCCTACTTTAATTTTTCAGAGGCGGGTCGTGGGTGCTGGGTATTGGTGGTAGGATGGGGTGTTGGGTTCTTGGGTGGAGGGTAGTTCTTTTGTTCCAGGGAATCTTATTTTATTTTGGGAGGGAATTTTTGTTTAGTTGGCCGTGATGGGTGGCCTAATGCTCATCATTCTTGAATGAGTATGATGAGTACAACAAGACGAAAAACGGTTTCTACTACTCAGGGGAATTCGGAAACCCCAGAGTTGGCAGTTGGGCCTGGTCAAGCAGGGGCCCATCGGTCGAAATCGGAATACTTTGGGGGCACAAGGAGAAGCCAGCTCCGGGTGCCTCATAAAGTTTCTGGTATTTCGCAGACGAGGGAGAGAGGAAAAGAGGAGGAAACTGGAGATTCCGGATCTGAGTCCAGTTTTCTAGTATCAGCGATGGTCGGAGGTAGAGCTCTTATGAGAGAACACCGATCAAGCTCGGTTGGTAGCCCGCAAGGAAATAGAAGTCGAATGAGTAAGAGCCTTGAAATATATAATAGACAGGTATGCGTTGAAGCCGTCGAGCTGCTTGAAGCGGTACAATTAGTAACGAAACTTGTGGATGGACTACAAAATAAGATGGAGCGTGCTTTAGCCCGGCCTGCTCCTTTGACCGCATGAGTAGGATGACCCTGCCTTTTAGGAGATCGAATAACTTATCGACTATAGTGGGTAAACCTGGTTGACGGGTGTACCCTGCGCCCATTCCTGGATGGGGGTGGGGGGATGGTCGTCTTCCAGGAGTCCTACACTTCCCCGGATGACTCACAATTCCCGGGGAGTGAGTGCGTAATGCATTTTCCTCCGTCAAAAATAAAAAGTTAGATTAGTTTTAGGTGAGGTTACTTTAGGTTAGGTTAGTTCTAGTTTAGGTTAGGTTAGTTTTATTTTAGGTTAGGTTAGTTTTAGGTTAGGTTAGTTTTAGTTCCCCACAATGTGGTCTTTCGCCTTGTCGTGGCTAAGATTGACCTCAGATTAACCTGCGGCCCGAGGTACATTCCCGACCTCGGACTGCAATCCTTAACCATTGCTTTCCCAAACTCAGGGGTCCTGCCGCGCAAGCGACGGGAAATGGGGATCGCCGAACCCGAGTTAACCTTATCAGACCTGGATTGCGCAACGGCTTTCAGGCTTGCGCGTGATTCTTGTATATACCGTGGAGTATGGTCATGTCTCTGCTCCACGGAGGGGCTTTGCTTAATCGCCTGGTCTGCAGAGGAGATAACCTCTATAAAACCCCGAATCCTAAGCTGTTGGTGGGCGGCGATGGGATGCATGGCAGTTGGGCGGTACTGTCGTTAGTCTAACCTAACCGCGAGCACCTGGCGCACCCGTGGGACATTAAATGTCTTCCCCCTGGTATGGGCGCACTGCCGCGGGGCGACCACCTTTCGACCCAACTCGTGGGATGCTTTATGGAGAAATCGTGTTTAAATGTTTGTGATGCCCAGGAGAATAGGAGGGATGGGTCTTATACATCTGTAGAAGAAGCTACAGTTGGATCAAGGGAGAGCGAACGGAGTGGTGGGGACGCCACTTGGCAGGACCCTGTATTGGTGAGCGGTAGCGAGGGGAAGTTCTTAGAGGTACTTTCGACAGTTAGAGGCACGTCTAGTCTGGTGGAATCGGACTCAAAGAAATGCAGAGGAATACCTCGTTCAAGCTCTTTGGGAGACACTGTCGGGAAAAGGAAGAGGGAGAGTATCGAGCCACAAGCCCCATATAAAAAAAAGGTGAGTGTGGAGGGAGCGATGCTACTAGAGGCGATCCGGAGTGTGGCTGACTCCGTTTTGGAGTTGGACATGAGGGTGAAGAAGGAAAAGAACACGCATAGGGACATAAAGGCTATAAGAGACAACTTGGTGAAGGCAGCAGGGCTGTTCAGGATGCACAGCATGAGACAGTGGTTGGAATCGCTCAAGTTTGAGAAAACGGAGCCGATGCTCATTGACAAGGATACGCAGACTATGCTGGACGGAACACTTTCGGAAATTGAAATGTGTGGGAGTGCCGAAGAGTGGTCGAACATGATTGATAAACAATGTGGCGATAATTTGTTCACAAACACAGAATTGATCGAGGAAAAGGCGTCCGTGGATGAGGAAATGGGTGTACACGTATGGATCGAGAGGGTACTGGATGTGGGGAAAGACGACAGATATAAGGATCTCAGGGAAGCGGGCAAGGATTTTGAGGTGGTGGAGATGTGTCGCAAGGTAATGACCGACGAGGAGACAATAGTTAAGAACGTGACGCAAGTTAAAGGACTTTTTAGGCAGAGAATTGACCTGTACGAGCTGCTGGGGAATGTAAAGGAAGAGGTGAAAGAATCGGAGGTGGCATGGTTTGTGGCGCCTGTTTCGGTGGATGCTTTGGACTTCCGCAAGATGGTGGAGAGTTTCATGCACGGGACATCTGTCTCGTGCAAGATCAGGATTACAACAAGGAAGGAGCAGAAACTGGAATCCTACGCTTTCGTGGTGGAGGGAGGGAAAGATCAGGAATTCGAGGACACTCTTCAGAATGTGAAGCAGGGAAAATTGACCAGGGAGGTACAAAGAATTAGGAGTACCTACGAGGGATGGTAAAGTGCTGGTGAATATGGGTAGAGATGAGGAGACTGCGAGAAGAGTTAAAGAAGTTCTCAGAAATACTGATAACGTGAAGGCAGGCGGGATAAGAAGAGCCGGAGTTGGACGTATGGAGACTGTGCATGTGAAGGAGTTGGACGCGCTGACGACCAAAGAAGAGGTTTCTCGGGCACTGGAGGCTGCGATTGGGCAGGAAGAAATGGAAGGGGTGAGGATAGGAGAGATGCGCTCTATAGCAAGAAGCATGAGGGCGGTTACAGTAAGTTTGGGAGACAAGGCGGCTGAAAAATTGCTGAGGATGCGCATTTTGAGAGTTGGGGTGGTGGGGGGAATAGTCGTCAGACGTATTGAGGTAAAAAGGTGTGTAAGGTGCTGGGCATATGACCATTTGGTCGGGGAATGTAAGGGGAAGGACAGGAAGGACCTGTGTTTGAGATGCGGAGAGAAGGGGCACACCCAGCAAGACTGTAAGGGAGACAGATGGTGCCCCTTCTGTGATACAAAGGGGCACTCGGCGGGAGGTGATCGGGGAGGTGTGGACGAAGAGGGTTTTGCGATGCCGAGACTCCGGAAGAGAAATAAAGTGAGTGGAGGCTCGGAGATGGTGGGAGAGGAGATGGGTGAATAGGGTGAACAGGTGGTGGTGCAGGGGGGTGTCTTATGATAAGGCATAATTAAGGTCGGCAAGGCACTCCCCAAATGCACAGGATGGCCCTGCTTCCAGGAGACCGAACATCTGGTTGAATGGAAGCGGGGTCACGGAGGGTTTTTAGTGGGTAAACCTGGTTGACAGGTGTGCCCTGCGCCAATTCCTGGATGGGGGCGGGGGATGGTCGTCTTCCAGGGAGTCCCACACTTCCCCGGATGACTCACATCCTGGTTGAATGGAAGCGGGGTCACGGAGGGTTTTAGTGGGTAAACCTGGTTGTACCCTGGGCCCATTCAGGATTCATTCAGAAATTACTATAAATTGTTGAGGAGTGAGTGCGAAGGTAATGCATTTTCCCTCCGTCAAGCGTGTAATCTGCGTCTTTGTTTGTGCGGGCTTTTGGTGCTTGTGTGGGTTTTGGTGCTTTCTTGTCCTTTCTGAGGAAAAAAAACAGGTTAGGTTAGGTTAGGTTAGTATCTCTGGTGGAAAAGCTTCGTTATCTGCTAGAAGGTCTGCTTTGACACATTTGGAAGTAATTCTTCAAAACAATAGACCCTTAAGGTGAGTATGATTTAGCTATCATTCAGAAATTACTATAAACTGTACAGAGTCCAATTATTCATTTCTATGTAATTTCAGGCGGATATCGAAATAATTCTTGTGAATACCGGCAACCTTGGAGAGAAAGAAGTCATCATCCCCAATTTGAATTACGTGACAGCTAAAAATTCGTCGAGCGATTGTCCTATGTCAAAAAAAGGCGCCCGTTTATTCCCGCTAATTAGTTGGTGTTATATAATTCTCCACCAACGGTTTGTCGTTACTTCTGCTCTTACTTTTGTGTTGAACAGATCAAAAAAGCTCTCTCCTCAAAGTGCCTACTTATAATTTAAAAAATACTATTTTGTTTTTAGTGTTGAACGGAGTGTTTTATTATCTAGTCGTAAATATCTGGTTTGTGTGTGTAGCGTGATTGAACGTAAGGCGTGGTCGTTTAATTAATTACCCAGATTTTATAATAGTTTCTTTTTAATAATAGTTCATTTATTTATTAATTATACTAGCACGATGGATCGTCCAAGAAATTTTAATTTAGTCAAATTAGCAAAGATTTTACAGGACGATGCGACTCTACGTGAATTTTTGGTAAGTATGTCTTTAGTATCAGTAGAAAAGAACTGCAAGTATTGCCGACGTCCAATGAGGGTAGACCTTTCCAGTAATCCCATCATAGGTGAGTTTAGGTGTCAAAGGAAACACGGTCGCGGTCGCGGAGCCGTAAAGGAGTCTTGTGCCAAAGGCACTTGGTTTGAGAATTGCAAGGTTGGTATAAGAAAAGCCCTGCTTTTAACGTATTGTTTTGTTCAGAAAATGACGTACGAGCAAACAAAAAATGAGTGTTCAATTGACGACGACGATGATCCGCTCTCAGAACACACAATCTCGGACTGGTTTAGCTACTGCCGCGAAGTATGCGCCCTTGCATTAGATCGGGAGAATAGGTCTGAAAGGGATCCGTTTGTGAGAATGCTTGAAGATATAGCATATGTCTATTGAATGACTGTGATTTTGTATATATGTATGTGTGTGTGTTCTATAAATTAATTTTTTTTTCAGATTTCAATAGCTTCGTTCGACTGATTTGATTTATTTCCTATTTTTATTTTTAGACGTTATTTGTATTTTTCCAGAAATTTTTTTTGGGTATAGTAGGGCTTAATAGCGAGACCACCCTAACGGTCAACGAGTCGAGTAAACTACCTCTTGGGTGACTTGGAAACGTTTACATTGGCGATTGGCTTCTCTCACTGAACGTCACTGGCCTATACAAACCTCAATATTTGATGGAATATTCCCTCGTCAGATCCATCTAGCGGATAACTAAATAGATCGCATTGAGTTTTAGTATTACAGTTTCCATTTTTCATTTATCCAAATATGGGCTAATACACGCATACGCAGTTATGGATTCCATTTTAATGCAAATTTTAAATATTAATATCTCCGTAAATATTCACTTCCGACATTGAGGACTTCACATATGTGTTCCGCTAATATTATTCTAACTGCCGTAAATATTTTTAGGTCCAAATTCAGCAGCCGGTATACTGCAGTATTTCCCTTTCCGGATATCCTCTATACAAACGAAGTTTTTTGAAGGCCCCTCGTAGTTAAATCAATTGTCATTCCTTCTAATTTGACATTTGACCACTTTTTAGACTTAGTACGCATTCTCCCTGCCTATATATCTGATTTGTTTTGCTAGTATTTGAGGTTAATAGCATGGAATAGCAACATAAATTTCTTCTACATTACCATGAGTTTCTTAATCAGATTTGGCCGTGTTGGCATTGGAACGAATGGAATTTACAGTAGCAATGCTTTTTCAACCATAACGAAAGCACTTCCGCAAGGTGCGTTTTACCATTTTTTGGTTTTCATGTCAAAAAATTGGAAATATTTTCAGATATTGATCACAACAAGCCTAAATCACGTTTGGACAAAGAAAATATTCTACATCATCCAGATTACTTTCATGTGCATGATTTATTTACTGTTAAAGACCTATTTGATGCGAGGGTGCATTATGGGCATCGTGAAGGATCTTTGGATGAGAGAATGCTACCATACATATATGGAAGTCGTATGGGTCACATTATCTTTGATCTAAATATAACAGCAGAATATTTGAGGAGAGCGCTTAACGTTGCTGCTCATATGGCTTATAGGGATTCAATTATATTATTTTTCTTAAAAGGTGCACAGAATTCACATTTGGTTGAGAAGACAGCTTTGGAATGTGGCGAATTTGCTCACACAAGGTAAGTTAATTCCTATTTTCGGCATTTTAATGTCTTGCCAAACAAAATAATTTCAAATGTATTTCTTTTAAAATGTTTACTACACTATGTATGGCATGGATCCCTCTGATATTTTAAACATGATTATATTTGTACTTTCCATGATATTAATTTGAATATCAGTTGATTTAATCTGAGTTCAAAAAATCATTATCAGGAATTTCAACCAGAAGTTTCTTTGGAGTATATCTCTTATAAGGGATAGAAATTCTACCTTCCTCGAGAGATTGACCAAAACAAAATTTTGTAAGTAGAATTTTCCACCGTTTTTCACTTTGACAAATATTTCTGACACTTTTTCCCAACACGAAAAGAAGTTTTTGATTGATATCATTTCTTCACGTCATAGTTTCAAAAGTAGAATTTTCCATCTATCTCTACTTTGTCAACATTTCAAATAACACCTTTTCCAAACACGTCTACAGCAATATGTACCTGTCACTATACAGATGAGTTCAGCAGGTCCATTCGAAAGAAACGTGTTTTTTCTTTTGGTTAATCTCTCGAGGAAGGTAGAATTTCTATCCCTTATAGGAGATATACTCTAAAGAAACTTCTGGTTGAAATTTCTGATAATAATTTTTCGAATTTGTACTTTCCTATACAATTTCCGAGTTTAAATTCAAAATAATACTTTATATCGAAGGGAGTTAATTGACATGCATACAATAAATTAATATATTAATCACGAAAATATAATTAATTATGCATATAATGAAAAACCAAAAGACAGTATGAATTGATTGATTTTACAGGTATTGGAGAGGTGGAATTTTCACAAATTCCACCAAACAATTTCAAGCAGTAACCAGATTACCTGATCTGTGTATATTTTTGAATACACAGAACAATGTATTACTACAACACACAGGAGTGAGAGACTCAGCCAAAATGGGGATAGCCACAATTGGAATAGTTGATTCAAATTGCAATCCAAACCTCATAACATATCCAGTGCCTGGGAACGATGATACACCTGTCGCCATTGAACTTTATTGCAATTTATTTAAAAAGGCAATTTTAAGAGGGAAGGAAAAGAGGAAAGAACATTTGGTTTTAAAACAGAAGGGTTCTCGGGAGAATTGATATATCTGTTAAGATTTTCAATAACAAATGTAATAAATCTCTTTTTTAAGTTACATAAAAATATAAAGTGTCAGTTAAGTGGTTTGGTATGTTTATCTGCCATAATTTTCCTTCCAATAAGGTCCTAGTATTTCAGTCATTGTCTTGTTTTTGTCATTAAGTCGTTTCTATAAATGAATATTGTCTCTTCATTATTGTTTAAATACTAAGTTATTAAAAATTGAACAGTATTAAATCAACTTTTCACCAATTTGCATAATGAGAACCTATTGACGGAAAGATGATTGAGTGTTAGAATCATAATACCAAAACCATTGTGTTGTGCATCTGAAATAAGAGTGAAAACATTTGTCTAGTTTTAGAACTAAAGTATCTAATTAAAAAGAAAAAGCTGTTATCAACAATTCGCTTTTATGAAGAAAAAGAAGTCATGTTAAATGATGAGAAGAAAAAGAAAGGTTGTATCCCAACACCTCTAATCCACGTGTTTGCAAGAAGCCTGCAAAGAAACTGAGTCAGAAGAATAAATCAGAAACCCATTGATCTTTAAAAACGTAATTTAGGACTAAATACAGTAAGTCAGTCCAAAATCGTTATTCTTTCCAAGTATTCAACAGCAGTTCAAAATATTTCAACAATAACCAAAAAACTAAAGCTGTACATTTTCCTAAATAATTTGTACCTCTTGCAAGTTCAGTTCTTGAGAATCCTCAAAGCAAACAATTTTTCTGGGCCAATCGTTTTAAAACACTGTAAAAAAACATAAATAAAAAATGTCGTCAAGTTAAAATTACTTACAAATTAAATAACACTGGACAATAAACAGCGAAATAGGCAAAACCGACTATTGGAGGTAGACCACACCAACTCTCTCTTATTTTGTTTGCTAAAACAACGCCACAAATTTGACCACATCTTTGTGCCGTCATTCGTTTATCAGTAGGTTGAACACTTTTGCCGTATTTCTAGAAGTAATGTCAATAAAAACGACTCGATAACAAATAGTAAAACTTAACCTGTCCCGCTGTGCTAGTAAAACTTTCAGATAAGAAATTTGTGAAAGTAGGTCCTGGGCATATGATGGACACAGAAATACCTCTTCCGACTTTTTCTGTTCTCAACGCATTAAGGTATCCCTTAAAAAATAATTTAAATAAAATAAACTAACGTTAATTTGTACCCACATGCAAAGCGTGTTTTGTTGCATCATATGTTGCTGAATATGGCACCCCCACAACACCTGCCACGCTGGAAACAGCAGCTATTTGCCCACCTCCAACGGAATTAAAGTAATTAACTGCTATCCTGGTTAAATTAATAGTGCTGAACGTATTCAAGTCAAACATTTGTCGATCCACTTCCATATCGATTGATTCAAATACCGCTCTTTGGGAACGTCCAGCGTTATTGAAGAGAACGTCAACTTTTCCAAAATGATTGACTGCATAATTCCAATTTTTTCGATGTACTGATAAGTCAGTCACGTCCATTGGTAACACCAGAACATCATTTTGTGATAATTGAGAACCTGAGGCCTCTGTATCAAAAACCCCATGGGAAATGAGCATTTCTTGTTTTGATAAAAGTGAATACAAATTTTGTTATAAAATCACAGAAATATGTGTTTTATCAATATTAAATATGGCATAATTGTCACATCTTATATTCAAAATGGTTACATATTCTTAAATCATCTTATTCTTACTAAAACCAAAAATTTCTCATGCAATAAAATACATGGATCAAAAATAGTTTATTTTTGTTTCCCTATAATCAAAACTGACACTTTTATAATAAACATTGATGTTACCAAAATTAAATTGGCCCTAATCTCTTACCGGCGTAGTAATAAAAGATGTGAAAGTCAATACATTATTAGCACTATACTTAATTGAATTTCTCGTGACAATTTAAACACTTTTTTACATTTTAAAAACTTGACTGGATCAAAACGTTTGTTTTAGATATAATAGGGAAGTGACATATGAGCCATTTTGTAATTTCTACAAAAAAAAATATTTTCATTACCTATGCATGCTCTCTTCACTCTTTCCAACTCTTCCCTTCTTCGGGCACTTAACACTAATTTAACTCCATGTTTTGCAAGTGCCAAAGCTGTGTACTCTCCTATACCACTCGAAGCTCCAGTGACGAAGACAACTTTGCCCCGCAGATGACCTTAAAAACCAACTATAGAAATAAGGAACTAAATAGAGAACGTACTACTTACCAATTGGTTTCCCAAATTTTTCAAAAAAGGTAGTTTCTAGGTCACAATCTCCAAAAGCGAATAGTAGCAAATAAACGAAAGCATATATTATAGCCACGTAAACTAAAAAGTCGAACATATTTTATTTTTTATCACAGATTCTTTTAATAATGATAGCACTTGCAAATATATTTTGAGTTGATTATTTATAACGACTATCTAAGTAATGGTTAAAGATATGTACAAACTGATACCATGTGTATCAAGTAATTTGAATTGATATAGAAGGGACGTAACAAAAAAATCAGCATGCCTGAGAGTTCGAACATAGATATCAGGCTGAGATAGTTCATTTAACTTATAAATCTTCTATGAGTCACGGACAGCAACAAAAATTTTTCCGTTCGTCGTAAGTGCTTTCTTATATTGTTTGCAATAGCGAGTTTTTTATTTTATTTCTAGAATACGTCCCTGTTTATTAGTAATCAAATTTAGCTACTCAAACAATCGATATCAATGACGAGTTGATTACCTACTACCATTGACTAATAATACTAATAGACATTGCACGCGGTACTAACGTTTCAAACCGGTAAATGCTTCCCGTGAGATGCTGCCATCTACGATTCTCTCAACGTCTATTTTCAGAACTATTTTATCCATCGAAGATAAGGAGAAGAAATCTTACTCGCCCAAAGAATAATACAGTTTTCGTTCGGTATTCGCCTATCTGATTAAAATTGCCTGGGGTTTCGATTCAGAGTAGGAATGTTCGGTTTTTTATGAAGTACCGGTTCTTGTGTATCCCATCGTACCGGAAACAAACAAAATACTGGTTCACTCTAATATCGTATTGTATTTGAACCGGTACTTGTATTGTTCGATTAATAATAATCTATGATTCGAAAAAAGTTATACTCTCCAGATGGAATAAAATTTATATTTATGTACTTACTAGACACCGTAAGATGAGTTTGTTATATGAAAATTTAAATAATGTATAAACACGATAACAAAAGTATTCTTCGATATAAGGGAACCCTATATTTTGGGAGACCGGAAAGACACAGAATTTCTGGTGGAACGGTGGGAAGGTTTGGCTTTTGCCCAATATAATGGGGTTTTACAGAGCCATTTAGGAAGGAAAGTTGCATTGTTGAGTTTACGTTCCTTTCAACATACATCAAAGCATGGATAGTTAAAAAAAGTTGAATCTTATTGTAGGGTTAGAAAGAAGTGAAAAACTACCCTCATGGTCAATTTTTTGGGAATATCTTGGTAACATGAGGATATACAGCTACAAGTTTTAGACAAAAAATGTGGCTTCTAGACGTATCCACAGCTTGCGAAAGCGTGGGCAAATATTACAATTTTTTCCATCAGTCGAGTATAGTTTGTGATTCAACCTTTTCTTGTCAGTTGTTTTGTGAAAATATCAGTCCGGATTCATTTCTTGCTAATATTCTTTTTTGAAATCAATTTTTATTCCTACGTACTTATCGAAGTAACTCAATCCTCAATCGGGCGGCGGTTTAATATAAACACTCTTTTCTAAACAGTATAAGGGCCCTTTCATATTAGGATTCTTGAATCCGATTCCCATAAAATTTGTTTAATAAACAAACGAATTTGGTGCGTTTCATATTACAGATTCTGAATTTCGAACGATTGACGTTGCGTTACCCCGCTCTATTTTTATTATTGTTCCACTTCACGCGCTCGGCTCTCATATAATTATTTACCCATATTTGCGTTCCTTATTCGATTTTAACAAGAGCAACATGGATGAATTAGAAGTGATACGTTTGTGGTATTTATTCACGAAAAATAGAAAGAGAAATAGGAAAACTTGGGTACATAAAATAAATCAAGAGCGTGGTGAAAAAGGTATCGTCGGTTGTTACAATACCCCAAAACCTGTTTGGAAAAAATAATATAACTCATCCCTTGCGGAGGGCATATCTCCAATATTCTGATGACAGACACACGAACAAACGTGAAGAACAAGTCGGGATTAAATTACTTAACACATATTTGTTTTGGTTACTGCGCTCGTAAAGAATTCCGGCGACCGAAAACACCGATCGACGAAATGTTTTTGAATCGCAAGCTCATAAAGAATCTGAATTCTAATGTGATTACACGTTAATAAAGACAATGAACACGTTCAAAAAGGTTAATTTGTTCTAACGTAAGTTTTGAATCCGGCTACCGGAGCAAAAAACACAAGAACGTGTTAACCGAGCAATAAAGAATCCCAAAGCTATAAAGAATCTGAATCGTAATCTGAAAGGTTCCATTTGCTGCAACGTAACATTTGAATCTGGGCTACGAGAATCCGATTCACGAATCCTAATATGAAAGGGCCCTAAAAATCGTTCGATCCGTCGACGACGAGAGAAGAGGTAAAATTGCTTGATGGGAGAGTCATTATTCCCACTTTTTTAGTTCCTATTTTTATTTCGAAGCGGTTTTTGGACAATCTGAACTCATCCAATTTTGTAATACGACCATTTCGCATGGAATGTTTTCAAAACTTACGAATGATTCAAGGCATTTCGCTATACATTCAGTATGTTTCGGGATAACAGCGTTCGAAGTTTGAATTACCTTAAAATAAGGGTTCTTTGGAATCATTTATTCAAAATGACTCTATTCCTTATTCCCATACGGTCAAAATATGAATCGAACAACTTTATATATATATGTAGTAGACACAATTTTTGTCTAAAACTTTTTCAGTGTATCCTTATGTTCCCAAGATATTCAAAAAATTGATTACAGGGTAGTTTTTTACTTATTTCTAACCCCACAATTAGATTTAACTTTTTTAACTATCTATGCATTGAATAGGTACATGTTGAAAGGAACTTTTACTGAAAAATGCAAGATTACTTTTTGAATGGCACTTTAAACCCCATTTTACTGGACAAGGCCAACCAATATTATAAATGTTGCATATTATTTTTGGTTCAACAATGAATTGTTTTGACTACACGTGAGTTCTCATGACGGTATTGAATTACTTTTCGGTTATCGTTTGGATTTATGATATATTCACCACTAAACGCACCATTAGTTTATTGATATCGTTTGTATGAAGCAGTCGAGTTTTCTGTTACCGCACTGTAAGTAAAACGTGTAAATCGCTTATTTAGAGAGATTAATTTTTTGGACATTTGAAAACATTCATTTTTATCGTTTCAACCTTAATTGAATATCAAAATGTCCTATAATCGTGATAAATGTTGTGTTGAAGGATGTTACGTAAATCGAGAAAATAGTGATTTATCTCTATTTCGTTTTCCTCGGCTTTCAATACACTCAGAAAGAGTTAATAAATGGATAGAGAGATTAGGCAAACCAGAATTTTTTGCTTACTCGGAGGAACAGCTATATCGACTCCAAATATGTTCTCGACATTTTGAGGACGAAGCTTTCGTGAATTGTTCAAAGCGGAAGTTGGTAGCAACAGCTATCCCAAGCATATTTCTCTCACGTGCGAAAAATCCAATTGATATGAAAATGCGCACTTCAAAAGTCTATGAAATTTCTGATAATCCGTACACATATAACTTTAATTCGTTTTTAGAACCACCAACCAAAATCTTAAAATCTGTTATTCGTCCATGTAGTCCAAATCGTTCCAACAGAATATGTTTCACCGAAAATACTGTTTTATCGCCAAAATCTATTCGTTCATTCATGGAAAATGGTACAGACTCAAAAGAAAACTTATTTTCACCCAAAAAGTCTTTTTCTGTTCTTAAAAAACGTATAGCATATTTAGAACGGCGGAATCGAATTTTAACCAAAACATTGAGTAAATATAAAACAATCGTGTGTAAACAAAGGAGACAACTTAAAGACATTCAAGGACGGAAGCAAAATCTCTCAGATCGGGTAAAATTATTTATGGATATGCAAATTTTTCATAACGAGGGTCAAAAGTTTTCAAATGACGAAAGAGAGTTAGCATTAAGCATATATTTTAAAAGTCCGGCATGTTACAATTATTTGAGGGAAAAAGAAAATTTTATTTTACCTGAGAGAAGTACTATTTCAAGATGGGTTAATAAATTATCATTGGAAACTGGTTTCAATAGTAGGATTATACAGATCTTGCGCAGTAAAGTAGAGAATTTAACGACAATTGAAAAAAAATGTGTTATTTTTATGGATGAAATACAAATTAAACCACAAAAAACATATAATGAGAAACTCGATTTTATAGAGGGTGTTGAAGATTTGGGTCATTTGGGAAGAAAAAAAGGTATTGCAAACCATGTCTTAGTTTTTATGATAAGAGGATTATTTAAGAATTATAAGATTCCGTTTTGTTATTTTTCTTCTAAAAATTCCATACATGCAGATCAGCTCTTCATTTTAATTAACGATTGTATTAAGATTATGGTCGATATCGGTTTCCAAATTTACGCCATTACATGCGATCAGGGAGCAAATAATCGAAGTGTCTATGGAAGAAATGGATTTTGTATTGATCACAAAAATCCTATCATTAATGTCGCTGGGCAGAAAATTGTATTATTAGTCAATGCTACTACTTTTAATTGGTTTTGGAAGATTAATTTAAGTAAGTATTCCCGCCAGTAGGTAGCGGAGGACTTCGAAACCAGAGGCGGCGTTCAATATTTCTACTAATTTTTGGGTAAAAAAAGATTTGTAAAATGCATTTTCGCATTAACATCGTTATAAACACGTTTGTATCTCTGGCAACAACGAAATTTCAAATAATCTAAACGGATCAACTTGGAAACCAGAAAGCGAGCTTGTAGAATATATTTTTTGACAATGTTCGTAATAATTATTGTAATCAAACAAAAATACTTCTAGAACTTACGAATTTCCATTCACCATTTGATAAGTGCAAATATGTAATTGGTTCTTTATTGATCATTACCAATTAGAATTCTGATCTCCGCCGCTGACTGTCTACTATTATGCCATCTACTAACCAGAAGACTTACTAAATGCTTAGTTTTCGATTTTAGATGATTGCCAGATGTTTATGTGAACTTTCTGTGATCATTTCGAGTGAAACTGACATCGGCATAATTTAACCTTGAATTTTTTTAGACGTTTTTTATTCCCTATCTCGCTTCAATAGATTGAAAATTATTTAAATTGCATTTTAGTTGTGAAATAAAATAATTACTTGAAATGAATTCATAACTGATAAGTGATTCTACTCGAACTTTATACCGTGCTTATTAGATATTTCCGATTCTCATAACGACTGTTCCCATTGTATACGAAATATCAAACGGACAATCGCCTGTGACTACGAAAATTACTTCTGGGATTTACACTGCCACGTTCTAACTAATTTCCTAAATTTTTGCTAGAAAATGCCGCTTTTGAAACATGAACAACCTCCACCATCTCAGGAGCAAATTGCCGAGTTACGAAAATTGATATTAGAAAAAATTGATGCTGCAGGAGAAAATAGTGAGTAAAATAGGACATCCTCTCTGTTTATAATAAAGGCAAATATTAGCTGTTCACCCTAAGGACCTGGAAAGAGTGAAATCAGATGATGACTGGTTGATTAGATTTTTTTGGCACCATGAAATGAATTTGCAACTAGCATTGCAAATGATGTGGTCAACCTTAGAATGGAGAAAAGAAATGGCAGTCAGTGGTATGATAAGAGATTACATATAACAAGTTCATTTCCTCAACATATCTTTCCTCCCTAGATATAACTGAACAGAATATAAAAATGGATATCATTATTGGTGGTGGTTTCTTCCCAAGAGGCAAAGACGTAGACGGATGTCCTTTATTTATATTTAAATGTAAAAAATATGTTAAAAACCAGTTTGATATGAATGAACTTAAAAGATGCGTTATTTATTGGATGGAAAGATTGGAAAGGTTTGAACATAATGGTAGGAAAAAAATTCTCTATCATACATTTTTAGGGAGGGCAATGGAAATCTGATCACCCTATTTTTTGATATGGAAGGTTGTGGATTGGCAAATATGGATTTAGATTTCACAAAGTATTTAATAGGCCTTTTCAAGGATTATTATCCATATTTTTTGAACTATGTATTAGTATTCGAGATGCCTTGGGTCCTAAGTGGTGAGTTAATATGACCATTAATATCCATATCAATTTTTATTATTTTATTTGAAACTTTAAGGTGATTTTCTGCTTATCACTCTCCCCAACATTTTTTTGATATTGTTTCCAAAAATGTATATGAAAGTCCAATATTAGTTTAAAATTCTAATACAGTAAAATTTCCGTTTGTGGACACCAGGGCTCTTTACGTGTGGGTCGGCCGGACACAGACTATATATATGGGCACTATTAATTTCATCATGAATTTTATTTCTCACAATTTTGGTTACCGAATCAATTAGATCATTTTGTATGGTTTTAGATAAACCACAGAACACGGACGACACGGAAGGATCTATAAATTTTCTGAAATCTCCGTCCAAAGTAGCGGCGAATTTAGAAGCTCTTTAAAATTACCTTGATTGTTCGAATCGACACTTTCGTCGTTTCCTCGAAATGCAAGTACTTGCGTCGAGAGAAAGATGATCATATTAACCAAATGTTTGATCACTTTACGATTTTTTTTAACCTTAACGTTATAATTGTTTATAAATTCGCGATGAGCAGTGTCCAACGAATTCACTATATCTTGTTTCCCGAATAATTTAAATTTTAGGGTCGAATGAATATGTTCTTTAGAAATTTCATGTTTACCCGAAGCGCGATGAATTTCTTTCAAGTTATCGCATCCAGTTGAACTGAAAGGGCTTTTTTGATACGAAAATAACAAGCAGTACCAACAGGAAAGTTTTTTTAGTTTGGCTTCCGGTTAGCCAAATGAATTTTTATAAATAGTTGTAGAAAAAGCGCGATTATGATTCGATGTATGCTGGACGAGATTTGGCATAGATGGTCTAGAAATTTGTAATTTTGTACTATTTTTTTGTCATCATAAGAAAATGAAAAAATTGATTATCTTGTAAGAAACTTACCAAGTCACCATTATTCAATATTACCTCACTTAAATTGGCCATCGCACGAATATTATAGGTACAATTAAGAAAAAATCGAATTAAAGTAATTAAAGCAAAAAAAACTTTCGAATCACGTGTACCTTGTTCTAAAAGCAAATATTTTGGAAGATCACGGAACGGAGAACCGTCGTTGTTCTCTAACGAAAATCTCCACGAATGCAAATGTTGCTCCCCGGTGGTTATTCCAAATCCTAGATATAACAAATATTGAAATCCGTGGCAATATGGATCATATTACAACGGTCGACGACGTAGGACAAATTTCGTATCTAAACGAACCGATTATTCGATCGTTCGACGATTCCCGTAGGTGTTATATCCCCTCCTATGGGTCGGCCAGCCGGGCTAAGATGCTTTACGCTTGACTCGTGGTTGACTAATTTCAGTAGAATGAATTAATATTTAATTTGTGAAATATAAATTACGAATTTTTTTCAAGATCAAATCTAGCTAAAACTTTCAAAAAATACAGCTTTTTCCGACCGAATCTGTAAAAAAATGTTCCACTAATTTAAAAGTTCGGGTGATATCTTTTCTCAAAAAAAATACTTATTCCAGTAAAGTTTTTCGAAATTATCCTTATATAATAAATTTTATTTCAGTAATTTCTATGTTTTCTTAATTCCTGCGAAACTAAAAATTAGTTAATGAAAATAGGGGAAATGAATAAGTGATGCTTCTCTATTTTTGAAAATTTTGATCAGTAATTCAAAAAATTACAATTAAACAATACGCAAATTGTCTTTCTATGTGTTGAGGTCGGCTCAAGCACGTCGGGCCGACCTTGCATGTATCAAGAAGCGACCGACGTCCCGGGTATTGCAACGTTACACGAGCGTGAGTCGTAGGTGCTGCATAGTACCATAACTGGAAGCTCTCGATCGGCTGGCCTACCCAGTGATATGAAAACGAATGAATACTTTGTAAAGGCGCGGCGTGCGGAATGAAAACAAATAAATCGGGGTATACTGCTAATCGAGATAAATTATAATTTTATATTTTAAGGAATTTTATATAAGATATCGATGGAATTCCTCAAAATATCGATATCGAAATTGAAAATTCACAAGTAATTTCAATGAATATTGTTCCAATATTTGTATTCTATTCTTCGACCCTGCCGACCCTGACGAGCCGTCCCTGGTGGACACCCCTTAATAGCGCGCACCTCCCTATAGGAGACAATTTCAAATTCACGCAATTTTTGAATACGATTTACCCAATATCAACACCTCTCAATAGAAAACTCTTCATATTAGTTTTGGTTCGCTCAATAACGAGTCGTTCAATTTGAAGACACCCAACACGGTAACGCGCCGCTCACTCAAGAGAATGAGTGGCTCCTCAAATCCAGCGGCACTTTCGAAAAGAACGACTCACTTGGACAGAGCCATTATATATATTCTTTTGAAAGAGAGTATATAAATTCATAAAATGAGGGTAAAAAAAAAATTAAAAAATTGGTAGTGTAAAGATGAATATTCTCAAAACCATCACGAAATTTATATATTGGGCACCGATTAACTAGATGATCAATAGTTTCCTCTTCTTCTCCACATTCACACATTGGACTTTCAACAGCGCCCCATTTATACATCATGCTATTACAACGACCATGACCAGTCTTAAGATGATTCAAGGTGTACCAAATTTTTCTAGATAGATTAAATCCTGGGGGTTCTTTAGAAGGGTCAAGAATCAAATACTTATTGAATACATTTACCGAATTCCATTCGGATTGCCAAATATCTTGTGTATTCTCATCAGAATAAAGAAATTCATTTACCCATAAGGACTTACGAGATTTCAACCTCTTGCCTCTTGTATCAGGAATATAACTCATGATGTTGAACATATCTGGGGACGAATGATATTTGTTCCAAGATTTCATCACCGCTACTTTTCTATGGATATGAGATGGAATTATATGAGGAAGAACTGGTAACCAACATAATGGGGTAGAACTAATTGTTCCACTTATAATTCTCATGGAATGATTGAGTTGTACATCAATTTTATAAACATGGGCACTGTTGAACCATACTGGGCAGCAATATTCAGCCGCAGAATAAACGAAGTCTAGAGCTGTGGTACGAAGACTATTGGCATCAGCTCCCCATGAAGAGCCAGCTAATTTTTGGAGAATATTGTTTCTTGTTTTCAATTTTGAGCCTAGATTCTCTAAATGATATTTAAACGTTAAAGTGGAATCTAGTTTAACTCCGAGATATTTAGGTGTGAAATTATGTACTAGAAGAGTATCATTCAACGATACTATAGTACTATAGTTCAAATGAAAACAAGAAACTTCTGCTTTAGAAGAGGTAGGACGTAAACACCATTCTAGGAAATAATCACTCAATATTTTTAAATCTTCATTCAGAAAACATTCAAGATTTTCGAACTCTTTATCTTGAACCGCTAGAGCAACGTCATCAGCATAAATGAATTTCTCGGATTTTGTTGGAGGAATATCACTCAAATAAAGATTGAAAAGGAGAGGGGATAAGACTGATCCTTGTTGAATACCATTGTTCAGAATTCGAAATCTGCTACTCTTTTCATCAATGAAAACTTGAATTTTTCTGTCACTCAACATACTTTCTATCAAACGAACCATTTTGCCACATTGTAAGTGATCATAAAGTTTATAAATTAACCCGTCTTTCCAGACCAGATGATACGCCGAAGAAAGGTCAACAAATGAAGTTCCAGTTTTCAACTTATTATTGAAACCTGATTCGATAAAAGTAGTAAGACTGAGAACCTGATATGAACAATTTGTGTTTTTTCTGAAACCACCCGACAGTTCTGTTCCAAAATTTTAAATGGAACACTCAGCAAACTTATTGAACGATAATTTTCTGCAATAGAAGGATCTTTACCTGATTTTAGAATTGAAATTATTTTGACTTTTCTAAATTCAGCTGGTAATTGTCCAGAAGTGAGGATATTATTATAAAATAACAACAACCAATTCAATGTTTTGGGTCCTAAATATTTCATGAAGTCGGGATATATCCCGTCAAAGCCAGCTGCTTTTCTAGATTTCGTTCATATTGAATTAACTCTGAAACAGGTGTAGAAATCTGTGTAATTTCTTCTTCATTTCTCGTGCTTTTCAATTCTCCACTTTGGTGGAATTTGAGGTCCTACAAACCTACGAATGACAACCTCTGGGTCTATTTTGGAAGATAACAGATAAAGATAATAAAGATAATAAATGTTCCAAAATTTTAAACCGAACGCTCAGCAAATTTATTGGTCGATAATTTTCTGCAACAGAAGGTTCTTTACCTGATTTGAGAATTGTAATTATGTTGATTTTTCTAAATTCAACTGGTAATTGTATAGAGCTGAGAATATTATTATAAGATAAGAACAACCAATTTAATGTTTTTGGTCCTAAATGTTTCGTGAATTCGGGATAAGTTCCATCAAAACCGGCTGCTTTTCTAGATTTCGTATAATTCATCGCCAAAATTAACTCATCATGAAAGGGCAAGATGAAGTGTTTGAAACAGGTGTAGAAATTCTCAGTTTATGTAATTTCTTCTTCATCTTTCGTGGTTTAAGATTCTCTACTTTGGTTGAATTTGAGGCCTTAATTAAACTACGAATGACGAGCTCTGAATCTATTTTGGAAGATAACTTACAAATCGCAGTAGCTTCACCTAATTTACGTAACAAATCCCAAGAACTCCTACTTGAATGGGTGAAATTCATCCCAGAAACCAATAAATTCCATTTATCTTTTCGACCATTATTGATAGCATTCAATAGATCTTCTCCCTTCTCACGATTTGGAGAACTTCGCTATTCTTTGTACAGATTTTCAGTTTCAGTAGACCAACCTGGAATATATTTCTGACGGAAACCTCTTGGAATAAACTCTTTCGCTGCTTTTTTAATTAGCTCAACGAATCTGTTATAGTTTGCACGAGTAGGGGGAATCCATCTAATATTTGTATCAACTCTATTCTTGAAATCGTCCCATTTCGCTTTTTTAAAATCCCACCGTGGTTTGTTCAATGAGCTAGCAACATGAATTAGATTACCTAAGCAAATCAGTGTGGGCCTATGTTGACTACGAGGAAAAACATCGAGCACCCTACGTCTTACTGAGAGAGGTTTACCATCGAAAGAAGATGACACTATACACAAATCTGGATTATATTCCTATTCCACCTTGCAGAATGAAATGTGCATCTATCGTTAGCATCAAAGATCAGGTGTAAATCATTTCTTTCTAACCAATCTACCAACGCCAATCCATTACTATCCGAGCATATATGACAATTAAAATCACCGCAAGATACAGAAGGATGAGGAAAGATAACATGGAAATTTCCAGGCCAAGCGTTATTTGGTGGTTTATATGATAAATATTGATAATAGAAACTCCACAAAATTTAACAGCAATAAAGAAGACTCCATTGATTTCACCTTTGCGTATCAATTTGTATCACGCGTATGTAGTGCAAGTTGTGTTTGCGACACGTCATTTATTCGACAATCCCAGAATTGACAAACCTCACTTACACACTACTCGAGTTAAGATAATTCCAACTCGAGTCGACTTGAAATATAGTAGTTGATTCGATTTGGAATATCAAGTTGACACATATCGAGTCTGTTTTTATTTTTTATATACCATGGTCTCTAGATTTATTTTTATACCGAATGGCTCGTGCCGTGAGCCTGGAGACTGCTCTCATCTCGACTTTTTTCTGTTCTGATGTACATAATTCAAAGTTTAAAATGGCGCGCCTTCTCAATGTACACTTGTGTAATGATAATTGCTCCACACTTTTTGATACAATGAATTGTTTAATAAAAGTCAACGGAATGTTTACGATTTTCTCCAAAATAAATAACCGACGACCGTAGCAGTTTTTTGGGGATCTAAAACGTTTATAAAACGTTGGGAGAAAGAGAATTTTATATTTTATTTATTTATATTATCTAATGTTCAGTAATTTTTAATACCATCGTTTTCGATGCCTATCATTGTCAAGTGCTGGAGGCATCTATCGATATACGGGGTGTATAATAATAATAATAATAATAATAATAATCTTTATTTGGATTTATGTAAAGCACTTACTTACAACTGCTACACATAAAACAAAATAGTGTCAACAAAAGAAATTTGAAACATTTCTTACAACTAATTCCCCGAACTGCAGAGTATCCAAAATCACACTGTCAATTTAAGTACTCTAACAGAGAGTAGGGTTCTAATCTGATAAACATATTTTTAATTTTCTTTTTAAATAAATTGAAGTTATTAATTCTCTTAAATTCATCTGGCAATTTGTTATAAACTTTTATGCACATATAGGATGGATGTTTTTCAGTCAAAGTCAGTCTGTGCTTAGGGTAGTTATAGTTTAAAGTTCTTGTGTCATATTTATGATCTACCATATGTATCGCAAAGTTCTCTCTGATTTTGAAGAAAAATATTAAACATTCATACAAATAAATACCATAAACCGTCAAAATACCATTTTTCCTGAATATTCCCCTACATGATTCACCATAAGGTAATTTAAAAATAAATCTCAAAATTCTCTTTTGTATGACAAATAATTTTTGAACGTCAGAGCTAGACCCCCAGCATAATATTCCATATCTTATAACCGATTCAAAGTTCGCATAATACACTACTTTCAAGTTCTTATTATTTAAATAATCTGACAATAAACGAATACCATACCCAATCTGACAAAGCTTTCTCGACAGGTAATCAATATGAGTAGTCCACTTTAAATATTGATCTAAATACACCCCTAGGAATTTAGTTGACTCTACTAATTCTATACTTGATCCATCAATTTCAATGTTGTTTTTTTTTCTTTTAACAGACCTCCCAGTGCTGAACAAAATCACTTTAGTCTTATCACCATTAATTATTTATCAACTTAACCATGATTTTAACTGTTTGAAAGCCATACCTGCTCTAGTTTGCAAGGATTCAAACTCTTCATCCTCGATAATAACGTTACTATCGTCAGCAAAACATGCAGCATGTAGCATCTGTCAAGTGTACATAAATCATTAATAAATATAATGAACAAAACAGGTCCTAGAACACTGCCTTGTGGTATACCACATTTTGACTCAGCAAACTCAGATTTGTAATCTCTTCCTTTCTTAGTGATACAAACACTTTGAAGCCGATCCGAAAGGTACGAGTCAACCCAGCCTTTAGTGCTACCTCTCACTTTCTAGTTTTACCGAAAGAAATTGCCTAAAAAGGTAGTCATAGGCACTTTTTAAGTCTAAAAATATTCCTAATCCTAATTTATCCTCCTCTAATAATCTAACAATTACCTCAGTAAATTGATGCAGAGCAGACCGGGTCGACCTACCTTCCAGATATCCATGCTGAGAACTACTAAAAAAACTACATTCCCTCAAAAACACGAGAAGTCTACTACAAAAAGCATGTTCAAATATCTTTGAGAAACATGATAGGAGACTTATCGGTCTATAACTATCCATTGATGTGACCTCTCCTTTTTTATACAAAGGCTTGATTAAGGCATATTTCAACCCACTAGGGAAAATTCCATACTTGAAAGAATTATTAATTATATGTGACAATACATGTTTAATTTCATCACTACATGATTTTATTACACTCATTGGTACACCGTCAACACCGCAAGAAAATTTGTTCTTAAGTTTCGAAATTATTTTTACAATTTCTTCTGCATCGGTTGGCCTTAAATCTAACGAGGTTGTTGTATGGTTCATTGTAAAAGAAAGGTACATCATTTAGATCTTTCATTAATTTTGGTATTTTTTCTAAAAGAAATTTATTATATTTTTCAGCGTCCTCTAAAGGTTCACCCTCAAGTTCACACTTCTTATTTACACTGTTTTTACCTCTAATTTCCCCGCATATAGACCACATGGTCCTATTTTTATTATCAGAACCTTGTATTTTATTATTATAGTAATTACCTCTGGCTTGTATTAACAGTCTATCATATTTACATTTTTCCTGTTCATATAATGATTTAAAATTATTGTCCTGATTTTTTAGTCGTAGTAAATCATCTAATCTTTTTTTACTGTCCATAACTTCAGGTGTTCAACAATTTTAGGGGAAAATGTTTCTCAAAAATAAGATGAAAAACACACATGAAACATTCCCACTGTGCATCTACAACATAATCTTGCTGAACAAAGACCGAGATCCAGTCCTGCTCTCTCATTTCATTTAAAAAATAAAATAAAATAAAATAGAAAGTCCCGCAACGGCCCAATAACTGGACAGGGAAGCACTTTTTGCATACTACATGATGAAAGGACAAATTTCGTAGTCGAATAGTCGCCAATCATTGAACGGAAAAAAGGTTATACCTTAAAGGTAAATGTGACTTTGGTAATGTCTAACCTCCTTCTACTCCAATAAATTTTTCGCGCTGCTTTGAAAAAAATTATTCCTACTAGCTATCGATTAAAATCTCTAAAATTGTGATGATATCCGGCACTTGTTAATCTAAAATTTGTTGTAAACAGGGAATAAGATATTCTCTTTCAAACTGTCAGTGATTTCATGGGAATAATTCGATAAAGTTTCAATCTCAGATTGCGGAAAAAATGTTAATGCTTTCCTTTTATTGATCCAATCATCATCAAACCGGAAATCCTGAGTAGTTGTCAAAACCTGCGATTTTGCCTAAAAAAGAAAGGGGGAAAGTACGAAAGGCAACGATGACACAAATCGAGTTCTCTGAGAACATAAGATTTCAAAATAAAAATTTCTGGACTAATGACAACTTTTAGTTTTTCTTATTTTTCAACATCTGGAAAATTCGTTCCAACGTCCTTTTCAATACTTTTAAAAAAGAATAGAAAAAAAAAGTACGTAAGACCTGTCCAAAAATTCATTTCAACAAATGCCAATCAAATAGTTGAAAAAGCTTTCTCGGATAAAAAAAAAATAGTTTTCATCCTCTGCAGGTAAATTCAAAAACCCTTCGCTATCCAATATGGCCACTTTGAGCGAGGAGGATAGAATTAGAATATTAACAATGGTTGGACGGGGTCCCGTTACGAGGTCTTATCAAGCAGCAGCGGATATTTTCAATGAAACGTACGGCCAAGGCATGACACCAAATGCAAAATCCACTGTGTGTAGTATTTAAGTTCCAGCAGCACGTAAATGTTAAAGACCTTCCTAGAAGGAAAGACCCCAAATGCAAGTAATGAAGAAAGTCAGCTTATTGTTGCTTTGGGATTTATTTAAAATCCCAACTTTTCGCCTCGCAGAGCAGCTCTGATGAGTGATATGAGTTTGGGGTCCGTGAGAAAGATGATGAAAAAAATCTTGAGGTTCCATCCGTACATGCTCCATATTGTTCAAGAGCTGCAAGCGGATGATCCCGAACGACGACTGCCGTTCTGTGAAATAATAATAGAAAGAGAACATGCTGCTCTGAATAATCCGTTTTCGATGCCTATACCATTGTCAAGCGCTGGAGGCGTCCATCTATCTATTTTTGTTTTGTCCCCTACAACTTTCCCAATGCATGTGGTATACAAAAAATGCGTCCCTTACGAGTTATTGGGCCGTTGCGGGACTTTTTATACACTAAATCGCCGCTAGTATTCCGGGGAGCGGGTCGAAAATCGTAAGGGGGACAGGAGGTTCTCGGCCCGTTCCTCATCGATTCTCGCCTTAGCAGCGGTGTACATCGATGAAGGCATCGAAACCGGTCGTATTATAGAAATAAAAATTACTCAAGATTGGATAAAATATAAAATTCCATTTCTCTCAAATTTGATAAGGATCTTCGTAAAATAAATAAACTAACAACCATGTTTATTCATAAAACGTGTTCCACGGCATCTGAAAAATATATGCGACGAAGATATCAACATCAAATTTCTTCGGGTCAAAATTTGTAATTATTTCGATAAAATATCAATAATCGTGTACACCTCAAGTGAAAAGTTTCTTCTCTTTTTTTGCAGCTGCCTTCAAGATAATAAAAAGCTGGCTACCTGAAAAGGCTGTGAAAAAAATAAAGTTTACGTCAAAAAAAGATTTGAAAGACTGGGTTCCTATGGATCAGGCTTTGACTTGTTGGGGGGGCGAAGACGATTACACTTTCAGTTTTGTACCCGAAAATTCGGTTGAAGATGGAAGTATCAACAATAATCGTAAGGTCAGTTTGTTTGTGGAATCTGTTTTTCGCAATAACATTCAATATGTAAGAGGTATTGTTATTTTAGGTATTACATAACGAACAGAAATTTTTTTATAGTCTTTAAAATATATATTTTTTAGGCAGGTCTTTATATTATAATATTATTTATGATATTATATATTAGTCGGTAGGTGCTAATTATTCATTTTTTTAATTCCATTATGAATCACAGTTAAAATGGCATGACCCAATTATATTTTCATTTCGAAACCGGTGTTTATAAAAACAATTCATTAAACAATGATGGAATCAAAATAAGCCCTACAAAGTCTTTTCTTAGGCCCGGATCTACGGAACACATACCCCGGACAAATTTGTCCTACTGAAACAGCGTGAGTCTATTGAAGACCTTTTTTCCCTCTTTTTTAAAGCCGCTTGTTTTGACATGAAAGATTTTTTGGTTATTCCAAGGGAGGCGGAAAATTGATTGTAAATTGTTTTAGGGTACCGTTAATTTATTTGGAACTTTTGTCTATAAAGGGGGCGGCAAATTAGCACTTCACCAACTAGATATGCTATTCATTCATGTTTTTCTCAATTTTCAATGTCGGTCTGTATCCATAAATCCAATCATACGTGCTGAAATAAAATCGGCGTTATTATTTACTGTTATTCCCTCGTACTTACGAAGCTGCGCTAGAAGCCTATGGTATAATCAATAATCTCCCTTCAGGTCCGCTTTGAAGATGGAACAGAAATGTCAGACGTAGGCAGCGCCGTTACATCTGTAGGAGGAGGTAAATTAAAGCTCATGTATAGAAACTTTATTGTATAAAAATCCTGTAAAGAATTTAGTTTTACCATTTTTTTTTCGCAATCACCTCAATTATTTATTTCCGGTAAGATGGAGGTCTGCTCACCGTCAGACCTGAAGGGCACCTCAAATTCACAAAAGAACAGGATAACGAGCTTATTTGCAACCTGACATTGAAAAATATTTCTTCTACGCCAATTTCCTATAAGGTAATGAGAATAAATCCTTCTCGATTGCATCAAAATAATCCACAATTTTTTTAAGGTGAAAACAACATCACCGGAAAAGTTCAGAGTAAGACCAGGATATGGATGTCTGAATCCGGGTTCACAATCTGTGGTGACTGTTAGTATACTTCCTGCTTACAGAGCGAGCAACGTCGCCAAAGATAAATTCCTCATATTGAGCACGGTTGTTGATTCAGCCGATTTATCCTCTGAGGAATTGACCGATTTGTGGAAGGTAAAATTGCGAATTTTGGGCTAAATGATACTCACGAGATGTTTAATTTTTCAGAAAATCGCAGTAAAGAAAGAACATCAAATTCATTTGAGGTGTTCCCCTTTCAACGAAAACGTAAAAAATGGTTCGATTTTACACGTTGCCTCGGATTCGGAATTGCAATTAACACAAATTAAATCATCCTTGGAAGAAACCGTTAAAGATCTCCGAGAGTTACTTAAAAGTATTAGACAAATATCTTATTTAGTGTTTGCATTAATAGCGATACTAATTGCTATAATTTTGTATCTTCTAAACCTGCAGAATAGTCAGAAAACTCCTGAAGCCGGAGGTGAACCCGTGAAATAGCAACAGTTCAAATTGGCGCCAGCACCGTATAAGGTAGATCCTATTGTTTTGAATATTGTTGAATTCATTTTCTCTATTTTATATGCCT
Source organism: Novius pumilus (assembly GCA_020654155.1). Lineage (NCBI taxonomy): Eukaryota > Metazoa > Arthropoda > Insecta > Coleoptera > Coccinellidae > Novius > Novius pumilus. The sequence goes on from JAIFOV010000592.1 coordinate 59,462, forward strand.
TATGTAGGCTAGCGTAATTTTTTGCTTTAAAATGGCGTCAATTGCTAAAAATTCGAATTCTGTGGTTTTGGGTAAATGGCAACATTTACAATTATTCTAATTGTTTTATTAATTGTTATTTGATAGTAATCACAAATTTCATTCCAGTAGTTGGTATTATGGTTGTGTTCATTATTTTCACATGTTCAGTTTATTATAGTTTATTACAAATAAATAATGCATTCCTCTTTCTTCTGACATATTACATAAAAAAATTTATGAACTTAAAAGACTTGAATTAGTGGGATATACATATATAAAAATTATATTATGCAGGAACAACACGTTAATGGTATATAGTTTGCAGTATTCTCTGTGAGTAATCCCAGCTATAAGAGTATATTTCTAACAACAAACAAGATGAACGTATTAAAAAAATGAAATATAATTAATTCATTATTAAAAACATGAAACCAACATGTAGTTAAACAAAAACAAATAAAGTAAAAAAAATAACTTGTTTTTCACCCAAAATCATATCGGTTAACCAGTTTAACTAGTCAACCGCTCTTTGTTGCGGTTGATGGTTTTAGAGATTTTGCACTAAACCTCTTCGCCATCCTCTTCATTTTATGTTGAATGAATTTGTTATTGTAGGTGTGTTTTATTCTGCAAACTCTTGGCTTGTGGTGGCTGTTTTTTGTTCCATATTGGTGTTTTCGTTTCTTCTTTTGGTTTCTCTGGAGGACAACAAATGGTTGGAGTTTCGATGTTAGTATTTGTTTTATATGTATTCCTACGGTACTTTTTCCCTCACTGGTTTCCACTAGAGATGTTACGGAAATGCGTATATCGGAACTGAAATACAAATCGAAATCGGAAGTCTATATCGGAACCGAATAGAATATTTGTAACATCTCTAGTTTCCACCATTATTTTTCTCGGAATTCTGCCCCGATTCCTTCAAAATTGATTCCGTGAACCTTTTCAAAACATTTCAATCCTTTCTCCTCCAACGATTTTGTGATGCTTTATTTTATGTCGTTTGATTCTGTGATGGCCTGACAACTTCCGGATACATGTGAAACAGATTCAATCTCTCTGTTACACTTGCGACAGAGGACGGAAGAAGAGACATTACCTGGCACACCGTTAAGATTTGCACAATTTGAATTGGCTTTGTTAACTACAACCCATTCTGATGACGGTAACGCGTTCTTGATATAAATGAAATTGTTACTAGGAGTGTGAGTTTGAAAATGAACAACTCGTGGTTCTTGATATTTCAGATTACACCAGTTTTTGTAACAATTTTAGCCGTAAATTTGGTCGTAATTCCTTTCATACAGCACCTTCAACACCAGGCGATTGGATGCAATTTGAGTATTTGACATTTTATTGGAATAATCGTAAACCTCATAAAATAGACCGTCATCAATGTTCGTCAATTTCTTTGCAATGGCAAAATGTTGGAGATGGACTTCCCAACTCGATTTTAAGAGGCCTAATTCCCTTTGTTTCCTCGGCGCATAAAATAAATTATCGTTCGTTCGCATCGGTATTCTAATAATGTCCTCAACTGTTCGTCTAAACATTATATCGAAGCCTTCGGTAACGTGTGACGGAACTTTGTTTATTGGGACGACTTGCAATGGACATATTAATGTTGGAAATACGTACAGATTCACGTTCAGTTTCTGGTCTGACTTTAGTAGTGACAATGAAGACAACTTACTCATATTTTCATTCCCTCAACGATGGAATCATCAAACACTAATTCAGAACTAGAAAGAGCAGCCAAGGTATCTAATTCTTCCACCGCCGTTTATCCTTGCGATTTTGCTATCGTCTGATAAAGTTTGTCTTGGATAAGTTTACCTTTCTCGATGATGATTGCCTCGCTTTTCTTCGGGTTAATTTCAAGTCCGATTTTTCGGATTAGATTTTGTACAAAATCAATTTATTTCAACCCTTTTCAATAAAAATACATAAAATAATTAACTTAGGAGCTGACTTGAAATAAATAATTTTTATATTAAGCAGGAATAACAAGTTGACAGGAGTCCGGCATAAAATTCACAGTATTCCTCGTCAGTAATCCCATCTGGAAGAGTATATTTCCGACGTCCATATCTCCATGAAAAATTTCCACATATATTTTTTTGTCGCTGACGGCTCTGAAAAATACATAATAAATACATGTCAGCCACTTTTTCGTTTCGAATATAAATTATACTAATAACAATAAATCTTTCTCTAAACTGGAGATTTGTGATCTTGCGTTATTCGATATTTTCGATATCCTGAGGGCCTAAGTATACCGATAAGTGGTCCGAACGTGACAAATGATCATAAACAGAACACTTGTTGACAAAACACAAATGCGTGGGAATTGGGTTCTCGAAAAACGTGTGAATGTTTTTCGAGAGCAAAATCAGGGGCAGGGCGTCAGTAGTAGTCGTCAAGAGCTCCCCGGGATTGCTAGCCCAACTGAGGGAAAAACAAATTCCTGACATCAGAAGTGGAATAGACCTACGAACGCCCAATTTTCTGTTTGTTTGAATGTCGCAAAAGAAATACGGTTGTCGCAAATTTTTTCGTTGGGTTGTTTTCGTTTCGAAGTGAAATGTCTTTTGTGTTCGATAAATGTGAGGAAAGAAAGTGCTAATCGCTATTCCGGTAGATCATCATATTGTACCGGTGCGAAAAGTGCTTTTACGTCGTTATGTGTTGGGTGGTTCTTCGAAAGTGGCCGATTTCTCAGGAAGAACGACAGGAATGACGATAGTCGATTGTTAGAAATTTGCAGCAAACCAAAAAACGTAAATATTTTTTGTCTTCGGACCATTCCTGAGTAGAGAAAAGTCTTTGTGGTAAGTGGTTCCTTTTTCTTTTTGATTCCGTTGATGAAGACGCGAGGATTATTTTCTCAAAAAAGGAGAGGAGAAACAATGTACGTATTTTCACTGAAGATTTCGTAAGATACAGATTATTACTTTGTATAATTCAAATTTGAATTTTGTACAATGTTAAAAGGGAAAATATGGCATTTTATTTAGATGTTTACGTGAAATATTATTTTTTCTAGAAATTAATGCGTGGATACAGCATGGTAGATGGTATTAAACAAAATATAAAATTTGATTCATGATTTTGTTTAGAATGTTTGTTCCATACTTCACGTTATCGAAAACATTTATCGAAGCGAATTGTTATTTTCAATATTGATCTTTCAGCACATGATTATTGGAGGCAGGCAGACGATTTGTTATCGTTCACTCCAAGTGAAGAATGAGTTTTCACACCCAAATAATCAAAAGCAAATAATTAATTCGTTATTATTATTTCCCGACTGATGGAAAGTATTATTCTTGATTTTTTTGTGTCTTTTGATTGAATGTAGAGTTTCGAAGCGAATATAAAAATGAAAGTTTTGTTAAGCAGACGGTTAGTTCGAGATGATAGCTGCGTCTTTTGATTTTATGAGCGTCCCAACACAAAATTTCATGTGGATTTAGATAAATGGATTACGTTCTCGTACACTGATGACATTAACGTATCAAAATGCTGTAATTTTTAGTGAATGTAATTCTCTTTGAATTTCGAATTAGATTGACGGTAAAATAAATTGACCTGGACACTGACAAATGTGCAGTTAGTAAGATTAAAACAACGATTTTCAAATTTGAGATTGATTTTACTTCTGCAGCATAATGCCTATTCGTTGTCACACTAATTGTCCTAACTTTATGAAGTTATTGTCTGCGTTTGAATTGTGATTTGAAATTTGTTTTCGATAATTTTTTTATTTATGAATTTTTTTGTTTCTTTCCAAAATTACATTTCCTGGGGAGTAACCGATGTTTGATCTTTTGGTTATATGTAGAACAATTTTGCAATATAATTTTGAAATTTTCTTAGTGGTGTCACTTGGTAAATAGGCAACTAAAATGATCATATGATCTTGAAACGTTATCCATGGTAAATTTTATCAAACATGACGTCATTTCATTTAGTGAAAACATTTATGAGGATTTTTCCTGTGTTCCTAAAGAGGCATAGATGACGTTAGGGATTGACGAATTGTCGAGTGCTTTTCAAAACCTAATTACAGTAATTATATAACATAGTGCATTTATGAACTTTGAGACAATTTTATAAATCGCAAGTTTCTTTTTGGACACAGAATACTTGTTGATTGTAATCTATCTTTGTTGGTTGTAACTCTGATCATGTGAAATGACGACACAATAATTGGAACCATTTGAATATTTCAATAAATTACACATGTGGCAGTTGTTTAAAGTTATTGTATGATAATGTTTATTATTGATTTGATTTCAATTTGGAAGTGTAGGATGATGAAATGAAGAGGAAGTAAATTGATGACATGATAATCTTGTATTCCCTGTCAAAACTTGAATTGAGGGCTTTATTACCACCATCTACGCCGAAATGATTTCTAGAATTTCGTATTGGTAAACCGTAAAGCATCCTTGGGGTAGTGATTATAAGGACTAATTGCTTTTTTAAAAGCGTGCAAAAATGACAAAACTTTGTTAGTCAACGTTGAACTTGGAACAATAAATCGTTCTAAAACCAGAATCTATTTCAACGATTAACCAATTAACATCACGAAACTAAGTAATAATATTAGTTGTACGTCTCAAATATCAGGTGGCGCAAGTGAAAATAAGATATTAGAAACTTTAACCGGTATAGTGATAGTAAATAATTGAAATCATTTATACTATTGATGCCTTTATTTTGAAAATTGCTGAACTTCTTCAGCAGAAATAGTTATTAATTGTAGAAGTTCGTAACAATATTGAAAAAAAAAATGGAAATACTTCTTCATCGAATTTGTACCACCACGTTAATTCAAATGAGAAAAAGCGAAACAGGAATCATATGGTTTCTCATACTACGTTAAATACGTTTGTTAGTCTAGAGGTTCACTATTTTATGACCGCACAGGGCAAATTTCCGAAACGTATGCCCAATTTTTGTGTTCAGTTCAGCGTACTTAAATTGCTCTGTTGACGATTTTCTTGCAGAAAAAAGCAATGAATAAATGTTACTTAAATTTCTCCTTTGTAATGGATTTTGAGAGAATATTAAGCGACTGTCGAAATCACTTTGTGTATTTGAAGAATACCTAGTATTGGTTTCGTAGTAGCAGACCGGATTGAACTTGTTCACTTTCAGTGTGTGTTAAAAAAAAAAAAAAAGTTTGAAGGTTGACAGTTCTCGAATTCTTGGGGGCTATAAAGTTGTTTGTGGAAGTAGTGAAATGATACAACAAAATGAATGTTAAAACGATAAGGTTGAACTGAAACCTAGTTCTAGAATTTAAAATAACAATTCAGAAATTAAACGAAATCAATTCATATAGATGACAATTGTTTGGTAATTTAAAATTGATCGGAACGAAACAGTCATGATTTCAGCGCAGTGTTTGACGTGTGAGGTGCTAGGTTGTGTTACACTTGGCTTTGGCTCAAGCACTTCGCATATTTCACTCGTTTGACTATTTCTTTCACTTTTGTTTCGCACTAACTGTGAATGTGTGTCATAAATCTACTAAATTTTACACATTGGTCTTGCCCAATTTTATATTAAGTCTGCAGATTATTTTGGTGAAATTCAGCTTAAGTGGCTAAATCAAGATGCCGTTACGAATGAAAGACCAAATGAAGCAAAAAAAACAAAAAATTAAATTTGAGAGAGGTGCTGTTACGATTGTAACAACTCTCAAGCGTGTCCGAATACTTTTGCGTACGTTTATCATTCTTTGCATTATTGACAAAGGCTGTAACAATTGTTTCGTTGGTAACGAACTCTGTTACAGTAGATTCCTCGTTATGTTGCTTCTGCAACGAGATCTGTCACAGTAGTGTGATGATTCTTCGTCGCAATCACATAAACAAATCTTTCAGAAAACATAGAACAACTCTACATCTTCAGTGTTTATCATTCTTCGCCACATCAACGACCCAACGTATTCTGCTGCAGTACGGATGGTTTTGTCACCATACAAAACTTTTCTATTACTGCAGCCACACACAGTCCGGTGTTAATGCTGCTGCTGCTGCTGCTGCTGCCCGGCCGCCACCGGCCACACTCTGGTCGACTGCCGTCTTTATCATCGACCGTCAGTACGACGTTGAATATTCATTTGGATGGATATAAAAGTTACCGTAGATGTGGCGCTATGCTTCAATGCATATCGTCTTTTCGTGCAGAGCGCTCGATCTGTACTGATGACCAGACAAGCATTCAAGTCAGTTTATCTCATTTACTACCCTTCGACTTCGGTTGTAAGGTCGACCAGTTCACAGAAGGAGTAGCAACCCGGCCACACGACTGCTTTTGATGCTGCCCTGCAACATTTCCTGCAGTAAGCGGTATTCGTGCGGCCGAGGGGTATTACTTCTCATATCTACGAAAGTAAGTCCGCTTATACGTACTGTTTTGTAGCTGAGCTAACATTCTCAGTTCAGGTTACTAGTAACGATTCGACAAAGAGTACGCATACTAGAATGTGTAGATTATTCCTAGAGATGGTTAGGATAACTCAAGAGGATCATGCACTCAACTCCAATCTTAGTTCAATTTATGCCAACTTAATAGATATTGATAAACGATGGCCATCAAATCGTTCTATGATGAGAGACCCCCAAGAAGATATGCAGTTATAAAAATAATTTTTCCTGATACCTTGATATTGTAAGAATTTTCAAATGCATCTTGATAATTATGTTGGCACATGGCATTCAATTTTCAATTTTCGAAAGTTTTCGTTAACACGTCACCGTCGAATTTATATGCCTTCATCTAATTATTATCATACACGACATCCTCATTTCGTAAGTTCCAAGAACCTTCAATATTTTAACTATCAATTCCAAAAATTTTTAGCTGCTCCTGATGAAGACATAGGATTAATTTGTAATTTGTTTTTTTGTCGAAAGCTCTAGTTATTGAAGAATAGGAGTTTCTTGAGTGTTATTGACTGAAAACCCAAGAGATCAAATTCTTAATTAATATTTACAGCCAAAGAACCAAACACAATAATTAATTTTCGATATAGATATATAATTTTTATCTAGTCATTTTGACTGATCGCAAGAGAAATGATTCATTTCATTGTCTTATATATTTAGATTATTTTTTGTTTTATATAGTCATTTCATCTTTTCGCAACGGAAGTACTATTTCGTTTACCGAATATTTTATTGCCTTATGTATTTCGTTAATTTTTTAGGTTTGCATAGTCGTTTGAACTTTTCGGAACGGAATTGTTTCAGTCTAGTATAATTTATTATCACAAGTTCTGAAAAAACTAATCGAGGAATATGAGCAGAGTAAAATCGAAGAGGGCACTCATTTGAATTTGAGGTTAGGTAGAAACTATCGACCATTTCGTCTCAAAATATGATGAATCAGAACGTTGCAAAGGTTGGGGCACAAGCTTTTGGACGAGTTCCGTATATAATAGTCAAAATTTAAAAAAGAAACTTCTCGAATGTAATTAGAATTGCCAACGTATTTGATAGTTCAAATATAGTATACGGTATACGTATATGTTAAATATCCAAAATCATTTAAGACAAATCCTCAATAAAATGATATTTTTTCAGAACCTTCATTAATTCAAATATGTATTTATATTTTGATCTTTTTGAATTGGCACACTATCCGGCCCTCTCTTGTTGGACAAATATCGATGGGGTACAAAACAAGGAGTGCCGCTTCTAGTATTTATTAGTTCTGTGCATTAGCCGAAAAGCAGAAAACGTCTCCTCTATTCAACGAATGTTGTATAATATTTGAAAAAAATCCGTGAACGTCATAACTTTGTCTGATTAGTAGCCTTATTTATAGCAATATTATTGACTGGTTTGTTGAATGGACACGAATAAAGTGGTTTTTTTAACAATTAATTCTGCCAGTAAATTTTTCTTTCGTTTAATGTCTTCAAATTAACTACAGTAGGTCGCCAATGTTTTCGACGCAATAGTAATAATGTATTATTACAAATTACGTCATCGGTACAAAAAAAGGTGCTTGAGATAAGTTCGCGTTTCACCATTCGATAAAAAGAATTATTATTCATGTAGTTTAGAAAGTAACCGTTAGAAAAAGAAAAACTTTTGACACACTTACCTAACGTAAGCATCAAAATCATATTGTGCCCCAAACATATTTTCGTAAAAGAACATGTCCATTTCCTTGGATGTTCCGAATGTTTTCGGTTTATAATCATATAAACAGCATTCTATGGCCTGGAATGGTAGTTGCAGATATTCTTCTTTTATTTTCCGAACGTCTTTGATGTTAACGTCGTTAACATCCCCTTGATCCACCATATAAACTTGAACTGTTTTGCAATGTCCACGTTCGTTAAGTAAATAATCACGAACCAAGGCCCGAAGCCAACGCTTCGTCATCCAATGTTTCACCAGCACGATTTCTCCAACGGCAGGAATTATATCGAACCGTTTCAATGATGAAATGTTTCGAGGATTATTTATGACAGATTCCAATCTTTCCAAATCATCACCTGAAACATCGAATTCATAGACAACTGTATGTACGTTTTGATTACTTCCTTACGGAATTTTGACAAATTAACGTGATACTGAAAAGCGTTGATGTAGTTTGTAAAATATATTCTGATTCGATCATTTACTTCGGGCATCAATAATTTTCTACTTGAATCAATATAAGTTTCTATTTTGTCAGTTGTAAATCCACCCCTTTTGAATGGGACGTGTTCTAATTTACAATTTCTTCCTTTGAAACACGTCCCATCGGGTCTAGTATTCTTACAGATTCTTATTTCGTCAAGCGGATTGTAACCTGTTACAACTTCATTGATATTTCGGCAATTCTCCATTCTCTCGATGTCTTCTTCATCCCCAATTATATTATATGGATCTGAAAAATGTTGATAGGTGATAAAACGAATACTTTAATGTTATAATATTTGAAAATACACATTGTTTTACATAAAACTCACCGTCTGCCGGAAAAATTATTTCCTCAGCATGTCGTAAATTAATTAGTATCTGGCCGAGGGTATCAGTTTCACTTGGGCTTTGCAAATCTACAGCTGTGCAATCCCTTTGTTTAAAAAGAAATAGTACAGAAAATTAATGAATAAGATTACTTGGTCTTACTTGGTTATCTTGTCGATGGAAACCACTTGGTAATAAACAGGTACCTTTTCACCTACGCCTACTAAATCTTTCAATGCGTGAACTGAGGTTTCGGGCCATTGCGTAAGTGGTTTGGTTTTAGTTGATCCCGGAGGATATAACTAAAAATATTTGGGTAATTAATGTCACGGTGGCATTATAATATGACAAATATAACGAAATTCATACTGATTCGAGAGCACAAGCGAGAGAGCTAAGCTATAGTCATTACTGCATCTGGTGTGAGACGTATTTTTTTATTCTTACGATGCATTAATTTATGAATACAATATTTAGGGTGTGATTATTGGTAAAGTGTTGTTGGTTGGTGTCAGGTACAGAGTATGTATGCAGCATTTGTAGAAGAATTGGAACTCACAAAGTGAGAGAAAACACGTTTTTTTTTAATTGAATTTCGTCAGCCGCGGAAGCAGATACAATTGTGAGAGGCTACAAAATTAGTATTCAGGCGACTTGTGTGAGATATAAAACAACAATTATGACAGACGGAGATTCCATAGCATTGCACACGGTGAAGATGTACAATTCATTAAATACCTATAGAGCATTTAGTCCATTCTCGGAGCAATAAGTTCATTCGGCGAAGATTCGGTGGAGCAATGCCACATAGTATGGAAAGCCATTGACTGGGCGTTGATTTGACCGCTCCTGAAATAGTTCTCATGGCTGAGTTTAGTTGGACATCGATTTTGTTCACATGAGCACTATTGGCCCATACAGGGGCGGAATATTCCGCGACTGAGTAAGTTAATGCTAATGTGGGCATGCTAGTGTATGGGCATCAGCTCTCCATGACGAGTTGGCCAATTTTTGGATTAAATTGTTTCTTGTTTTTATTTTAGCAGCAATTTTTGTTAGGTGCTCTTTATATGTAAGTGTTCTATCCAAGGTAACTCCAAGATAAGTAGGATTTTGGCTGTTCCTCACTTCAACATTGTTAAATACTACTTTAATTGTTTGATTTGCCAGTCTGTTATTGAGATGGAATAATGATATTTCTGTTTTTGCTGGGTTAGGTTTCAGTCTCCATTGTTTTAAGTAGTGATTCAGGACAGTAAGGTCTGTCGTCAGTGTTTTTTCACACATATCTATGTTTTTGTCTTGTGTGACTAAGCAAATATCATCAGCGTAAATAAATTTCTGGGCATTGGTAGAGGGGATATCATGGGTTAAATAACAGCCTTTGTGGTAATCCGTTATTGTCTGCTCTTTTTGTCTCCAATTACTACTGTGAAGAGTCTGTTGCTTAGCATGTTGTTGATGATTCTACTAATTGTTTTACATGGGATTACTTGTATAAGTTTGCTGATCAGTCCTTTGCGCCATATTGTATCATAGGCTGCGGTTAGGTCGATAAAGGCAGTCGCAGATTTTATTCCTTTTTGGAACCCAGCTTCGATATGCGTGGTTAGTGATAAGACCTGATCACAGCAGCTTCTGTTGGGTCGAAACCCTGCCTGTTCGATCGGCACTATCTTAATAATATCATCAGATTCTATCGTGAATTAATCTCTCTAGGAGTTTATATCCAACGCTCAATAGAGCAATTGGTCTGTAACTTTTGACATCTTTACTTGTATTACCAGGTTTAAGAATCGCTAGAATTTTAGTGCTCTTAAATTGCTTAGGGAGTATTCCAGTAAGCAGTATATCCGTGTAGGACTTCACGAGCCACTGTCTAGTTTTAGGACCACTATGTTTTATAAACTCTGGAAGAGTCCATCAAAACCATCGGCCTTTCCAGATTTGAGATTTTTAACTGCTTCGTTTATTTCAGTTTCATTAAAAATTTTGGCGTGAGTTGATTTTTCTTCTAATGTGCTCTTTCTAACACGTGACTCGTATAGAGTTTTTCTTTTAGATTCTTTATCCATAGCAGCTCTGGAGAGGTCAATAATGCGATTCGCAAAGTTATCGGGCTGGATGTCTATATTGAGATTATTCCAATTTGTATTTGGGCCGATTCGCTGGATGAGCTTCCAAGCCTTTCGGCTTGATCGTTTAAAATCCATGTTTTTAACGGTTTTATTCCATCTATCTTTTCGAGCTTTAGTTAATGAGGTGAGGAGTTCCTCTGCAGTAAGGGGGCAGTTAGCAGCTTTGTATTCCATATATAAATCGTCGCTTTCCTTGTTCCACCCGGGAATATAATCCTTCCTAAATCATTTTTTCGCTGTGCTTATTACAATGCCGACAATGCGACCATAATTGATTCAATCAGGTTTTATACATCTGATGTTATCATCCAATCTTTTCTTGTATTCTTCCCAGTTCGCTTTTAGGAAGTTCCATCGGGGTTTTTGTATTGACTTAGTGATAGGTATTTGAATTCCAATATTGGCGATGACAGGTCTATGCTGGCTACGTGGAAAGTCGTTAAGGACTTTACGGTTAGCATAAAGAGGTCGTCTAAGTTCATCTCTAGTCACAAAACAGAGGTCCGGATTATAGTCTTTTTGCCATCTTCCAGAACTAAAGGTGCCTTTGTCCTTAGCATCGAATAGTAAGGATACATCCTCCTTATCCATCCATTCAAGTATTGATTCGCCATTGAGATCGCTGTTGTCGTACCCCCAGAGATGATGATGGCTATTGAAATCTCCGATAATTATAGTAGGATGCTGGACCGGTGGTAATGTTGGTTTGAGCCAATTTATTCCTGGTGGTTTGTATACATTGATAATATTAATTTTCTCAATTTTAATTTTTATAAATGAAATATTGTTCACGTCCGATGTCGATACATGTTCCCAGTTAGATATGCTGTTTCTGACATAAGTTGCTGATCCGTATTTTTTATGAAAAGTGGCGGAGGCCAAAGTGAACCTTTCAATATGGCCACTGCTTGATAGATCACTAGCGTTTTCAGCATGAGTTTCTTGTAGTACTAGAACTGTTATATTGTTTTCGGCCAATAATCTCGATAAATAATCGCATTTACTTCGGCTGATTCCTTCGATGTTAAGTTGTAAGATGCGAAGTTGAGAACTCGAGTCAGGGGGCCCTGGCATGGGCCATTTTGGGGGAGTTGCATTGTTAGTGTGTGTAAAACCGTGACAGTTGACAGTTTGATTGTAAGCATTTACATAATATTTTTGTTTTCAAGGAGAGGCATATATTTTCTTTTTTTTTGGAGAATTCTTTAAACATGGTATCCAGTGGTATTTTTTATGTTCGGTTTTGTGTAGGTTAGGAACATAGTGTCTTGCTGCAGTTGCAACTTTCGTTTTATTTTGTTGTGAAGTGATCAAATTATATGAAGAGGCAAACCTGTGTAATCTATGTGTCAGCTATGTAAAGGCTTTTTTAATAAGGGCACTCGAACTTGAAAATTGAATGAAATAAGTTGTTGGTGAGGTACTGCCGAAATTCATTTTTCATTTGAAAAGACAGTCGACCAGATTAAGTATGGTTGTGTTGACTTTCAGAGCAGCGGGGGTTTGCGGCTTATTGACATAGACTTTCGACTGAAGGGAACCTCACAAGAAAAAGTCTAGTTGGGACAAATCGCATGATCTTGGTGGCCAGTTCACGTGGCCTCCGCGTGAGATTACCATGCCCTCAAACCGCTCGTGAATAATGTCCATCGTGGCATGCGCTGTATGGGACGTGGCACCGTCCTGTTGGAAGTACATGTTGTAGGTCCATATCATCCAATTCAGGACAAAATAAGTCGGTAATCATCGACCTGTAGCGCTCGCCGTTGACGGTGATGGCCTCGCCAGCGGCGTTTTGAAAGAAGTACGGACCGATGACGCCTCCGGCCCAAAATCCACACCAAACAGTGACTTTCTGGGGATGCATTGCCACCTGGTGGACATCATGTGGATTGGCGTCGTCCCAAATTTGACAATTCTGCTTATTCACATATCCGTTCATCCAAAAATGCGCTTTGCCGCTGAAGATGATTCCAACTGCTCAACAGCCCAATCAACGAACACCGGCGCTGTCTATGGTCGTTAATCTTGAGCTCCTGGGTTAGTTGGATGTTGTACGGTTGCAGGCCCAAGTCTCGACGCAGAATTCGCCAAGCTGAAGTCTGCAAGAAGCCGAAACCGAGGGTTTTCGCACACACTCTCGCAGACAGCGGTAATATTCTCAGCAGACCTTGCATTTCGACCACGTGTCGGTGTTGGCTGGTTGTTTACTGATCCAGTCGACTCGAATTTATCCACCAATCGGCGGATAGTCGACTCGGCAGGCCGACTATCGCGACCATAAAATGGGCGATGTGCGCGAAACATTGATCGAACTGATTATCCATTTTCGTAAAACAATTTAATAATTTGCTCGTGTTCGTCGAGACTCATACTTGCCATGGTGAGTTGGGGTTGTAGACTGAATAAATGATAGCAAGTTTGACAGCTCTACATCAAACAATATCTATGGGCAAATTTCGAGCGTTCCTATTGGAAAACCCTTTATAAGATGGTATTGTATTCTTCTCTTCGCTATAGTTGTCGTGGCTCAAGGGGGTAGATACGAGGCGATATACAGTGTGGAAAAGCGAAATGGAATAAACTCATTATATCCCTTACTGTAAATTTTTATGACAAACCCCGAAACACGTCGATTTTAAATTGAAATTTGACACTCTGCAACGTAAAATTGCAATCTTACTTCAACCCCCTTCGAATGACAGGTGCAACCCTCAATTCCTTGAATGGAAAGTGCGGTCTTGTGATATACGTGTCATTTGAGAGGTCTCTTTATTCGTTATTCAAAAGTGTTATCGGTTTTCAGTTTATTGCAGAAATAAACTTGAAGAATAATAATAAAATCGTATGATTATAGAACGTCGCTACAAAACTTATTATAATCACCTACATCTTATCTGCCATTCAGGTCTTGATACTAACACGGTAAGAAAAAGCCATATCAGCATACTTTTTAGATATCAAACAGGAAAGATACATTAAACAGTTCCCGTGGTGCCCGTAGTCCGTAGTTTGTTTAAAACGCCTTTCCAAGTTGCTGTTCTTTGGCAGTGTTATGATTTTTGAGTGAATATCGTTAGCTTGAATTCAGAATAATGGTCAGATTAACAGAAATGCATAAAATCACAATTCTTCAAATGATTGGTTACGGCGATAATACCCGAACGCAATTGGAAGTAGTTCGCCTATTTCATGAGAAATTTCCGGATATGCCGCCCATATCCCAAGGGACAATAAGCAAAATATAGAAGCAATTTCGCGAGTTTGGACATGTAAGGCCGATGAAAAAAGCAGCTGCTAATAATGTACTAGATGTGGATATCAAAATAGATGTGATGCTTCAGTTTGAGGAAAACCCACATACGCCGAGTAGACAAGCAGTCGCAACATTAAATGCAATACCCCCAAAAAATTAATGTTTGGGCAGGGGTTGTTAGAAACCATATCATCGGTCCGTTTTTCATTGAGGGCAATTTGAATGGGGATGATTATTTAGCTCTTCTTTCAAACGAAGTCATTCCAACATGGGCAAATGTACATCCTAATCCCATAAACAATCAATTTCCAGCGGGTACAATATGGTTTCAGCAGGATGGAGCACCAGCACATTACCAGTACAATGTCCCGCAGTACCTCGATGCTACATTTCCAAATCGGTGGATAGGGAGGCGAGGATCAATTGAATGGTCAGCGCGATCACCTGATCTTACCCTACTCGATTTCTTTTTATGGGGATATGTGAAAAATATTGTCTACAAAACCATACCTCTGGATCTAGATGACTTGAGACAACGAATAACATTTGCGATTAAGTCCATCACGCCTAATATGTTATGCAATGTTAGAAGACAATTTTTTTGAGATTAGGATGTTGCCAAGAAGCTCGTGGGGAACATTTTGAACATATACTCAACTAAGTTTTATTTTTCTTCCGTTATTTGCATTACATTTGTGTTTATTGTTGAATGAAGTCGTTAATCATACGATTTTATTTTTTTTTTTGTTCAAGTTTATTTCTGCAATAAACTGGAAACCGATAACACTTTTGAATAACGAATAAAGAGATCTTTCAAATGATATATCACAAGACCACACTTCCCATTTAAAAAATTGGGGGTTGCACCTGTCATTCGAAGGGGGTTGAAGGGAGGGATTGCAATTTCACGTTGAAGAGTGTTAAATTTCAATTTAAACTCGACGTATTTTGGGGTTTTTCATAAAAATTTACAGTAAGGGATATAATGAATTTATTCCATTTCGCTTTTCCACACTGTATAACAAGGCGTAATAGGTTGAAAAGTTTTGGCCCGGTCGTTGTCTTGAGTGGTAGGGAATTATGTAATCAGTATTTGTCGGTTTTCTGTATATTTTAAATGATAAACTGTTGTTGCGAAGTTGTTCGAGGTCAAGAAAAGAGTTGTGTTTCAACACAACAAGAGTAGATTGAAGTAGTTTTTAAGTAGGTTATTATTTTCAGTGAATAGGCAAAGTATATCGTCAATATATCTTCCCTAATAAAATACATGGTTTTGAAATAGTTTGTGTTTTAATTTTTTCTTCAATTTATTTAAAACTTATTCTGTCAGAAGAGGCGAAAGTGGGGAGTCCATGCTTAATTCTTTTGTATGTTTGTATATTACTTTGTTTCAAAAGAACAAACCAAGTAAATCTACTTTCGCCAGACAAATGTGACAAAAAGTGGGACTGAATATAAATGTTGCTAAGATTATATTTATGATCTTTAGCCGGCAACCATACCTCACCGCGTACATTACCGAACATCCCGACCCCGAGAAGGAAATTGGATCAGTTTTCTGTGATGACAGTCTGAACCTGAAAGTGAGAGGAAGAATGAATAAATGTTATATTTGGTCTGTGCGTTTGTACGGAGCTGAAGTCTGCAAACTGAAGACCGTTACAATCAACCGTCTGGAAGCATTCGAAATGTGATTGCATAGGCAAATGCTGAGAATACCATGGGTGGCTAAGCATTCAAATGAGGCAAGTGTTGGGACAGGGCAACTTTTGAAAACAGTTAAATGCCGAAAACTGGAATACCTTGGCCATGTCCTCAGAAAAAATCGTTACAGGATCCTACAACTTACAATGAAGGGCAAAATATAAGGCCGCAGGGGCGTGGGAAGAAGATGGATATCCTTGTTGAGGAACATATACAGCGTGAAAAAACTGTTTAGACTGGCTGAAAGCATGGATCAAATCACCATCGTAGTTGCCAACGTCAGGGCACAATAAGAAGCTCTTCTGAGCAGTATGAAGCCGTTAGACGAAAACGATTCAAAGGCAGCCGTAGAAGATATGGACCAGCCATATTGCTCCTATACAGGCTGTCCCATTAATCACATGTCACAGTGACACTGGAGGTAGACCAGGTCAAGAAGTACCAAACCAACTTAACATGACCCCAGTAAAAGTCCCACGGTTTTTGAGTTATCCTCGAACTAAAGAATCTCAAGAATTTTGACCGTTTTTAACATTATTAGTGCCAGTGTGCACTCGGAAAGATGTTAAGATTAGTTTTTTTATGTGTACGATACCAAGACTATGTAGTTAAGGTTACACTAATGGTATTTTACACTAATGGTATTTTAAAGTTTAATAAGGATATCATTGAGTTCAAAGAAAATGAAATACAGGTTGAAATTTAATTGATTTATTTAGATTTTACAACAGGTGCTCGAATTGCTTTCCTCCGACTCGTATGCATGCTTCACACCGTCTTTTAAAATTTCTTGTTAAGTTTCTCAAATTCATTTCTGATATGTTTCGTGCTGCTTCAGACACACGCCGCCGTAGCTCCTCTTGGGACCTTATTGGTTTGGAGTAGACTTTATCTTTTAAGCATCCCCAATAAAAGAAATCTAGTGGGTTTAGGTCTGGGGAACGCGGCGGCCATGAAACTGGTCCTAATCGGCCGATCCATCCTCTTGGAAATATCTCTGAAAGATAATTGCGGACATCGCGAGCGTAGTGTGCGGGACAGCCATCTTGCTGGAACCACATCCTCATTCTGAGTGCCAGCGGTGTGTTTTCAAGTAAATCTGGCAGATCGTTTTGCAAGAACTGCAGATAAGTTTGCCCATTCAAAATTGCTGGCAACTCGACCGGTCCTATTATTTGACCATTGAATATTCCCGTCCGCAAATTAATTTTAAATTGGTGTTGGGACCGGTCTTTTCTTTCCTCGTGTGGGTTTCCAAGTTGCCAGCTATGAATGTTGTGGAGATTGAGATAGCCATCTCTTCTACACGTAGATTCGCCGCTCCACATGACTTCATTGAAAAAGTTTTCATTTTCTCTCATTTTTTGCAGCATTTGTCGGCAAAATTCAACTCTAGGGGCATAGTCTGTCAGAAGAAGAGTTTGGACTCGTTGAATATGGTACGGATGAAATTTGTTACGTTTCAAAATTCTCTGTGCTGAGGACTTAGGTATGCCAGCTCTTCGTTCGATGATTCGTAGTGAAATTTCTGGCTCTCTCTGTACCATATTTAAAACAACGTTGTCGTCAATAGTCCGGGGTCTTCCTGCAGCATTAGCTGGTCCTGGCATTCTGCCGTTGCGATATGCATGACCGACGCTCAAAATTACTTCATAGTTCGTGGCATTACGATTGGCATATCTTTCATTGTACAATCGTGCAGCCAATCTAGCATTGTATGTGATATTTCCTCGATTGGAAACACGCCTTGTTTCTCCATAAATCATGTGCATGTCACTGTACTCACGATAATTGTAGCGATTTGCCATTGCAGTGAAGTAGTTCCACAAATAATCTGTGTCCAAGAAGAGTGCCGAGTCGTCGTTTCTGTTCCACAAGCCGTCCAAGTAAAAAAAAACCAGAGTCCAGTTGAATGCCAAGTCGATTTGTTTAGGAACACAAAAACACGAAAGCAGAGAAGCAGAGAGAGCACAAGTGTTGCACGAAACGCAAGGTAACGAACTAATTAGGTTTAGCAGATGTCAAGCTTGTCCCTACTCCTATTGTTTTCGAAGTGATAAGGTAGCAGTCGCATGAGCAACAAAGCGATGTTACGGTGACTCATTCTCCTGTTAACCTATTTTTAATGGGACGTTCGAAAAATTAATTATTCCTATATTTTACAAGGAAGGTACATGTATCATACCATTTTCGAATCTGCATAAAATGCTCAATAATTTGATGATATTTGCTCATTACTTTTCTAGTATTTTTTTTCGCGACTGGTGGTCAAAGTTGAAATTAATGTTTCGCTGTGAATTAATTCACGATCAAACTAGTCGTATTGTAATTTTTTTCTTAGGTTTTGGATAAAATACCGTTAGTGTAACCTTAGCTACTTAGTCTTGGTATCGTACACGTAAGAAAAACTAATCTTAACATCTTTCCGAGTACACACTGGCACTAATAATGTTAAAAACGGTCAAAATTTATGAAATTCTTTAGTTCGAGGATAACTCAAAAACCGTAGGACTTTTACTGGGGTCATGTTAAGTTGGTTTGGTACCTCTTAACCTGGTCTACCTCCAGTGTCACTGTGACGTGTGATTAGTGGGACACCCTGTATAGGTCAGCCATATTGTCCCTATATAGGCCAGCAATATCGTGTCTATGTACATTAACAATATAACAGGTATATAAAGGCTACCAATGTAGGTCCTATGTAGACCAGCAATATGAGGTCGAGATGTCCACAACTGTACTGATACTACTTTCAGGAGACAATCTACGTCGCGGCCATTGGCTACGATTTTGGAACTGAGCACAGCCATTATAACGCCGGGCCTGGAAAAATACCTGGTGCGTAGGTTAGTGATTAATATGAGTTTTAGATGAAAAAGATCAAATGTGTGCTACTGAATCATCGAAATCGCTTGATTTTAGTTGCACCGCGTGCTGTTGGTAATAAGATACGTGAAAGAACAGAAAAAAAAATTTGGGACGTACAAAGTGGTGTCATGTCTGGAAGGGGTTGTGTGGATCAGATTTTTTT
>JAIFOV010000121.1:0-77722 GCA_020654155.1 Novius pumilus
AATTTCTTAGAAGCTGCAAATCACCGTGTTTGGCAGCTTTCATCGGAAGAGGCATCTCATAAATTTTTTTCTTGGGGATGATTGGCAGTTTTTGGGGGATTTTCCTCCTCTTGGGTTGTTTTCTCCCCTGTGAAGGCTTAGAAGTGGAAGCCGTTTGATCGTCGTATGATCCAGAAAGTGAGGCAAGGTTGAACGTGCCAAAATAAGTGTTTTTGATGGAAATTTTTGGCTCATTATTGTTTATGTGAATAACCTTGATAGGGCGAGTGGGGAATGGGCATTTAAAAATGTAAAACCCTGAAAGGTGCTCAGTCCGATTTGAAAATTCAATTTCCCGAGTGCAGTCAATGACTTTGAATGGGCAAGGTTTCACCCTACTGTCGCGGATAACTTCGCACCAATCCTGGGGCATCTCGGTGTAAGCTTTCTGGTTTCTCAAGGACATATCTCGGTCACACTCTAGGTAGGAATGCCCTCGTACAGGGAAATAAACCGTCAATTGATCGACTGGCCAGAACAGGAATCACAGAACACATGAAGCTCTCGAACTTCTGGAGCCAAAATTTTGTGGACAAAGTGGTGCATCATAGAAGCCACGTCGTCACTTCCTTTTTTGGCCTCCGACTCGTCGTATGTATAAAACACAGCTTCGGACGTTGACAATGTGTGCACGTTAAAACTCATGAAGTTCAATTGACGCTTGTAATAGACGTCGTTGCAAGTAATGTTGGGCGTGGGCAGGTTTTTTTGGAAATCCATCGCTACAGCCTCGATATGCTCATTTTTCATGGCTAGACGTCGATATTTCTTCTTCAGGGAATAAAATTGCTCACTCCTCTTCAAGTACAACATTTTTTCAGTTTCTGCCAAGTTCAGCTGCTTTTGCAAACCCTTTTTTCTATCGTGGGAGGCTTCAAATGTTTTTTGTTTTAGGGTAGAAATTTTCACGTTCATTTTGTCACCAGATGCACAAGTATCCTTTCGTGGATATCCGAAGGATATATTGAATTTTGTTTCAAATATTTCACGAAATTTCTCATAGGAAACTTTGTTTTCGGGATTATTGTTTGAGTAAAGCTTATGCAGTTTCGATATATCTAGCTCTTCGTCCAAATATACCTAGCTCGTCTTTTTTGTTGAGTAATGAGACTTCCTACCTTTTAGAGAGCGAATAAAAGTCAGAATTTTTTCGTGCGTTTCGTCCGAGAGTTTGAGTGGGCGATTCTTATGGGTCCCTCTTTTGTCAATAGGAGCAGCACCTGTCAAGACAAGCGCTTCTCGAATGAGTTGAACTCGACCGAATGAGATGCCATGTAGGGAAGCAAAAGCTCTCATACAAATTGGTAGGTCTATCAAACTACCTTCTTCATTACAAACTCGAATTCGGTATGAGTAGGTTGCATTATCTGTATCACTTTCATCATCATCGTCAGCTCTGGAACGTCGGCGAGCAACAGGTAAAACTGTAATGAGACCACTCAAATACATACTTTGTTTGTTGTGATCAGCGAGCTGGTTGAATTGGCGTAAAATGCGGGCTTTTTCGGCATCAGGGACACTTTTAAAGCACTGGAATCTTTTACAATGGCAATCCGGACCCGTAGCATGGCTGGATGCACGTAATATCTTGGTTACGTCCGTCATTCTTCACGATTTTTTCCGTTTTTCTTTTTTGAAGCACGGCACGGCACACACTCCTTTCATTAAAATTGAGAGAACTGCTCGAAAAAAGTAGGCGAATACCACCGGGAATAACAAAATCAACAAGTGATCAAAACAATAAACTGATCATGTGATTCACGGACTGTCGCACAGTGGTCCAGCCGCGGCAAAAACCACCAAAATTCAAAGTCGCGTTCTGACAAATTTTATTCTCTTTCTTGTGAGAGAAATGAATATAGAAAGGGATGGTAAAACGTAAATTTATCGTAATTTTTTTTTGTATGCGGAAATCGAAAGAACGGCCTCAACATATCGTTTGGCTGCTGTTTTATTTCTATTGCAATAGTGTTCTATTATAAATAAGCCTTGTAATTTTGCATCGACTTGAGGTGAAACCATTCAAATATTTGATATCTAAGATGGAATTGTACAAACATGTTTATTTCGTCGAATTATTAAATTTTCGATATATTTTTTCGCTACTTCTATTGGTTTTTTCAAAAGCTCCGCTAAGCTCCGCCTATAAACCCGTTTTCTGTAGCTCGTTTAGGTACAGTATGGTTACTTCTAAAAATTCATAACATCCTTGAAACCTCCTAGCCACTTTTAACATCATTTAAGACTGAAACATATGACTGCTGCCTAATTTTCAAACCTTTGATTCAGTATTGATGACGTCATGAAGATAATTATGAATCCCAAGTATAACGTCATCACGACTTCTGATGCACTGATGTTTATAATAAGAATTATTTAATATCTATGGTTTTAGAAATATCTGTCAATTTTCTTTTCGTGTTTGATGCTTACGAACAGTTATTTGCGAGTTCATTAAAGATGATATTCGAAATTTCGTACGGTTCTTTGTGTGCCGAATTACTGGGTGGAGTTGGGATAGATGAATTCCTGAAAAGGTGTTACGGTGACCTCGGTGAGGAGATCCTTAGAAAGATCGAGATAGACATTAGAAAACGTTTTTTGCCTCATTACTACGAAAAATTTAAATCTGTTCGTCAAAGTCGAGAAAAGTTTTCTAAAAAATTCGGCGAGTCCGGAACCGGTTGGCTAAAGAAGAAATTTACCATTAGTTTGGCCGATAGTGAAGCGATGCCTTCGTCCTCGTCCAACTGTAGAGGTGGGAGACCTGCCAAAGATTTCATCAATTGCAGTGAAAGAGGGAAAAGACAAAAAATTCGAGATCTGCGTGATTCCTTTTCACAGCCGCTATTAGACGCTGCTGCTTCAAATTCAAGGCCGAATTTTTCAGGTTTTGATCATGAACAAGCTTTGGCTTTATTTGTTTCCTTAAAACTTTCAAAGTTTCAATACCAAGTCTTGCGAGACGCCTGTAAAAAAATTGGACATGATATTTTCCCGGCGTGTAATCACATTTTGGCTGCCAAGAAAACCTGCTACCCTGAAGGGGTGAAAGTATACGAGACAGGAGCGGAAGTCCCTCTTCAGAGTCTACTTGACCACACATCCAAAAGAATTCTTGAAACTTTTGATGAAGAGAAGAGAGAGAAAGTTGGAAACCGAGAATTGATTTTGTATTCCAAATGGGGCTTTGATGGAGCATCGGGCCAGAGCAATTACATGCAAAAGTTCTCGCATGATTTCCAACACATCTCGGATTCGACGCTTTTCATGACCTCAATCGTTCCAATAAAAATTGTTCTCGCTGATGACGAAAACTTCGTGGTGTGGAATAACCCTCGCCCATCATCTACCACATACTGTAGACCACTGCGTTTTCAATTTGCAAAGGAAACACCGGATTTAATTAAACAGGAAAAATTAAATGTTGACGGGGAAATCGAAAAGCTGCGATTTTCAGATCTCACCTTTGGACAGCATAATAGTAGGATTAAACATCACCTTCTATTAACCATGATCGATGGGAAGATTGCCCAAGTTGTGACCGATACAACTTCCGCAAGTAATTGTGTAGTTTGTGGAGCACGACCATCTCAAATGAATGACTTGGAAAGAGTGATAATGAGACCAGAAAATGAAGATGCACTTCGTTTGGGAATGTCACCGCTACACGTTCGAATCAAATGTATGGAGTATATACTCCACCTTCCTTTCAAAACATGGCGGACGGATGGAACCAAAAAAAACCAAAAGAATGAAAGGAAGAAAATTATTCAACAAGAATTCAGGCAGCGAACTGGATTGCTTATTGATTTTGTTAAACAAGGTGCAGGTACATCGAACACGGGAAATACATCAAGGAGATTCTTCGAAGATACCGCGCTTGCTGCTGAAATTACCGGAATCGACGAGAATCTCATTCATCGACTAGGAATATTATTACAAGTCATTTGCTGTAGTGAAGTTGTTAGCTCGTCAAAATTTGATTCTTACGCTGCAGATACGGCGAAATTGGCTGTGGAAAAATATCCCTGGTACTATTTGCCTCCAAGCGTACATAAATTGTTAATGCACGGAGCTGCAATAATTGACCGGGCATCATTACCGATTGGACTTCTGTCGGAAGAAGCACAAGAGAGTCGAAACAAGGATTATAAAAATTACAGGTACGTTATATGTCTGTACTCTCTGCTCATGATATTTTTCAACCAGAATAAAGTGATTAAGTGACTTTATGCTTCTGGTAGACTTTGACATGCCAGGAAGACAGGAAGGGTTTCGACAAATGAAGATGTGATGAACATGCTCCTTGTGTCATCAGACCCCTTCATCTCATCACTTTTACCGCCACCACCATCGGCAAGAAAAAATCTTCCTCTCAGTCCAGAGGCAATGGAATTACTGGAAAACATTGGTGAAACTGACGATCGCTATCCCTGAATTTGCTACATTTATACCAGTATTGATAATTTTAGAATGAAATAGATGTTTGTCGAAGCATATGGGGAACATGGTCTAGGCAAAACTCAGTGCTTCAAGTGGATTAAAAAATTTAAAATGGTGATTTTGACGTTAATAACAAAGATCGTGGAAAACCACCGAAAAAGTTTGAATACAAAAACTTGCAACTTTTGTAATTGAGTTTTCGTTTCGAAAAAGGGTACGGGTAGTCCTTGTCCCCCTGTACCCCTACTCCTCCCGAATCCGCTATCGACACGGGCAGGTTTTAAATTGGAATCATCTTATGAGAAAACCAACTTGGGGCAAATATCAGGTGCCTATTTCCTGAAAAAGAGGTTTTTGCCGCTTTTCATGGTTTCTGAACCACTGTGTGTCGGTGCGGCGCTCACGCCTCTAGGAGGGGGGCCCGGGACAAGAACCATTCTTTCCGGGGCGCGCGAGATGGAACCATTCTTCCCCAGTGTGGTACATCTTCTCCGTGTAATATCTTCAAAAGAAACCATTTTTCCCCTTTGACGATATTACAAGTTGCTAGCTACGCTAAGCAGGCAACAGATGCCCTCCAATTTGTCGCAAATATTGGACATGAACCGTTCTTCCCATGTGCTCTTCAATTGGCAAAATAATAATTGGGTAACAGTGAAAACTACTATACGTAATTTTTTTTCGAGACCGAGACCACCTTCGTCTCGGTCTTACCTCGGTGTCGGTATCGATCGTAATATTGCGAAAATCGAGACC
Source organism: Novius pumilus (assembly GCA_020654155.1). Classification (NCBI taxonomy): domain Eukaryota; kingdom Metazoa; phylum Arthropoda; class Insecta; order Coleoptera; family Coccinellidae; genus Novius; species Novius pumilus. The sequence continues at coordinate 5,242 of JAIFOV010000121.1, forward strand.
GAGACCGAGACCGACACCATGGTCTCATGAATCCCTAATTTTTAGGATATTGGATGAATTTACCCCGCAAAGGTGATAAAAATAACGCTGCTCAACGGTGCCAGAATTTTCCAAAAACACCCATGCCTATTACTGATCAATGACCCACGACTAGGTTACTGCATATATCAACTCGTTCCGAATGTCGATTTCCCATCCAGCTTTTATTATACCAATAAAAACTTCCATTAATTTTCCTCATGGTAATAATTGATTCCCCGTTTTCTTGATACGATCCGGTTCAATAAATAACGCAGTATCATCATCGGATTATTAATTTCATTCCATCACGGCCTTAAAATAGGGACAGTGCAAGAGGAATGGAGGCAGAGGTATAATTCTCTTCCCTATTATTAAAAAGTAAACGACGTAATAAGAGCAAAGACTTCGCGCGAGCGGCATTCTAAATACGTAGTTTTCCGCATACGCGGGGAGATGGAATTCTGAATTAGATTAACGCAACGTCCGAATATTGTTAATATTCTGAGAAGGGTTCACCGAAAGTTCATGGAACTAGATAACATTCTCTTTTAGCTTCATTTCCGGGTATGCTATTCCAAACCATGTTCATCAATCATTTTTCAATCAGTTCAAATTTTTGACATGGGCGTTAAATTCGGAAAGGATATGAGCGATATTTGTACGAGAAGAAGCGACGAGGTTGCCCCATTGTTACAGTAATGCGAGACTGATTCACTTTTATCGTGACACAAACACTTCAAAAAAATATTATATGTTCAATTTGTTCATGCTGTCTTCGAAAAATTTTTAAATTTCATTTTACACTTGCTAAAACACGGATTATATTTTCGTTCGGATCGTCCGATTGGAATAGTGGATCGGCCGTGAATAGTGAGAATTTATCCTGTCGTCTGTAAAAATGTTGCTAATCCCATAGACGTAGATGTAACTGATGTTGCAATTGAGACGTTTTTCCTATTGCAGAATCGATAGCTACACTCTACTTTTCGGGTGTGACGCGACTTTCCTCTGGGTATAGGAAAATGTCGCAGAAGCCACCAATGCGAGTGAAACTTGCGCAAACAAAATATCATCAGTGTATACATGTCGAAAAAATATTATCTTCACCCAATCGGTTCGATATGATTATTCAAAACGGATACATGTTTTGCAGTATAAATCTTGTTTTTCTTGAAATTTCGCTTCAAAAAAAAAAAAGACTTTGGAACTTTATTATTGATTCTTCTAGAGTTAGGATTTTGACGGTCAATTGACTTGTCAAATTCCTCAGTTCCATAAGAAAAGGATCTTTATAATGAAAAACAAAAGCTAATAAAACGCAGAGGTACAAACCTCTGCGGCCTTCGGCCGCCCCCTCTTTTATTTCCGCCCGACCTCTTAGATCACTATAGGCGGATCGAAGTTTTCTTTAATATTACGAAAACAGTAATGAAAATTGATAGAACATATGGTGGTAATGCGGTCGATTTTCGATGTGATTGTCACGGTGGAAGAAAGTATCTAAGATCGGAGCATAGCGATAATTTAAGATTTTGAAGTGTGAAATATGATGATTTGCATAATTTCTTTTCAAGTATTTATATTTGAGGATGTGAAATAATTTCTTCTTCGTTTATTTTTCATGCTATATTCTTTTATTCTACTCCATTATGAAGAAATTTTTTTTATAATATCGGTTTATTCTTATAGTAGTAATCGAAAATCTGTGAATTCATTTTTCGCAGCAAGAATATACGGTTGGAAAGTGTGGTGTGGATGATAGCCGCTTTTTCATTCAAATAGCTTGATTATTTTATTCTACTCCATTAAAAAGAAATCTGTTTTTAATAATTTCAGTTTATTTTTATAGTTGATTTATTTTTAGTATCGTTTTTTTTGTCGCGTTGGCTGTTGTCAAACCACAGCGATGGTATACGTTTGTAAAGTATGGCGCGAATCTGACCTTTTCATTCAAAACGCGTTTCGAAATTTCAATTTGTTTCCAAGCATTTGTATCGAAAATAATTTCTGTTCCATTTATTTTTTTATGCAACGGACGATATTTTTAGGGATTAAATTTTTTTCAATAATACCACTCCATTAAAGAGAAAAGTATTTTTTCTCCACTGTTTTTCTCCCTACAATATTGGTATATTTTTTATAAAAGAAGCCTTATACATAGTTGTGAACTTATTTTTCGGAAAGGTTTTTTTGTCATCTTGGCTGAACCACAGCGATGATATACGGTTGTTTTTTTTCTACAACATTAGTTTATTCTTTATAAAAACCGAATAGTTGTAAACTTATTTTTCGAAAAGTTTTTTTGTCATCTTGGCTGTGCTACAACCACAGCGATGATATACAGTTGTAAAGTGTAGTGGATGATTCAGCTGTTTTCATTCCAAATGTGAATCGAAATTTCCATTTTTTCTATCAATGACATATTTACATCGGAAAGTATATGAAATATTTTTTTAAATTTTTTTTATATTCTCCGTTAGGAAGAAACGTATTTTTTCCCTACATATTTTTTTCCTATAATATAAGTTTATTTTTCATAATAGGAATCGAAGATCCACAAATTAATTTCTTTGAATTGTTACTTTTTTTGTCATTTTGGCTGTGCTGAAGTCACAGCGATGATATACGTTGTAAGTTGTATAGATATGTGTCTGTTCTCATTCAAATCGCTGTTATCCTGTGATCGAAACGAAAAGTTCAATTGAAGTAGCAACTACTCAAAATCGATACATTTCATTTTGCATTTATGATCAAAAGAAATTTACAGAAGAAGAAAACTTATTGAATTTATGTAACGTTACCATAGACGGACATAGGCGGAGCAGATAATCGACTACTCGTTATACAACTAAATGAGGTGCACTTGAAATTTAAAAAATAGCAAGCAAGGAACCAACCATACACATTAAGGTCAAGAACGCTCATTGCTCGTATGTAAATAGAAGATATAATTTTAAACATTCTTAACGAAATACTTTATCGGGCTCTTCAATCATATGAATGAAGAATTCAGATTCATTCTTTCCTTTCATAACGATAAACTTCTTTGTTTCCGTGGATTGTTCGTTAAAATATTGAATACATACAGATTGCTGTAAATAATAATAATAACGTAGCATTTATTTTTCTCCATCGGAGATAATTAAAAAATATTGCGCCGATGAAAAAAAAAACTATTCGCTGTCGCGGTTTCGAACCCGAGATCACTCAGTACGAAACCGACCATTCGACTACCACGACTACGATAACGCGTACGCAAAATTGCTCAATTTGACGATAAAAACTCATTGCGAATTAAATCAACTCGAAATGAACACGAGGATCCGTCGGGACGCGATCGGTAGGGCGATCTTCGAAATTTATAGTTTTTATTCAGTTCGTTCGATAGGTACATCGATATTTACCCTGCAAAAGAAACACCGGCTCATTTAATTAAGGTCTGTTAACGCCTCCGTTCAGAACTTTCCGAAGCGCAATCGTATACCTTCGGCACACAAGAGGAATTTTTCGATTTTCTGCCATTTTTCTCTGAAACGGCTATTCCTAAGACCTTACGTTTTACGTAAGATTCGTAGCTAACCTTTTTTCCAATATTTCCGTGTAAGCGATAATTCGATACTAGACGTAATAAAGGAGATATTACGAGAAGAAACATTTTCGTTCGGTTTTCGTTGAAAAGGAAGCTGTATCAATTACCTATTCGAAACGGGTACTCCAAATTTTTTAGGAGCCAGCTGTACCCGAGGAAAATCGATTCGCGGCACCCTACTTTTTTCTATTTCTATTACGATAGGTCCTACAGTTTTGGAACCTTCTAGCGAAATTATTGCTCGCAATAATCGAGGATCGTCGCGTCGTCCGACGTACCGTCTCCGAGATAGATATAAGCAACAAACGAAAAATTTTCCGTTTACAAATTTTTTACTCCAAGAAGGAGAGAGCTACGAAATCGAGCGGGAGACGAAAAACGAAGAACTATCTTTGCCCTTATGGAAAACGTCTTCCGATCGTACGTACTTTTTGAGATAAGTGCTTTTAAAAATTTCGCGAAAACGAGCGATTTTTGGTTTTTCGCGAAAAAATCGAATTAAGTTTGGGGTTCGAAAGAGAGCGCCCGAGCTCCTTTCGGACTCCCTAGTCCTCTGACGAACATCACAAAAAATGTGCGAAAAAAAAACGCGCGACCGCCGATAGCTTGATAACGGCCGGTCCCTTTTCGAAGTGGTTCAAATAGATGTCAAAATCTACCGATCGTTGCCAAAAAGTCCCCGCTATGCTTGAAATTCGGCCCACTTAGCTTTTTACATCGGTTGGCGCGACGCAAATTTTTCCGCCGCATTGATCTAACGCTACCGTGATATAGCGGTTATACAACCGTAGACCGGTTGTCCCAAGTTATCGAATAGAAGCCTCCGTTGTCCGAAGAGATAGAAACATAGATCGTAGACTAGCCTTATTTGTCTTACATTATCCCTCAAACAGCGTAAAAATTTACTTCATCAACCCCTCGGATACGACCCCCACCTTTTTTTATCAAATAGCACCCCCTGCGAATTTTTATAGACTATTAGTCATCAATTCATTCTAAATACAACAGAATAGCATACATATAATTTTTTGCTTTTTCAGGAAAAAAAGACGTTTCTGAATCATAAACTTCAAGATGTAAAATTTCAATGAGACAGAAGCGGTAGAAATGCAATGAAACCTAGAAGAGCAAAATACAAAAAACTGCCGATTAGGATCTTCGGTGGGCCCAATATTTTCAAAGAAATTTCTTGTTTTTAGCCCCTTCGAAGAGTTGTCATTTTTTGAGAAGCTCTTTCAAACGATTTTTCAATTCGAATTTTATTGTTGAATTAAAAATGAAAGTTACGCATAATACACAGTCCATTTTCTGTTCGACAGAGATTTTAAAAATATGCTAGGATCACCCCATCATATAAAATTCAATGGGATAGATTAAACTATAAAAAAACAAACACTATGATGCTATTCTGTTGTATTCAGAATGAATTGATGAATAGTATTCTATAAAAATTTACAGGGGGTGCCATTTGATAAAAAAAGTTGGGAGTTGTACCCGAGGGGTTGATGAAGTAAATAGATTTTTTTTAACACTGTTTGAGGAATAGTGTAAGACACATGACGCTAGTCTTCGATCTATGTTTCTCTCTCTTTGGATAACGGAGTTATGGCCTGTATTCGATAACTTGGGACACCCGGTATAATTAACGGTGGTACGCGCAAAGGGAGATCTTTTACACGGGACGATCTCCTACAGGACTCGGAAGCGAAACCTATTTGGTACAGAGGAAAGTTCGGTTCCCTTCCCATGATTTTCCGGTGGGCTGACGGCACATTTCCAGAAGTTCTGTTTGGATTGAAGTTTTCGTTACATGAGCTACGATTAACGATGCTCAAGAATTTCTGGCATCCGCCGGACGTTTCAAGTAACGTAGGGTTAAGGTGAATGAATTTTCCCAAGGTGGGACGAGATGTTTGTCTGGTCGGCTAGCATTCGGCGCACCATTTCACCATTACTAAGGAATTTACTACAAATATACAACACATCAGTGGCAACGATAACTTCGTTGTAACTAGATGCGTTGTCTCGGATTGATGGCACTGAAGCAACTGATTTCGAAAAAAACGCAGATGCACAAACACCGACTTTTTAGAATTGGAAAGGGACGATACTGCCTTCAAACAACATCGATTTCAATCTGGAATCGTTTTATAGTGTGACACCTCAACAGATCCTATTCGGCCTTACATTCCAAACAAATTCCGTAAACCAATTTTTGACCACATTCATGGTTGTGCACATCAAGCGAAAGCCACGGTGAAAAACATGTCTGCCAGATTTGATTGTTTTCTGAACCAGATGAACGATTTTCAACAATTCACGTAGATCTTGTTGGACCCTTACCTGTATCAGATGGAAAAACATACATTTTCACATGTATAGATCGATATACGAATTGGATTGAGGCAATTCCCTTACAAGACATATCTGCAAAAACAGTTGCTCGTGCTTTTTGCTAAAATTAATGATAATAATAATAATAATAATAATAATAATAATAATAATAATAATAATAATAATAATAATAATAATTGTTGTTAAGTGAGTAGACGTGTGCGTTTTACGCAGCCGTTCAAGTTGATATTTGGCCCGGAAATCTGGAGCACCGGGTTGTATTTTGGTACTACACAATTCATATAAGTGTCATGATCATCTAGATATATTAGTTTCGAATTTGGTGCTGTTGTAGTTAATAAAGCCGAAATTCAAAAATTTGATATGGAAAGTGACAACAATTGTCAAAATCCATTTTGGCATAAATCTTCAAGATTCCGCTGTGGTAAATTCTAAATTGACACGAATTGTTAAAATCAACAGTTTCGGATCGGGAGCCGATACCCCTAGAGAGAGTGTCTCCAAATTAGCGGATAGGGGAAAGCTTTGCAGATATGCATGGTAGGGAGGAAATAAAATACTCCCCGCAGACCAAACGGAAGTCAACTCGTTTCATTCTCTTTATAGATGAAGCGAGCAAAATCCTTATCGCGTCTGTCTCAAAATGAGCGGCAACGAGGTCAGCGTCTGTTCTCCATTTAGGAGCGGCTGCAAAAATGACTCTGGCAGGTAGTCTAAAAAGGCCACTTAACGTCAAAATGAGAAGTTCAAGAAGACGACCTCATCACGGCGACGCAGTAGGCCTGACTGACCCTGTTCGGAATCGTCGAGATGCTCAGTCAGACACGAGGGGAAGGGGACCATCGCAAGATAACCTCCCGTGTATTCCCCCTAGTAGACCGGATAGCATCGAAAAGTTATCAACATCATCTTCATCATCACAGAATACTCGATTTTTGGAAGAGGACAATTCCACTTCCCGACGAGTACAGAACACTAGACGGCGATGGACAAGAGAAGAAAAAATAGATGTTCTAAAAGCTTTCTTTAATGTCACAACAGATGATGATGTTCCCCCTAGGGGATTCATGCGAAGTATGCATGAGCAATGGAGCATATTGAGACCTGACTTTCCATTGACAGCGGTACAGTTAAATAACCAGAAAAATATAATCCTAAAGACAAAAGTATTCACAGAAGAAGAACTGAATATGTTCAAAAGAGAAGCGGCCAGAAATCGAAATACTACACTGAACCCGAAAGAAGACAACGAAAAATTAGTAGAGGAGAGGACAAAAGAAGATAACGTACCAACAACGATCGAATCAAATACGCAAGAAACGTTATCTACTCAAGAGTATGTTCCAGTAGGACTAAATCAGGAGAACATTACAGAAAATCGGGAGGAACATAATACTACTCTAACTTCATTCGAGAGAAACCTGACCCTCTATACTGGGATGAACTTCAATTTAAGATCCACGGTGCCGTTAGCTAAGAACCAAAAAAATATTAAAATTATTACAACAAGAATGAATACAATACTTGAAACCCATAGAAGCACAACTGAAGTGGCAGACATCGACGATGTTAGAAACATAGTATACTGTGCGGCAAAAACGATATGTGACGAACTGGGTTTGAAGGAAAACGAAAAAAGAAATTTTAAACCACAAACACCTAGATGGAAAATCAAAATAGAAAACCAAATAGCAAAAATAAGAAGCGATTTAACAATTTTGAACAACGTTAAAAACAAAATATATCAAAATATTCCATCACACGCAGAACGAGTTATAAAAAAATACAAACTGGAAATAGACAATCGCAACGATAGGAAAAACAGTGAACAACTAATTGATAAAATTGACAACCTAAAACAAACTTTGGCAGTAAAAAAACTAAGATTAGCGAGAAATAGCAGAAAGTACAAACGCAAAATAGATAACAAAAGATTTCATCACAATCAAAAGGCATTCTATAACATCTTAGAATCTCAGAAGACAATGAACGAAATTGTCGAGACTAATAGCCTGCCAACAGAAACAGATCTCGGAACATATTGGAGAGGCATCTGGACGAAAGATAAAATACATAATTATGAAGCTGAATGGATTGACGAAGTATATAGAGGAAACACAGACTTACCAGATATGCCTAATGAAGAGGTAAGTGCTAAAGAACTTTCTGAGGTTCTGAAGAATCTGCATAATTGGAAGGCCTGTGGAATCGACAATATTCACAACTATTGGTGGAAATACTTTCCTGCGATCCATCCAAAACTTTCAGAATGTGTGAACATGATGATATCGGACCCAGAGAGAATACCATCAGAATTGATGCGTGGTAGAACTTTCATGATACCTAAAGGGAAATACACTCAAGATCCTAGTCAATATCGCCCTATAACATGTCTTAATACAGCGTACAAGATATTCACATCAATTTTAAAAAACAAAATAGTGAATCATTTAGAAAATAATAACCTGTTGGTCAGAGAACAGAAAGGCTGTCGGAAAAATAGTAGGGGCTGTAAGGACCAAATAATCATTGACGAAATACTGACAGGTGAGGTGAGAGCTAGAAAACGGAGTGCAGCGTTGGCATGGCTGGACTATAGAAAAGCATATGATTCAATACCACACTCATGGTTATTAGAAGCACTAAAAATTTATAAGATCAATGATCGCATCAGAAACGTTTTGAAGATATGTATGACCAACTGGAAAACAAATGTAGAGCTCCGATCAGATAACGAAAGCGTGATGATCAAGAATGTTGTGATTAAGTGTGGCATATACCAAGGAGATGGACTCAGCCCTGTTTGGTTTTGTTTGGCTATAAATGCCCTAAGTTACCTCCTAAACCGGAGTGGAAAAGGCTTCGCCATTAAGAACTATAACAGGAACGAAATCATCATGAGCCATCTTCTTTATATGGATGATATAAAATTGTTCGCAAAGAACAAAAACGACATGGTGGGCATAATGAACACTGTTGCGAAGTTCACTAATGATATTGGGATGGAATTTGGACTCGAGAAATGTGCTCAGATCGAAATTAAAAGAGGGAAAGTGATAAATACCCAACCACTTGAGTGCATGATTGGTCAAATTTCAATAGATGCCCTAGATAAAGACAAATATTACAAATATCTTGGCTTAAAACAATACCTCAATATCAATCATGGAAACATCAAGAAAGAAGTGACAATGAAATATAAAACTAGATTGAAGAAGATATTGAGAAGTGGATTGAACAGCAGAAATTTGATTACGGCCATAAACACCTATTGCGTTCCTGTTGTTACATATTCTATGGGCGTAATCAAATGGACAGAAACGGATGTTAGAGGTTTAGATAGAATTACAAGAACTATGATGACCAAGTTCAGAACACATCGCAAGAATTCGAGTGTTGAAAGGCTATATCTACCGAGAAGGAACGGGGGCAGGGGACTGATCAACATCGAAGGGCAATGGGTAACACAAAACATCAAACTACGAAACTATTTCGAAAAAGTGAAACAGCGAGACCCTATATTGAAGATAATTCTGGAAGCCGACAAAAACTATACGCCCTTAAACCTGTCAGAAGAACATACAATAAGGGAGCCTCCAAACCGAATTAAAGAGAGAGAAGCGGTATGGAAAGCCAAAGAACTCCGTGGAAGATATGCGGCAGAATTACAAAAAACCAACACATTAGAAAGCACAAGATATCTAGTGAACGGCAAGCTGTTTCCTGAGACAGAGGGATTTCTTTGTGCTATTCAAGATCAGGTGATTGCTACTAACAACTATAAAAAGTACATACTTCGAGACCCTAGAACAGAAAACGATAGATGCCGGCTTTGTGGTAAACCTGGGGAAACAATTCAACACATAACTACCGGGTGCACTACACTAGCCACATCAGATTATCTCACAAGGCATGACTTAACCTGTAGATTAATCCACTTATTCTTAGCTCGGAAAGATAAGCACGAAGTAGAAGCCCAACCCTCCTGCAATTTTGAACCACCACCTGTACTAGACAATACCAAATCGAAACTCTATTGGAACAGAACCCTGCAAACAGAAGCGTTTGTCAGAAACAATAGACCGGACATCACATACATTAATAAAGAGAAAAAGACAGGATACCTCATTGATGCAGCACACCCTGCAGATCATAACTTGGAGCAGAAAGAAGCTGAGAAGATCAGCAAATAAATACCATTGGCTGGAGAAATGAAGATCCTGTATAACCTTGACAAAGTTGTTATCATTCCCATCATCATCAGCGCCAATGGTCTCGTCAGCAAGCAGACTACGAAAAAGGTGTGGGAAGTCGGTATACCGCGAAGTGTCATCTTCAAAGCTCAGCAAAGCACAGTCATCCAAACATGCTCCATAGTACGAAAAGTGCTCAATTATTTGAAATGTAATTATTTCCTAGTTCTTACTAAATGTAAATTCCTTTGAAATTCAATAAATAAAAAATAATAATAATAATAATAAATTGTCATTACTATTAATTAAAGTATATAGCATTTCGACTGATTATGAACTTATGTGTTTGGTTTGACAATTTGATGATGTTAATAATGTTGCTTAGATTCAGATCACAGCTTACTGTTTAACAGTAACTTTAAAATATTCCATCAATAATTATACTTAAATTTTCAATATCTGTTCTAAAATTGAGAGAGTTTATTACTTTTTTGATATGTATCCTCTCTTTGATTAAACGTTTCTGATAGTTTGATTCTCTATCAAGGATTGTCACATTGTTGAAATCAAAATTGTGGATTACTAAGAGGTGTACATTTATTATTTAATCGTGAAGAGTATTTATGGACAATTTATAGAAGAAATTTTGTATACTACATTCGTTTGTTTATTTTCACCTGTAGGGTCTTTTAATTCAGTGAAAAATCTATTTAGAGTGTTGCATGGTTTATTAGATAGATGTCGCCACCACGGAATTCGAGAGGTTTCTAGAAGCTACCTTCCTAGATGTCGCCTAATGAGTAGAGAGGAGGGGAAGATTCGATATTGACAGTTTTGACGTGTGATAGATTAATTGAGCGGACGGGAAAATAATAAAGTCGTTCTGTATTACTTTCGGAACAATTTAAACAATAAAGTCCGTGGTTCGTTATTGCGTCGTTCGTGAGTTATTTCCGGGACAGTATACTAATATACTGTATATTAAAAGAATCTAATTCATTATCATTATCATTATTATATATATAGTTTATATATCTTATTATTATCTAACGCTATTTATTAAAGAAATGGGATAACAGTTTTCTACTAAAATATTTTTTACTTCATTAATTTGTTCTTTGGGTTTTGTTGGTTCAGTTAATTTCACTGCTCTATCTGTTAAACCAACAATAACATTTTTTTTTTAAATTTTTGGTACACTTGAATTGATATTGACATATCTTCCAGAATTTATGTTTATGGTAAACCATGTTGTATTTATTTTATTTTCAACATTATTATAATCGAGAGTTAGATCTAAAAAGTTTATAGTTTTGTTGTTATCCGTTTCTATTGTGAATTTAATTGTATTGTGTTAATTATTAAATGCTTGTAATATATTGTCTTCTTTATTGATTGGTATTGAAAGTATTATATCATCTACAAAACGTATGTTTATTGGTATGTTATATGGAATGATAGATAGAATATTTTCTTCAACATATTCCATTACTACATTTGCAATGCGAAATGATAAAGATCCTATCGCTATTCCATATATTTGGCTGTAGCAAATTTTGTCCAATGTAAAATAAGTACAACTGAAACAAAGTTTTGTACCATTTAAAAATTGTTCTTTTGTTAGTGTAGTATGTTCTTCTAATTCATGCCATTTCAAATTTAGTATATCTAGTGCAACCTCAACTGGAATATTTGTATACAGGCTGGTCCCTCTAACTGTAATAAATTCTGTAACTCAAAGAGGTGAAATTTAAAAAAATTATCTTTATACACATTCATTGTAATTTTTTCCAGGCTTCATTCTGAGGGTATCTATTTCTCCATATAGCAACCCCTGGGGGTGAAACCACCCCTAACTTTTTTCTTTAAATATAAGGGTAGGTCAAGTGACACGTCTTTGAAAAGCTTATGTGAAAAGGAATACAACACACTACTTACTTGATCAATTAATTCCGCAACCAAGTAAAAAAAATTGAAAAATAAAACAACTTGCGTTCGCTCAATGCGATTTACGACCATATCTGAATGACCGGTAGCAAAAAATTAACTGAACGCATAACGTGCATTTATTATCATAGAAAGTCTAATATTATCATTGATGAAAAAACTTTTTCATTTTCTCTGATTCAGATCCGATTGTCAGTTGTGTGGAAGATTTGTTACACCGTCAACGATGGTAAATTTGGATTAATTGTTCCTTGAAATTCTCTTCGCTCGTTTATTCAAAAAGTACTTAATTTCTCTATCTCTAGTGACTCTAGTGAAGTGTTCCAATCTTTACATCATCGTAGTGAATAATTTAACATGCGTCACTTAACGGAAGCCCTCCGCATTGAAATATTAATGATGATTGGATACGGTGAACGAAGTCGCACGCAGGTAGCTGAATTATTTCAACCAAACCATCCCGATTTGCCGCGTCTTTTTCAAGGCACAGTTAGCAAAATAGAAAAGCGCTATAGAGAATTCGGTTCTGTAAGGGACGTGCCAAGAGAAAGAGCGCTTGTAGTGGACGACAATACAAAACTTAACGTTTTGTTGGCTCTCCAAGAAAACCCCATAACTCCAGCTCGGCAATTGGCTCGCGATAACGAGATCAGTCATCAAACAGTTTTAAAGATTTTGAAAACTGCAAAGATGCAACCTTACACGATGCAGATTCTTCAAGAGTTGACTGATGAAGGTCCAGATCGCCGAAATGAGTTTTGTGAGCAAATGATGGACTTTATTGACCGCGATGAGATGCAACTGAACTGGATACTCTTTTCGGATGAATGCGCCTTTAATTTGCATGGTGAATTGAATCATCATAACTGCCGTTATTGGTCTAATAACAACCACCATTGGATGCGAGAAACCCACACCCAACGTCCACAAAAATTGAATGTATGGGCTGGGATTATTGGAGACCAAGTTGTCGGACCTTTTTTTATAGATAATAATCTTGATGGGCCATCATATCTTTCACTGCTCCGGGATGAGCTCGTCCCACATTTGCGTCATCAATTTCCAACCGCAAATCAAAATGAATTTGACAACAGAATTTGGTACCAACAAGATGGCGCTCCAGCGCACTATGCATTGCCAACTACTTAGATCAAAGAGGTGCACTTGAATCGCCGGATCTCAATCCTATGGACTTTTTCTTGCGGGGATTTTTAAAAAACAAGGTTTATGTTACACCACCAACCAATCTTCAGGATTTGAGGGACAGAAGTTAGAAATATTTCTCTCGAAGTATTTCGAAACGTTAGAAATGAGTTTTATGACTCTTTGCCAAGAAAGAAATGGGAATCATTTTGAAGATATTCGTTAGAATATCTATATACAGGGTGTCCGGGAAAATGTGGGAGACCTCTCGGATTCAGATAGAAGTTCAAAAAATAAGATGACAAGTTCCCATAAATTTTTTTCCTAGCTGCCCTCCCTACGGAGGTACGGCCTCCTAAAGGCCGCCACTGGTAATCAATTTTCCTTTCAACTTTTAAACTGCATTTTTTTAAATCTAGTAATTTTGTCGAATTGAATAACTTAAACTTAAACGTTTCTGTTCCTTGAATGTCTTTCGTAACACGCTTTGCTGCAGACAAAAAAATTAGAAATCGTGGTTTCTCTTTAATAAAAATACAACATTAATTTTTTTAATAATTTTTTCTCGAAAACGGTTCATTTTATCGACAATGAACAAGAATACCTTTTCTTTAGCTTAATGTTCGAAGTATTCAAATTTATTTTTTTTACCTCCTTATCATACAGGGTATTGAAAATGTAAGCAATAAAATGTACAACCTAGTCCGCCCCTGATAAACTAACCGAGCTAATTATGTTTTAAGGGCAGTATTTTAAGAGGTCCTTACTACTGTTTATCGTATTGAATTTTCATTAAATTATCTTAAGTAGTTCAGAACTCATTCACGAAAAATTGATTACCAGTGGCGTCGTTTAGGAGGCCGTACCTCCGTAGGGAGGGCCGCTAGGAAAAAAATTTCTGGAAACTTGTCATCTTATTTTTTAATGTTCTATCTGAATCCGATGGGTCTCCCACATTTTCCCGGACACCCTGTATATAGAGTGTACCCCATTAGGATATCCTCTTTTTGAAAAAAAAAATAATTGAATTGTCGGTTACTTTCCAAAAATTTGGGAAATGAAACTTTCTTTGACAGGAAAATAAGTTTATTTGTTTAGTATCTTGAAAGTTGATTTTAATATGTTCAAAATTTTTCACCAAATAAATAATGTATCGTATTCCTTTTCACATAAGCTTTTCAAAGACGTGTCACTACCCTTATATTCAGAAAAAAAGTTAGGGATAGTTTCACCCCTAGGGGGTTGGTATATGGAAAAATAGTTACCCTCAGAATGAAGCTTGGAAAAAGTTACAATGAATGTGTATGAAGATAATTTTTTTGAATTCCACCCCTTTGAGTTACGGAATTTATTCCAGTTAGAGGGACCATTCTGAATAATGAATCTAGTGAAATAAGTCTCTAATTTTGTGGAACATTTTTATTGCTGATGTATTCTTTGAAATGCCAAGAATCTCTGATGAAAGATTGTCCCATACCAACAATTTTTGTGAGTACTTGCATTAAATATTTAGGAAGGTTGTAGAGGGGGCTATCAATAGAACTGACTATTAATCTCATAGGAACATTTTGTTTATGTAACTTTGGTAAACCATATATTTTAGGTGTCAATCCATTATAACAAATAAGATGATTTTTAGTTGCAACACTAATATTACTGCTATCGTACCAATTATTTATCATCATTTTGAGCTTGTTTTGTATTTTATTAGGTAAATCATTTCGTTCTTTTTTATATGTGTTTTCATCTTGTAACGATCGTTCGCGGGGGCGCTAATATTTTCGCACACAAATACCCTCGGGCGCCAGATTTTTACGCGAGATTTTCTCCCCGACGGGCTCGGCCTGTCAAAGTCCCGTTTTGCCGCGATACTACGCACAATACAAATCGAAGTACCCGGATACGCTCAGTGGAGAAGGGTTCGATTCGATCTAAGCTATTAGCGATCGTGAAGAGTGTTTCAAGCGAAAGGGGGCTTTAATCCGATTCGCTTCACGGAACGATTCTCGCGTATGAAAATGAAAGATGTTACAGGTCCAAATCGCACTTATATTCAGTTCCCGCAATCAAAACAACAATCGCGGGCAACGGACGGACAATTAAAGGTACGGCATCTCAGAATGCGTGACTTACTATCGTCGCCGCAGACGACGACGGCCGAATTTGAACGCGGACGATGCATCGCAACCCCGGCACCTCAGGGAGCGGTGGAACCGTCAGTCGTCGAACGAGAGGAACATGAGTTTAACGGTGGTTTGTGGTGAAAGAAAAGTTTCATGGCAAACTGATGCTCTAAATAAACATTTTAAATTGGCTACGTTTTCTTAAATATTTTAAATGTTTCATTTGTATGTGTTTTTATATTCTTTCTATATTTATTTGATTTTGTATTTAAAAAAATTTGAAAACGGATACGCTTGGACATTTTCCAGAAGCATATCTTCGTCTTCAACCGAAAAAAAGTCGCACATTTCAGCTCGTAACATTAACCAATCGATAAAATCGTTGACGGCGCGAATCTGAAATCTGTAGATCAGTCGACGGCGAACCGCTCCGTTTGTGCCGTCGGCGTTCGAAACGCAGCCTGAGATGCCGGGCCGAATAGATTCCTTGTATTTAGAACATGTGTGCGGTGATTAGATTTGTAGACGAAAAACGCGGTCCGCAGCGGCAGTAAGTCACGCATCCTGAGATGCCGTACCTTAAGGGAGTGTCTTGTCACGCAAACAATTTAACTTACTTTCGTGCTGTCGCCGGTTTACCCCTACGACCCGATACAGCAAGGAAACCAAAAAGAACAAAAGAAAAATGGCCACGTCTTCTTCAAATCCCAAAAACTCGCTCTCGCACGCACGTTAACTTTTCAACACCCGAAAAGCCCGGACCCCACTTCATCATTTTCTTTTATATCGTTTCCCCCGACATTACCCACGTGACTCTAACTGAAACCCGCATTGGCCAACCATGCCCTTTTCCAAAAGTATCGAATGTTCTCGAAGAGAAATCCCCTGACGTCGCTTCCCTATCCCACCGGTCGCGATAAAAATTTCCGACGATATTCTACCAATCTGGTTGTAAAAAAAACACTTCGTCACATCCCCCTCCTTCTTCACGAAAAATTTTCTTGTATAAAATTTTAACATCGCGCCGCGACCCTCAGAAAACCCGTCGACACTCCCCGCAATTGTCACCCCGTGTACCCTCACATCAAAATGTTACATTCGAATTGAATCCCCAACCCGGAGAAACAAAAAAAAATAATAATAATCCATCCCATAGGGGAACCAACCCCTTTTCCCATTTTTTTACCGTCCGCTAATAAAACAGAGAAAAAAAAACCCCAGAAAAGAAAAACCCACTATCAACGACTTCCGCTGAAATGTACCCGGCGCATGCGCCGCACCCACTCAACGACCGGGTCCCGGGGTCGTTGGTATCCTCGGCGGAGGTCCCGGTCGACGGCAGTCACTGGATGATATTCCGTCCAGTAGTACCGCCTAGCGTCGGCGATGAAGACCCATTGCCCTCCGGGTCTTCTGGGACCGGTGACGCTCCAACAAGGGCAGTCCCGGGATAACACTTCCGTCGTCCCACAGCGGGAGCAAAACTGGCGGGCCGGATTTGGGCACCTCTCCCTCAGGTGGCCCTCCTCCCCACACCTCCAACACATATCCCCCGACAACCGGACAATCCTCGGTAGGGCGGGATCGATGGTGCACTCCGGTCGATTGTGCCCCGGCCGCTGGCACCGTTGGCATACCGGAAACCCTACCGGGAGCGAGATATAGGCTGGCAATTCCGCCATCCCGTGGTGGAAAGTGTCTGTAGGGCGGGAGAAAAAAGAAAAAAAAATTTATATAACCATTTATAAGTCGGTGACCACCCGCTAGTAATTTGGTATTAGTAGTTAATGATCCCCCTACTCCCTTCGGTTCACTCTCCATAATATGGCTTCAGATGTTTTACGTGCACCCGCGAGATCCGTCTTCCATCTTCTGTTTTCAAGTCGTACACCACCGGTGAAATCACGCGCCATACCGTGCAAGGCCCGGAAAATTTCGGCGCCAGCTTGGCGGCAAATCCATCTCCCCCGGAGGATAACGGGTGTTCTCGGCGCATTACTTTGTCTCCTACCCGACAGCGCCAATCTCGTCGCCGCAAATTGTAACGGTGACTCTGCTGAGTAAACGCTTGAGCCAACTTATTCTTCACGAATCCCATAGCATCGTTCAGCCGGCCCATTCTTTGAGCGTACTGCGAAATCTGCTCATTACTTATGGGTTCGTCTTCGGCCCCGGGACCGGCCCTGTTCTCTCTGTGGCGTGCTTTCGGGATTTCCGGCTCCCGTCCATAATTCAGGAACGCCGGGGAATGCCCCGTCGATTCATGAACGGCGGTATTAACCGCAAACATCAACTCTGGTAGCTTTGCGTCCCATAGTCTCTGGTCTGTCTCGCAAAACTGCGCTATCATAGTCTTCACGGTCCTATTCGCTCGCTCCACCGGATTGCACTGCGGCGTATACACTGGCGAGAACCGGTGGTCGATTCCCAACTCGGCTAGGCCGCTGCGGAAGCTTCTACTATCGTACTGGCGGCCGTGATCGCTAATTACAGTCCTGGGACATCCAAACCGCATCACCACCTGTTCGTATAGTGCCTGAAATACAGCAGAGGCAGTGGCCTTCTTTAACGGTTTACACTCTACCCACTTAGTGAACCGGTCTTGCATCATGGCCAGGTACAGATTTCCGCGTTTCGACCGCGGCAGCGGCCCCACCAAATCCACGCTCACGACATCCCACGGGCCCCCGAATCGATATGGCAACATCATGCCCGGCGATTTCTGTTGCTGGATCTTGTAACGTTGACAGGACAAACACTTTCGTACATAACGTGCAACGTCTCGAAACATGCCTGGCCAATAATAGTGCTTCGCCACTTTACCGATTGTTTTCGCAATACCCAGATGTCCTGCCGTTTCCCGGTCATGATTCTCTTTCAACACCTCAGCTCTCTCGTTCGTGGGCAAACAGAGCTTCCATGGTTTCTCCTCCTCTAGTTCAGAGAAATCGTTAGGATCGAACACGTGTCGATAGAGCTTACCATCCTCCCAACGATAATCAGGATGATTTTCGGGACTCTCCTTCACTTGAGTAACCTTCTTGAAGTACCAAGACCCCGGGTCTTCCTCCGATTTGTCCTCGAGAGCTGCAACCGTGGGCAACGGGTTCCTAGACACCTAGACAGACTATCCGCCACCCGGTTGAGGGTGCCTTTTCGGTATCGGATTTCGAAATCGAATTGTTGCAAAAATATGCTCCATCTTGCCAGCCTTCCCGATGGCGATTTGATAGATTGTAACCACCGTAAACTCATGTGGTCAGTTATGACGCTGAACTTATACCCCTCAAGATAGTGGCGCAACTTCTCAATACTCCATACAATCGCCAGACATTCTTTCTCGGTTACCGAGTAATTTTTCTCCGCGTCGTTCATAGTTCTACTAGCATATGCTATCACCCTCTCTTTTCCTTCCACGTATTTTATTAAGGCGGCCCCCAAACCGGTGTCAGATGCGTCTGTAAAATAAATTCCTTAGTGAAATCGGGACAAACTAATATTGGCGATACCGTTAATTTTTCCTTAATCGTATCGAAGGACTGTTGTTGTTCCGTGTCCCACTTCCACCGTTGTTTCTTCTTCAGTAGGTTAGTGAGAGGAGTGACCAGCTGGGAAAAATCCTCAATAAACCGGCGATACCAGGATGCTACCCCCAAAAATCTGCGAACCTCTCTAACATTCTTAGGGGCGGGCATTAACTTTATCGCATCCACCTTATCTGGATCGGTTGCTATGCCATGTTCTGTCACCACGTGTCCCAGATATTTTAAGGAATTCTTCGCGAACTCGCATTTTTCCGGGTTTAATTGCAGATTGGCCTTCCTCAATCTGCTAAAAACTTCGGCCAGATTTTCCAGATGCTCCTCAAAGGTCTCTCCTAAGACCATAATATCGTCCAGGTAGGCGAAAGCGTAATTATCCATTGCAGGAGTGATTATCGTATCCAGCAATCTCTGAAAACAGGCCGGAGCTGAATGAAGTCCGAAGGCCATCACCTTGAACTGAAAAAGGCCTCTACCCGGGACCGTAAACGCGGTTAGTGGCCTGCTATCTGCACTCAATGGGATTTGCCAGTATCCTTGACGCAAGTCCAAGGTCGAAATGAACTTGGCTCGGCGCAGTCGGTCCAGTATACCGGTTATATGCGGCAGTGGGTAGGCATCCTTAATGGACACTGCATTCAGGGCTCGAAAGTCAATACAGAACCGAGACTTCCCATCCTTTTTCTTAACAATCACCACCGGGGAGCTCCATGGTGACTTTGATGGTTCTATTATCCCCTCTTCCAACATCCAATCCACTTCCAAATTCATAATCTCTTGCATCTTCGGATTTTGCGGTCTAAATCTTTGTTTAATCGGCTCAGTGCCCGGTTTCAGGCGTATCCGGTGTTCAATCAGAGTCGTGTTGCCCCTAATCGATTGGAAGGCAGCCATTTCTCTCTCTAAAAATTTCTGCAGCTTGACCTCCTGACTCAGTTCTCTCGCCGGGTGTAACTGGAACACCATTATGTCCTTAGACGTCGGGATTCGGGTTCCGCCTAAGTAATATTCTGCTCTCTGCAGATCCAACCGGAACAAGTGTGCTGACAACACATCCATCCCGATAATTATAGGTACCAGCATGTTCGGAAGGGACAACAACACAACATTTAATTTCTCACCCGCTATGCTCAGGGGTACCTCGTAAGACGTCGTTATACCCACCGAGGTACCATCGGCTACCACCGTTCTCGAATTCGTCACTCCCCAACTCTTCAACCCTATGCTATCACAGAATCGAGCTGTTTCTTCACTTAAGAAGGATCGTGTCACACCGGTATCCAGCAACGCCTCGACTCTCCTTCCTTGTATTTCCACCAGGATGACCGGTCGACTATCGGAGGTTGACAATGCCAAATTTATTGGGGTCGCGGATTCAGGGAGTCGCCGTTTCCCCTCATAGCGACAACTCCCCGTTCGTTTTCCGAACACGGACAGAATCCGGAGCTCGGCGTGCTCACCTCTGCCTCTCCTGGTTGTATTCTGATCCGGGGCACCACCTCCCGGGAGGAGGAAACTGCTAAACGTGGCGTACCAGGGAGGTTGGAGGGTACCACCTGAGAACGATAAATTAAGTTCGGTTCGTCCATTATCACACCGGTGGTTGGCGGGGCCAAATACTTATCCGCCTGCTGATGTACTGCCTCGAGGCCTTTACCCATTGTCAACAATTCTTCATAGGTGTCGGTGCGCATCAATCCGAAAGCTCGCTGCAAGGCAGGCAATAGTCTCTGCCGCACCATCTGAACTTGCTCACGCTCGGTCGGTCCGGATTGCTGCACTTTTGAGAACAAATCCCGCGTTCGAATTACAAACAAGTGTATTCTCTCGTCCTGACCCTGTGTTCGTCTTTTAATAGCCTCTAACAATTCATCCTCGTAATTAACCGGCAAAAAGGTAGCTCGAATTTTCCTTTTAAACTCCTCCCAGGAATTAAACTCAGCCTTCCAGGCAGAATACCATCTGCGGGCATCGCCTCGCAGCAACTCGTAGTCATACCGGTGTAATTGGTCCCTAAGTACCCCTCGGGTATCCGCCAAATTCTCAACTTCTTCCAAAAACGAAGTTAAGCTTCCTGTTCCGTCATACGACACATCCCACTGATGTACCGGAACCGTTAAGCAGCTAGCCACATCTCGTGTCGTATCGGCGGAAATTGCCGGCGTCACTACCCCTTCACGCTGTGGGCTCCATGGCGCATTTCCTGTAATCATTTCAAGATTAGTGGCGAACGATAGCCTACGGCGTGACTCATCCAATCGGGTTTCGTCCCGTGCCAGTCCGTCTCGCTGAGGGGATGAACGCCCGGTTGCCCGCCGCGTTCGATTTAGCGGTATGTGGGACCATTCTCCGGCCCTAGTCGCCAGAGTTCGTATTGACGTCTTGCCGGACTTGGACTGCTCTATGTCTTCCGTTTTATGTCGCCCAGAAATGTGTAAGGCGGTTCTACTCAGTAGTTGGTCCGGCCGCGCTCCTTCGGCTCCTTGCTCGGAATCCGTACTTTGCGCCCTACTCGGCTCGTCATCGAAATTTTCATTAATGGACTCACCCGGTATTGCAACCTCATCCCTGTCGACTCGTACCCTCGCGTTTTCCAACAACACACCAACGTCATCCAGCACGCGTAACAGGCACTCTGCCCGCCGACCAAGGTCCGTATCCGGGTCAGTCTCTAATGTTTCCATTCTCCTCTTAATGTGCCTCAGCCGGGTAGCCGCACGGCGGAAGTCGAGACTCTGCCAATTTTCCCCTTCATTTCTGATCGCCTCGTCCAACTCGCTCAATTTTGCTTCGCATTCCCTCAACTCAGTGCGCGTTTCCTCCTCGGCCAACCGCACTTTGATGGTTTCATGTCCGAGTTCCAGCAACCGTTCCAAACGCATCAACTTCTCATGGATGGTCGGTGGTACGTCCGAACCACGGGTGCGCAGTTCTCAAGCCAGCTCGTCGCTATTCAGATGTTTGACCGATATACGTTCGTCTCTACTTTCAGCCATTCTGCGTCCCGAATCTAAACGACCCGCCGGAAGATAATTGGGTTCGCGGTCACGATGTAAACAAACCCGCGTTCGATCTTTCACTCCCGTGACAGCTCGCTCATCCGAACTACCGGTCACCGCGCCAACTCGTTCGTCGCGGTAGTCAGTGGTACCATACGTCACGATGGTCAAACGTGCGACTTCGCACCTGCGCACCGAGATACGCGGTACTTCGTCCAGCTGCTGTTTCCGGAACGTTCGATCGGCACCACGCGCACGTGAAGTCAATGGCCGCGCAACACACTCCCCTTGCAACACACGCGAATAGTCACCCCGCACTTTACACCAACGGTCCCTGCTCGGGCGCCAAAATATGTAAAGATCGTTCGCGGGGGCGCTAATATTTTCGCACACAAATACCCTCGGGCGCCAGATTTTTACGCGAGGTTTTCTCCCCGACGGGCTCGGCCTGTCAAAGTCCCGTTTTGCCGCGATACTACGCACAATACAAATCGAAGTACCCGGATACGCTCAGTGGAGAAGGGTTCGATTCGATCTAAGCTATTAGCGATCGTGAAGAGTGTTTCAAGCGAAAGGGGGCTTTAATCCGATTCGCTTCACGGAACGATTCTCGCGTATGAAAATGAAAGATGTTACAGGTCCAAATCGCACTTATATTCAGTTCCCGCAATCAAAACAACAATCGCGGGCAACGGACGAACAATTAAGGGAGTGTCTTGTCACGCAAACAATTTAACTTACTTTCGTGCTGTCGCCGGTTTACCCCTACGACCCGATACAGCAAGGAAACCAAAAAGAACAAAAGAAAAATGGCCACGTCTTCTTCAAATCCCAAAAACTCGCTCTCGCACGCACGTTAACTTTTCAACACCCGAAAAGCCCGGACCCCACTTCATCATTTTCTTTTATATCGTTTCCCCCGACATTACCCACGTGACTCTAACTGAAACCCGCATTGGCCAACCATCCCTTTGCTCTTTGCCCTTTTCCAAAAGTATCGAATGTTCTCGAAGAGAAATCCCCTGACGTCGCTTCCCTATCCCACCGGTCGCGATAAAAATTTCCGACGATATTCTACCAATCTGGTTGTAAAAAAAACACTTCGTCACAATCTCTTAATATAGTTTCCATTTTTTGGGTATAGTCCAGTTTATACATAATGACGGTTTCATTACATTTATCAGCGGTAGTGATAATAATGTCTGGATGATTTTGTATAAATTGTTTAGTTTCTTTCAGATTATGTTGCATAAGTTTATCAAATGTCGTAAAATTATCTTTCTTTTTATTAGAATAATTTTTAATTATGTTTGTTACTCCACTTCTAATATTATTTTCTATATCATTAGGTTGGCTTTTTATGCCAAATTCTAAACTAGCAACAACAGCACAGCAGTACAGGAGCAGTTTGAGAAGAAATCACAAATTTGGACCTAGTGATAATGTATATTCCACATTTTTTGGTAAATTTATATTTGATAGATTTGTAAACCATTTGTTATTATATTGACTTTTTTGACTTTCTTTATAAACTAGATTATTAATCTTTTTCTGTTGTGTTTTTTTAGTTGAATAATAAATCTTTTCAAAATAGTTTTTTTGTTTATTCATAAAATTATCTAATATGTCTCGTGTTAGTGCTCTATGTAGGAATTCTAAAAGATTCTGATATTTTGTTTCTGGAAAGTTAACAATATTGCAGCAATTCTTGATTTCTAAGTTTAAACATTCAAAATAAAATTTGTTTAAAGATGATACATACCTGTGTTGTAAACATTTGTTGTTGTAAGAAATTGATTGTCGAAATTTTAAAAAATTTGGAATGACCATGAGGGAACGACATTTCAGAAGGAACTGCTTTCTGAATTGGTTCATGAATTGCTTCACTCCATGAACCACATTGAACGGAATATTTCTTAACTTCAGATGATGGAAGAATCCATTTTCTTCAAACTTGACAGCTATCGGCATTTCCACTGATTATGCACTTGTATTATTTCTTTGTCCAAAATTGCAGTCAAAAATAAAAGAACATTTGGACGTTTCATACCACATTTCGATCGTTATACGATCATAAACTTGTATGTATTTGTTTAATTAAAAAATTTTTTTCAATACAACTTTTGAGTTTGGTTTGACAATTTGATGATGTTAATAATGTTGCTTAGACACATATCACAGCTTACTGTTTAACAATAACTTCAAAATATTCCATTATAAATTACACTTAAATTTTCAATATCTGTTCTAAAATTGACAGAGTTTATTTCTTCTTTGATATGTATCATCTCTTTGATTAATCGTTTCTGTTAGGGCGACCGTCCTTATAGGCGATTCGACTTACCTGAGCAATAAAAACGGTCTAGCTCGAAAAGTACCCAGCTACCAGATATTCGATTTTTGACACTTTTAAGCCCGTCGCATGCTGAACCGCCGAGTCGTGCGATTCGTGCCGAAAATGTTTACAGAAGTAGTTGGGATTCGTTACATGACATAAAACCGATAAAACTTGACAGAATTTATAAGGGTAAAATAGTGACACTCAGGTCAGAAATCGGAACTGATACCATGTCCAGTCAGTTTTAAAAAGTGGTCCAAAATGGAATCGTTTTCATGTCTGTATTTTTTGTATTGTTTGTATTTTTTTGTATTTTCGATTACCGAGATATTTCTTTTTATCAGATTATTTAGTTTATATTTTTAATTTGGGGAGTAAACCCAACAAATCCTAGAGGAAAGCAACGGGAAACTACCTCTAGTATATTTCACAAGAAAATCCTATGGATCGTCTCATGGTGATAGATATCCGAAGTATAAATGTTCCCCCAGTCGGATCTCCGGGGGGGAACATTGTGAGCGTGCCCAACGGAAGTAACACACAAAGACCACCAAAAAGATTGGCTCTTCGCAAAAGTTTGTCGATAGCGACATGAAACGTACAGGGCCTTGTTACTCATCATGGCAAACTGGACATCATAAAGCGAGAAGTGACTAATATCGAAATAGTAGGATTATGTGAAACACACTGGGCATTTTAAATCCAGGAATGGCAACACCATATATTTTTCTGGCCATCCAACAGACTCAATACAAGGAGTAGCAATAATAATCCCAAGGCGAATACAAGATTGCGTGATAGGCTATAGTCCTGTCAACTCCAGAATAATGACCATGAGAATTAGTGCTAAACCATGCAATCTAAAGATAGTAGAAGTCTACGCCCCGACATCAACTAGCTCTGAAGAAGAAATCACACAATTCTACATTAATTTAGAAAGAACTATGTGTCAGATACCCAGTAAAGAAATAACACTTATTCAAGGGGATTTTAATGCAAAGATCGGACAAACCCAAGAAGACCCACATATCAAACACCTCATCGGAAGTTATGGACTGCGTGAAAGAAACGAATCTGGTCAAAAACTGGTGGATTTCTGCTTGGAAAATAACATGAATATCACTAACAGCCTATTCCCTCACCATCCGAGGCGTCGATACACGTGGACATCCCGAAACGGTCAATATAAAAATCAAATAGATTATATATTAGTGCATGCTAGATGGAGATCAAGCATAAATAATGTAAAAACCTTACCAGGACATGAGTGCGGAAGTGACCACAAACTCCTTTTAGCAAAAATAAAAACACATATACTTGCTCCCATAATAAAAAAGAAAACTCTATCGTTAAAACTCGAGAACATGCACCAATTTGAGCAAGAATTAGAAGTGAATCTAGACTCTCTCCCAAGTAGAAACACAAATCTGACCAACGCGGACGAAATGTGGCAGAGTTTTAAAACAACTTTGACTAACTCTAAAGAACGGGTATTACAGCAATTCAACGCACAAACAAATGTAAAAAATAAACAATGGATGACCGATGAAACTTGGAACACAGTACAAAGAAGAGAGAATATTAGAAAAACAGGTATAAATACTGAAGAACAGCGAACTGAGTATAAAGAATTAAACAGAGAAATACAACGTCTGACAAGAAGAGACAAGAACCAACATTTACAGAATATTTGTCTCGACATGGAAAAATTCTCCAAGAATATGGAATCAGGTGAATTTTTTAAATGTATAAAAGAGATCACAAGAGAATTCAGACCTAAAACGTGGGCGTTAGAGAATGAGAATGGAATAGTGGTAACTGAAATAGGAAAAGTTATCCAAGTATGGCGACAACACTGTATAAATCTATACAAAGAAGCAAAACCTGAACAACAGCCTGAAATTTCGATTTCAATTAAGGATATACAACAGGAGCCCGACATCTTAAGAAGTGAAGTGGAACATGCGATCTTGCATCTAAAAAACAATAGGAGTCCAGGAGAAGATGACATAAATTCAGAAATGCTTAAGCACTTCTCCGCGAAAGGTATTGATCTACTGTTGAAAATTCGTAACAGGGTCTGGCAGACAGGACAATGGCCAACCGACTGGTGCACCTCCACTCTCATACCGCTGCATAAAAAAGGATCCACTAAAAAATGCAATAATTATAGAACTATAGCATTGATCTCTCATCCAAGTGAAGTCATGCTCAGGATCTTGTTACAGAGACTTAGAAACTATTTAGAATGGCAAATACCACAAGAACAGGCTGGATTTGTGAGAGGAAAGGGTACGAGAGACCAGATCATGAATATGCGGCAAATCATTGAAAAAACAAGAGAATATGGCAAAATTGTATACTTATGTTTCCTGGACTACAGTAAGGCTTTTGATTGTGTAAACTGGATGCGACTATGGGATGTCGTGTTGCAGATGGGGCCTCCACGACATCTGGTTTATCTACTAAAGGAATTATATAACAAAAACAGAACACTGATAAAAGTGGATGGAAGATCCTCTGAACCTTTCAACGTGGAACGTGGTGTACGACAGGGATGTATTCTGTCACCCTTGTTGTTTAACGTATATGGAGAATACATCATAAGAAAAGCCTTGGACGGCTGGGAAGGAGGAGTTATCATAGGCGGCAGAAGGATAGATAATATCCGCTACGCTGATGATACAACACTCATCGCCAAAGACGAGCTGGAAATGTCGAGTCTTATTGAGCGAGTAGAGAGAGTGAGCTTGGAGTTTGGTCTACAACTAAATCGGCAGAAAACGAAACTTATGCTAATAAATCGCACGCAAAGTTTGGAAAAAATGCCTAGTATCCAAGACATGGAGAACGTAGAAGAAATATTCTATCTAGGTGCCCACATCAGCAGAAATGGCGGATCAAGTCAAGAAATCAGAAGAAGGATAGCCCTCGCCAAAGCGGCTATGGCCAAACTCAACAAAATTTGGAAAGATCGGCATATAACAATCAAAACAAAATGCCAATTAGTAAACACCCTCGTTTTTCCAATTGCGCTATATGCAGCAGAATCATGGACCTTAAAAGCCACAGACATCGCCAAGTTGGATGCGTTTGAGATGTGGGTCTCGAGAAGACTACTGAGGATTCCCTGGACAACCCGTAGAACCAACGCATCCATACTCGAAGAACTTAACATCCAAGTCAGATTGTCAACTGAAATCAAACAACTCATTCTAAAGTATTTTGGACATGTCAGTAGGAGGAAGGATGATAATCTTGAAAAACTCATGGTCCAAGGAAAAGTAGAGGGTACACGGCCTAGAGGACGTCCTTCAAAACGATGGCTGGACCAGATTAAGCAGTTTACAGGTAAATCCTTCCAAGACAACATTAGAAGTACGGTAGGTAGAGAGGAATGGCGGAGAACTGCTGGAAACATAACATGAGACAAACATAAGATCACGACGCTTCAAACATGAAGCTAACGACTAAAGAGAGAGAGAGAGATTTTGAAACTGAAGCGGAAGCAGAGATTTTCAAAAGGAAAATTGCATTTTGCTATTTAGTTAACAAATATGTTTGTTCTGGGGATGTGAAGAACCATAAATATCAGGTGCATCTTTTCAATAGGATAATATCTTTAAAGGGTGCATTTACAACAATGTTGATATCTAAAATGAGAACGCAAGTAACTGCAACATTTTAAAATAATCTCATGATCAGATCACAGTTAATTTTATTTTCCTATTCAGTAGATTGCTAGAAACCGATATCTCTCAGTAGTTCGGCTCGCGCTCACCCTCGTTTTTCAACAAGGCTATTAAATTTTACGACTAAAATCGCGCTTGGGAGAAATCGAGTATCGAACGAATCGCAAGCGGGTGGAATATCTGGTAGCTGGGTACTTTTCGAGCTAGACCGTTTTTATTGCTCAGGCAACTCGAATCGCCTATATGGACGGTCGCCCTTAATTTGATTTTTTATCAAGGATTGTCACATTATTGAAATCAAAATTGTGGTTTAAGTCATGTGAATGTTTACTAAAAGCTGTACATTCATTATTTAATCGTAAAGAGTATGGAAATTTCGATACGCATTTGGAATGAAAACAGCTTAATCATCCACTACACTTTACAACTGTATATCATCGCTGTGGTTGTAGCACAGCCAAGATGACAAAAAACCTTTTCGAAAAATAAGTTTACAACTATTCGGTTTTTATAAAGAATAAACTAATGTTGTAGAAAAAAAACAAGGGAGAAAAAATACTTTTCTCTTTAATGGAGTGGTATTAATGAAAACAAATTTGATCTCCAAAACATATCGTTCGTAGCATAAAAAATAAATGGAACAGAAATTACTTCCAATATAAATATGTACATGAAAACAAGTTGAAATCTGTGCTGTGGTTTGAGCATAGCCAAGATGAAAAAAAAACGATTCCAAATGTTGAAATATGTAAAGGTAACTGTTTCACCGTACCGTAAGTAGCCGGCGCTACGGGGGCCTTAAGCCCGAAACTACCTCGTAACAACTATCATCAGGGATGGCATGTCAAACTATGACAGCTGACGTACCCCCGTGACCGGTTTTTGTTTGCGCTGGAAATTGTAATTGTCGTTTCGTAATCGTTAAGAACACGTGGTTTTTCAACGAGGCACTTTTCACCAATAAACCGATCCAGTGTTTTGATATAAAACAATACAGTCCATTCTATTGTCGCCACATTTGCTCCTTCGGGCCGGATCGATTATTCAACATCGAAATCAATTTTTCATCATTGGAAACATCATCGCATGGTTCTTGTCGACCACGTGATCGCTTCCAGTGAATCAAACAACCGAAAAGTCCATCGCTGGACATCGCAAACATCATTATCTCGCATCAGCGTTTTTTGGAGACATCCATTCATCGGCGAATTTCGTTTGGAAATTCATACATTTGAACGATTGATCAAGACAACGCCGCGCCGGAGGGAGGTATATCCGCATCATCAGGCAAGAGATAAGTGGTTTTCTCTTTACCTTACTTAGTCCATTTTGTTTCGAATTGCTTCTATATCCATCTATTTTTATCATTTATTTGCATTCAATCAAACAATGTCTCGCTTAACTGAGTTGAATAGAAAACGGGGTTCTATCAAACATAAATTGACCGCATTCACGAAATTTATCGCACCTATTTTGGAAGCTCACGAAAATGGTAGCATTTCTGAATTACTGAGTTCGAAATTGCATGAAAGATTCAATATATTTCAACATTTAATAACAGAATTCGAAGAAGTACAGATAGAAATCGAAACTATCTGTGAAGAACATGAAGTAGTCGATCAGTATGAGGAACGGGATAAATTTACCACTGCATTCTGGGATATGGTAGCGTCAGCGAAAGCTATTTTGAAATCAAACAAACCGGTTGAAGTCACCAATCACGAAAATGATGAACTTAATGACAGCATGTCAACAGGTTCAGGTCGTTCAAGCAGAAGCGCCAACAACAGACTTGCCCAATCTGAAATTACCGACAATTTATTTGCCAACATTCAAAGACAATTATTATGGGTGGTTAGACTTCAAGGATCTATTCGTCTCTTTGATTCATGATAATACATCGATTAATCAAATACAAAAATTTCACTACTTGCGCGCTTCACTCGAAGCCGAAGCACTGTCATTCAATCTTTAGAGTTCTCATCTGAAAATTATCAGAAAGTATGGTCGTTACTCGTCGAAAGGTATGATAACCAACGTCTTTTGGTTCATAATCACATAAAAGCGATTTTCGATTTCGAACCTTTGTTGAAAGAAAATTACCACGGATTAAGAAACTTGATAGATTCACTTCACAAACATTTAAGAGCATTAGAAACTCTGAAGCAAAATCCTCAAAAT
Organism: Novius pumilus; assembly: GCA_020654155.1. Taxonomy (NCBI): domain Eukaryota; kingdom Metazoa; phylum Arthropoda; class Insecta; order Coleoptera; family Coccinellidae; genus Novius; species Novius pumilus. Next base: position 35,365 of record JAIFOV010000121.1, read on the forward strand.
TGGGACACCATTCTCATATTCATATTGTCAAACAAATTAGATAAAGTCACATCGAGAGAATGGGAAGAATACAAATATCAGAAGACATTTCCCACGTAGGAAGAAATGTCATCCTTCTTGAAAGCTAGGGCAGATCTTTTAGAAACGTTAGAGGTAGCAAATGAAAACCGGAAATTTGAGAAATCTCAAAATACGCGAGTTACCACTTCACGCAATATTTCCTTGTTTTCTACACATAAAAGTTGTCGTTTTAGTCACAATAGTAACCACTCAATTCACAAATGTGAACAATTTTTAGCCTTGTCAATACCAGACAGATTGAAAAAAGTAAAGGAGCTTAAATTATGCATCAACTGTCTTTCGAGTGGTCATTTCAGTAAAGATTGTAGAGCAGGAAATTGTAAAACATGTCCATGTCGAAACAAACACAACACTCTATTGCATTTTAATACCAGTCGTAATAGCAATAATCCAAATGTGGAAAATGGTGAGAGTTCCGGTTCAGCGATCTCTAGTTGCAAGTGTTGGTATAGAGAACTCTAACACGTTGTTATCAACTATTTCGTGTTATGTTATCCACAACAACCAAGAACATATTTGTCGCGCAATTCTGGATAATGGGTCTCAATCAGAGTTTATTTCAAAACGATTTTATGATAAGTTGAAGCTTAAGTTAAGTCCCACGGATATTTGCATTAAAGGAATATCAAACATATCGAGTCACCTAAAATCGAAATGTTCAGTCAGAGTAAAATCCAGATTAAATGAATTTTCTACATCGCTGTCCTATTTTGTTTTGACACCAGAAAATGGACAATTTTACGAGTTATTCAATTAATATTCAAAATTGGAACATACCGAAAAATATCAGCTTGCCAGATCCAAATTTCAGTTCGCCGGGAGACATCGACATGTTAATTGGAGCCAAACACTTTTAGAATCTTGTCAAAAATGGAAGAATCTCATGAGGTAAACAGCATCCAATCATGTATGAAACGATATTCGGATGGGTTGTATCTGGGCCACTACCAGTCAATTCCCAATATCACACGCGAGAACGTTGCCTTTTACCTTCAATTTCAAATCTCACTGAAAATGTGAAACGTTTTTGGGAAATAGAGGAACCAACAAGTTCATTCTCTGAATCAATACAATCGGTCGATGATAAAAGATGTGAAGAGCATTTCAAAAACAATTACTACAGGAATGAAGAAGGTCGATTTATTGTAAACATACCATTTAAATCATCATTATCGTTATTAGGAAATAATTCAAAAACATTGGCGATCAAGAGATTATTGAATTTAGAAAATAAGTTTAGTAAAAATTCAATTTTTCATCAAGAGTATTTGAAGTTCATGCAAGAATATCGCAACATGGAGCATATGTCACTAGTAGAGTCATTCAGGGACGATCGTTGTTTTTATATACCCCATTTCGGAATAATTCGAGAACACAGTTTAACGACTAAGCTACGGATAGTTTTCAATGCATCAGCAGCTACAAATTCTGGCTATTCAATTAATCATTTACAATTCGTTGGCCCGGCACTTCAAAACGACATCTTCTCAATATTAATTCGATTCAGACAACATCCATTTGTGGTCACGGCAGATATATCGAAAATGTACAGACAAATCTTGGTCCATCCTGATGACAGGGACTTTCAACGTGTTATCTGACGAAAATATACAAGCATATACTTTGAACACCGTCACGCACGGAACTGCTTCAGCTCCGTATTTGGCATTGAGATGTTTAAAACAGCTAGCCCTTGATTCCCCAAGTCAATATCCACTTCCGTCAGAAATATTACTTAAGGACTTTTATGTTGACTATCTTCTAACCGGTTTTCAGGACAAAAACACCGCGATATCAGTTTGCAAACAATGGGCCTTTCCATTGCGGTGGGGATTTAAAATTTGACGGTTGTACACAAAAATAGATGCAAATATAAAATAAATGCATTTATATTCGAACCGTTAATACAAATTCAGAATTTCAAGTTTCGCTACTATGTTCAAAGACGAACGTATCACCTTTGAAGCAGCAATCTATTCCACGGTTGGAGTTATGCAGTGCTGTGCTTCTATCCAGGCTATTACATAAAGTTCGAATATCATTTACATCAACATTGCAGTTTAATAAAATTCTCGTCGGATTCTCAAATAGCACTTTGTTGGATAAACACCAATTCAAGAAATCTCCAAACATTTGTTGGAAATAGAGTATCAGAAATAGTTCAAAGCACAGAGTGGTGGCATCAGATCGAAGGAAAGTGCAATCCTGCTGATATCGCATCGAGAGGTTGCTCTCCCGAAAATTTGAAAAATAGTAATCTTTGGTGGTCGGGACCAAAGTGGCTATCCTTGCCACATACTGAATGGGAACAGTCGACTATTTCGTTTCCTACTGTTGTTCCAGAATCAATACAAAAATCGCTCTTAGTAGTTTCAAAACAATGGAACATATTTACAAAAGTCTCCACATTATCCTCTTTAACAAGAGTCATGTCATACGTTTCTCGTTTCATTCAAAATTGTAAACGTCGTCGATCCGAGAGGCAAATCGGTCCTCTGACCACTCAAGAATTGGGAAACACTATGCTTGTGTTAGTTAAAGTATCACAACAGGAAAATTTCCCTTCGGAAATACACATGCTCGGAACTGATTTAAATCTGCCTAAGAAACATAAACTTCTAGGACTAGCTCCTTTCTTAGATTCTCATGGGTTAATTCGAGTGGGTGGCAGATTATCAAATTCAAATCTGACAATGTCAGCTGGACATCCGTTGTTGATTTCAGGAAAGCACTTGTTGCCGCGCCTTATCTTTGAGCAGGAACACCTTCGATTATTTTATGCAGGTCCGCAATTGATGTTATCGACAGTGAGGCAGTTATTTTGGCCTACTGACGGAATGAGATTAGCAAAATCAACAGTACACAATTGTATTACGTGTTTTAGACATAAACCGCGGAATGTGCAGCCATTGATGGCAAGTCTACCATCGGTAAGAGTTAATATGACCTACCCCTTTCAAAATTGTGGCGTTGATTTTGCTGGTCCATTTTTCATCAAAGATCGTAAAGGGCGAGGTTCAAAAGAAATTAAATCTTACATTTGTCTCTTTATCTGTCTTGCTACAAAGGCCATTCATCTAGAGCTAGTCTCTTCATTATCGACAGATGGGTTCTTTCTAACATTGCGACAGTTTTGCGGTCGTAGAGGAAAACCATCGAACATTTACTCGGATAATTGTACCAATTTCGTAGGTGCACGAAGAAAGCTTAACGAGTTACAGGAATATTTTAGAGCCAATGACGACGAATGGTTGTTCAATTGCACAAAAGAGAACATTTTCATGGCATTTCACACCACCAAGCTCGCCACATTTTGGGGGAATTTGGGAAGCGGGAGTTAAGAGCACTAAACACCATCTCATGCGCGTATTGAATAACACTAAGTTAACCTACGAAGAATTCAATTCAATTTTAATACACATAGAAGCAGTTTTGAACTCCAGAACGCTATCTCCAATGTCTTCCGATCCAAATGACTTCAACCTCTAATCCCATTTCCTAGAGGGAAAGCCACTTACGATGGTACCTGACCACATGTCACGCACATTAGCACCAATCGTTTAGACCGGTTCCAGCTCATTCAAAAGATCACGCAGGACTTCTGGAAACGATGGTCATTAGGCTACCTGAATAATTTACAGCAAGATGACAAGGTGAAAGACACAAACAAAAAACCTTGCTGTGGGAACTTTGATCTTGATTAAACAAGAAAATTTACCACCTTGCCTTTGGTCCGTAGGAAGAGTGACAGAACAACATGGTGGACAAGACGGAACAGTGCGCGTAGTAAGTGTCCGTACCAATTGTGGTACTTACAAACGAGCACTGTCGCGCCTATTTCCGCTCCCTATAACGGAATCTTATGCCGTAGCCACACACAGTCCTCTGCTGAGTTCAACGATGACAGCCACATGACGGTTTTGATAAGTCCCTGCTACATTTCCTGCAGTCAACTGCGTTCGTGTGGCTGCAGGGTTAGAACATAGCGATTTGACGATTGAACATTATGTGACCTAGTATAATCTCTAAATTTTAATTTTAGTTTGTTTTGCTTGCCTTGTTTGTTCACGTAGGCATTGTGTTAGTTTTTTTTTGTGGTGCTATATAATTTTGTTGGAACTCCTCCGTTCATCCAACGCCGGGAGCATGTTAAAATATGTAAAGGTAACGGTTTCATCGTACCGTAAGTAGTCGGCGCTATGGGGGCCTTAAGCCCGAAACTACCTCGTAACAACTGTCATCGGGGATGGCACGTCAAACTATGACAGCTGACGTACCCCCGTGACCGGTTTTTGTTTGCGCTTGAAATTGTAATTGTCGTTTCGTTGTCGTTGAAAACACATGGTTTTTCAACGAGGTTCTTTTCACCACCGATTCAGTGTTTTTGATATAAAACCATAGAGTCCATTCTATCGTCGCAACACCAGAAATAAACTATAACTATAAAAATAGACTGAAATTATAAAAAAAGATTTCTTTTTATTGGAGTAGTATAGAGTAAAAAAGTTATTTGAATGAAAAAGCGGATATTATCCATACCCACTTTCCAACCGAATATCCTCGCTGTAGCTCGAATAATGAGCGAAAAAAATGCCAAAAAAAATATTCACAGATTTTCGATTACTCCTATAAAAATAAACCGATATTATAAAAAAAAGTCTTTATAATGGAGTCTAATAAAAGAATATAGCATGAAAAATAAACAAACAAGAAATTATTTGACATTCTTCAATATAAATACTTGAAAAGAAATTATGCAAATCATCATACTTCACACTTATCTTATCTTATATTATCGCTGTGCTCCGATCGTAAACACTTCCTTCCACCGTGACATTCACATCGAAAATCGACCGCATTGCAACCATATATTCTCCCAATTTTCGTTACTACTTTCATAATACATATTAAAGAAAAATTCGATACGCTTATCTGACAGAAATAAAAGAGGGGGCGGTCGAAGGCCCCGACTAGGGGGGCCGAAGGTTTAGGACACTGGCATATTATAGATTATGTAATTGTGAGTAAATCTCAACTAAGTGATGCTTAGATTACCAAAAGCATTTAAATTGCTGATGTCGATGAATTTGAAATCATTTAATTTCAAGAAGAATAAGAAACGATTGCAAATAGAACGTCTTTGTGATAAGAATATATCAGAAAAACTGACGATAGAAATTCGTAATCCTCTCGAATACGGGCTTTATATAATACATACTTATGTTATCTTGGGCATTATCCAACAGGTACTGACTAGCTTGCGAAAAAATTTGGTACCAATTTTTCTTCCACAACAGACGAGGAGTTAAAACGAATAGCGAAAGATTTTCGGACCCGTTCTATTTGTGTTTGGATCAAATGTATCGATTCTTATTTGATCTAATACGTGATATAACTTTACGTGCGAGTTTCGATTAATTACGCTCGTTTCCGCTAGTTCGATTGAAAAAAAAGGATATAAAATAGAACATTATAGTTTTTTGTCCTCGTTCCGAGTTTAAACGAAAGGCGTGTTCAACTGGAAAAATCACGCGAAGGAAACTGATTGAATTTCGTAAATCGATTCTACGGTATTATTGAGAAAGCTTTCAGTGAATTGAAAGTAAACACATAATAAAATTCGAGGAAACCGATAAAGTCTGTTTGTTTTCAATTCCAAATCGACTAAGGCTGACCGCATACACACGGTTTTCGCGTTCGGTTTTCTAATCGGAATTCCGGATCAGGAAACCGAAAGGCACCAATTGCAAGTAGTTCCCTATGAGCGCCTCACACGTTCTGATTTTTTCCGTCAGGAAAAAGATCCGGACAGGGATTTTCAGATCCCTATTAATCATTTAATGGTTAGTTTTGATATTGTATCGTTATTCACTAACATCACATTGGAAGTTTCTTTAACTTGTATAGTCAATAGATGGCAATCAATTTCTGAAAATTGTACGATACCATATGATGACTTCATAAATAGTATCAAATCTATATTTGACACAACTAACTGCCAATTTCAAGGCAAGTTTTTTAGACAAATTGATGGTACACCAATGGGTGCTGACATCTCTCCTTTTTTATCTCAAATAGTGATAGATGATCTTCTCGATCAATGTATTTTACAATTTACCTTATGAAATACCATTGATTAAAAAATTCGTTGATGACCTTTGTTGTATCATACCTAAAGATAAAATAGATAACACATCATTAATGTTAAATTCGTTCAATGAAGACATAAATTCACATTTGAGATAGAAAAAGAAGGAAATTTACCATACTTGGACTTATTATTAAAACGAGATAATAACAACAGAATTAACACTGCTCGGTACAGAAAATCCATATCCTCTGGTAGATATTTGAATTTCAAATCTGCACACGAATTTAAACAAAAAATAAATTTAGTTACTGGATTGAAACACAGGGTAGAAAAGATTGCTAGTCCCCATCTCATACAAGAAAATTTAAAAAATCTAAAACAACTCTTGCTAGATAACTCTTATCCGACAACTTGGATTAAGAAACTATTATATAATAACCCTTCTTGTTTTAATCTAACCAATCCTAGAATTGAAACCGTTGACATCCAATCTAACATTGATATTGTAACACAAGTTCCTTTTAGAACCAGATTCTACACTATACCTTGGTATAATAACCTAACTGAACGAATACATGAAATTTTGAAAAACAATGAAACTGACAATTTTAAATTATGTAAGAAAATTCCAAATACCGTCGGGAATTATGTATTCAGTAGAGTTAAAGATAAAATAAATTTATTTGATCGAACTAATGTAGTTTATAAAATTGATTGTATTTGTTGAGATTGGTGGATCGAATTTAAAGATTACTTTTGATTTTTTATTATTTTTTATTCTGCCTCAGCACACATATAAATTACCAACCAATATACAACGCTTTTCTTAATATACCGTAATAGATGGCGCCACTTGTTGCTTTTGCAAACTTACATGATAATAAATTTACTTATTTACAACACGCCTCCTTAAATTTATAATCCCATAACCCTGTATACCCATATAACTAAATTAATCTTAACTCTAACTTATTTTTCAAGAACGCTGTCTTATTCAGACTTTTGGTTAACATATCTGCCAAGTTACATTTAGTATCAATTTTTACAATATCAATAGTTTTATTTTGGTAGTTCTCATTTATGTAATGATACTGCACTTCAATGTGCTTTGAATTTTTTGTAAAGTTACCATACTTAGCTATTGCAATTGCACCTGAATTGTCTACATATAATTTTGTTGGATCAAGTTTTACATCAAATGATTCGCTAAGCATGTTTCTAATAAAAAGCACTTCTGTCACTGCCTCTGACATAGCAGTATACTCTGCAAAAGTAGAACATTTAGTCACTGTATTTTGTTTACGTGTCTTCCAAAAAATTAAGTTTCCATACAATCTAATAACAAAACCAGTGGTAGACTTTCTATCCACATTATCACCTGCAAAATCAGAATCCACCATACAATCTAAAGTGTCAGTAATTACATTGTCAGAGTATGTTAACTTGAGATCCTTAGTCTTATACAAATATTTTAATACTCTCATAGCATATTTGTAATGTGTTTGATTATAACAGCTTTGGTATCTACTTAAATAATTTACACTATATGCTATATCTGGCCTTGTGCCTGTACTGATATACAATAATTCACCTATTATATTTCTGTACTTTATACTTTCATCTACTTCTCTAGCTTGTTCTAGTTTTAAATTTGTTTCCATTGGAGTATCATACAACTTAGTATTATTCAGATCATATTTTGCAGCCAAAGATTCAATATATTTTGTTTGGTTTAGAGTCATTATATTTTTATCATCGTTATAATCAATATCTATCCCAATATAGCTTTTAATTTTTTCTAAGTCTTTCATTGCAAATCTTTTCATCAGACTAGTTTTTACCTCTTTTATTTTATTTTTATCTTTGCAACAAATCAAAAAATCATCAACAAATATTAATATATATATTGGATCTTTGCTTGCTCTATTTACATACAAACAGTAATCATAGCTACTTCTAACAAAATTCAGTGTTACAACAAATTCATCAAAACACTCATACCATACTCTAGGGCTTTCTTTGAGACCATAGAGAGCTTTTTTCAGTTTATAAACTTCATCATCACCAGTTTCATAACCTTTAGGTTGATTTACATACACTTCTGATTTTACATTTGCATTTAAAAAAGCTGTTTCTACATCCATCTGTTCTACAAATAAATTATTTTTACAACTGTATGACAATAAAATTTTCAAAGTTTGCATTTTTCCTACTGGTGAATAAGCATTTTCAATGTATTCATTTTGTTGAAACCCCTTTGCAACTAATCTAGCTTTATAATCATTATTGCTTTTCTTTCTAAAAACCCACTTTATATCTATAACTTTCCTATCTTTTGGTCTTTCAACAATTTGCCAAGTATTATTTTTATTTAAGCTATTCATTTCAGAATCCATTGCCATCTTCCATTTTTTAGACTCATTGGAGTTAATAGCCTCCTCAAAAGTATTTGGTACATTTGCATCAACATAGTTAACATATATAAAATGTGAAACTGGATTACCATATCTGGAAACTTGAACTCTCTCTCTTTTATGTGACCCTACTATACCCCTTTTCATGTTATCATTTACAAGATCTTTCATAGCATCATTAGGAATCTCATCTGCATCTGCAAAATTTTCATCACTATCATCATCAGTTTTAGCTGTAACATCTGAGGTTTGTTCAATTTCTAAATCTTTATCTTTCTTATCATCTATTTTTCTAAGCAAATCAGTTCAGTATTTTCTTCAACTACCTGTACATGTCTAGCATTAATAATTCTATTATTTAATAGAACCCTATAACTATTCTCATTATAACCCACTAAGACTCCTTCTTGTGCTTTATCATCCCATTTAGTTTTTCTTAAGACTTCAGGAACCCTAACAAAAACTCTACTTCCATAAATTTTTAAATGCTCAACATTTGGTTTTACTCCGAAAAATATCTCATATGGAGTTTTATTTTCTAGTGTATTTGCAATAGTTCGATTTTTTAAATATGCTGCTGTTTTTATTACTTCAGGCCAATATCTTCTATGAATTTTAGCTTCTCTCATTAAACACCTACCTATGTCCATAGCAGATCTATTATATCTTTCCGCTACCCCATTTAATTCATGTACGTATGCTGGACATGGTAACAACTGTATACCCTTCTGCCTTACAAAGTTATGAATATCCTTATTTAAATATTCCCTGCCATTATCACATTGAATCTTCTTAATTTTTTTGTTAAATTTATTTTCTACTAAATTTACAAATTCAATCAAACAACTAGCAACCTCAGACTTACTTTTAATACAAAATATTCTTGTGCATTTGCTATAGTCATCAATAAATGTGAGGAAATATTTTTCTCCACCAAAACCAGTTGTGTTTTGTGGACCATTCAAATCAGTATGTATTAATTCTAAAATTTCAGTGGTTCTTGTTCTATTATTTCCAAAAGGTACATTACTCATCTTACTTTGAATACAATTTGCGCATTTCATGTCTGTCCCTTCAATCTTATCAGGCAAACCGTTTACTAATTTATTATTTATCAATTTATTTAAATACTGAAAGTTTACATGACCAAGTGCCCTATGCCATTTCTCTTTTTGAGTTAATCCGACTGAATGTGCATATATTTCATTTTTAGAGACAAAACCCCTTAAGCAATACAAATTATTTATTTTATCAGCCACAGCAATTAATTCTCTTACTCCATTATAAATTTTCGCATTATCATTTTTAGCTACTATTGTGCAACTTTTAGTTATCTTTGAAAAACTTAACAAATTTTGCTCAATACCTTCAACATAATAAACATTCTTCAAATCTACATATTTTTGGTTGTAATATGTCCTAAAAAGAACCTTTACTGTACCTATTTTGGTAGCTTTTAACACTTTGCCATCTGGCAGTTTTACATTGACAGGGTTTTTCAAAACTTCTGAATTATAAAAATATGTATCATTTTTTATTATATGGTCAGTACACCCACTGTCCAAAAGCCAATTAATTTCACTTTCGTTACATTCATCTGTTTCAATATTAAATACCTGACTCGTTTCCGGATTACATACTTGAGCTGTCCATGTCTCCGATGAGAAGTTGTTTGAATATTCACCGCTGGACTGACCTTGACTTCTGCCACGTGTATGACCTCTGAAATTGTTTTGTCCTCTTCCCCGACTTTGACCTCTGTAGGCTCCACCTCTATTGTAACTCCTCTGATGTCCCCGTTGACCTCCAACGCTTGAATGACCTTCATTATATCTCTTGCCATGCCAGCAGTCCTTCTTGAGATGACCAGTCTTTCCACAGATAAAGCATTGAGCTAACGATCTGGTTGCAAATGTACTCACATTGTTTTTCTTGTCGGTGTCACTTGTGACCATATTTTTCTCTTTTATTTTAGAACATACATAATCAACTGTTCTTTGTTCTTCTGGAATCACATCAAGAAAATCTCCAATATAACTGTAGTTTGGTGGTAGCGCTCTGAGTAGATATCTTAACTTTTCAGGTTCATCTATCTTTCCTCCGGCCAATTTGAACTCATTTATTGTTTTTCAAAATCAACAAAAAATCTTCCACTGTGCTGTAATTGTTTAATTTTATCTCTTCAATTTTTCCTCTACATATAATTTGCATAGCTGTAGACTGAGTTAGATACATTTTGTCAAACTTCTGTATCATTTCATATGCTGTTTTGCATTCAGTAATATACTCCAGTTGTTTATCTGAGATTGTACTCATTATTATCGTTCTTGCTTTTAGATCCTTCTTTTTCCACTCGGCGCCTTGAGTTTCATTTTTAACAACCGCGGCCTCGTTGCACTCTTTGTATTCCAACAATGTTAATAACCTAAATTTCCAACTTGAATAGTTTGCACCATCAAAAATAGGTATCATTATATCTTCCACCTTTGTTTGTTTAGCCATTTTGCCGACGATGATGATTTATTAGAGTAAATTTATGTATTTTTTACTATAATTTCTATCGATGCACGCGTAACTATATAACCTCAAAGTTTTTTTCTACGTATATTTTTTATTCATTGCACCTTTTATATTAATTTTTCACTTCTCACTCCAGTTTTCTTCTAACCACGCTCTGCTACCATGTTGAGATTGGTGGATCGAATTTAAAGATTACTTTTGATTTTTTATTATTTTTTATTCTGCCTCAGCACACATATAAATTACCAACCAATATACAACGCTTTTCTTAATATACCGTAATAGATGGCGCCACTTGTTGCTTTTGCAAACTTACATGATAATAAATTTACTTATTTACAACAGTATTAACTGTAACAAGTCTTACTTAGGACAAACAGGATGTACTTCGAAAACAAGAATCAAGGAACATTCTAGAGATAGTGCTCTTCGTACATCAAATAGTGGTCAATACAGGCCATTTTATGAATTTTGAACAGGCACAAGTTTTACATGTGAATAACAATAAATTTAAAAGAATGTTTTTAGAATCAGCTGAAATTTATTGTACCCCTGAAAATATGAATGTAATAACTGATTTTCAATCTCTTAGTTCTATTTATTGTAACATCATTAAAATTGATAAAGACCGTAAAATGAAAAGAAGTAACCGGAATGTTATATAGCAATTTTCGAATTTGATGGCATCTTTTATCATTGATTATTAACCTAATGTGTAAAGACTCATGTCATATTGTGACGTTTCAAACATTAAGAAGTTATTCCGCTTTTTGAAATTCTGATAGTGTACTGGCCTTTTAAAGGTTTTCAGTTATCACGTGCCCATTTGAGACTCTTCTCTACATATTGAAATAAGATACTGGAGTGATATCTTATTTTTAATTTTTGATGTTATTTTTGGTGGATCTCAGGAGGTTGGAGTGTCAAATAAATGTCCAAAGTTGGAAAATAAGTTGGATTTATTGACTCACAACTTGTATCAAAAAGTTATCTTTTGAATAAACTTAATTCGCCTGTTTTGATAAACGAAACTTTTGCAATGCAATCAGTCGATCGTTGCTCAACTTTCATTAACTTGCGGATAACAATTCGGAGCACATTCACCTTTTTCAACATTCAATTTTTTTCTCTTACCTTGCTACTTGAAATTGCCTAATTTTAATTGTCGCCTGCCAACTTAATTTGAATACAATATGAAATTACAGTGAGTGCCAACTTGACTCTATATAAAACAATAGTGTGAAGTTAGAAATAGGAGTGGGTTTGGTTAGATCAGGTCAGCTGTCAGTTAGTCATATCTCAACACTCCTCCATGACTATTTTGCAGCAAAGCGTCTCAAAAATTCTCCTGCTCAATGCCTTGGTTAAGATGTCAGCAATCTGTTTGCTGCTCTCGACGTGTTGCAGTGTGACAGTCTTGTCAATGTGTTGCTGGATGTATTTTCTCGGAATCTCTATGTGCTTCTTTCCTCGGCTCGTCTTTCCTTCGTGTCCATTCTGCAGCATGTGGATGGCTGACATGTTGTCGACGTATAAGTCGATTGGTGTGTCGTCTTTCAAGATTCCAAGCTCCAGTGCAATTCTCTTCAACCAGCACACATCGTCAATGACTGACACTGCTGCGCGATACTCAGCCTCCGCAGTTGACGTCGCCACAAGTCGCTGCTTCTGTGAGTACCATATCACTGGACCTCCTCTCATCACAAGTACGCCACTCGTCGACTGTCCTGTCTTGGAGTCTCCTCCAAAGTCCGAGTCTGTATAGGCCTTGAAGTCTCTCCCTCTTCCGAAGTAGATACCAGCTGTCGCTGTTCCCCTCACATACTGAAATACTCGTCTCACCATCGCCTGATGGGCTCTTCATGGGCTTGTTGCAGAATCGGCTCAGGTAGTTCACGGCGAAGCTTATGTCTGGTTTGGTGATCGTGGCTAAGTACAACAAACTTCCTATCGCCTCGCGATAATTGTTGTTTCCTGGAAGTGGCTCATCGTTTTTGAAGTTCTCTTTCTCGGTGGTCATTCCTTTCTCGATCGGCGTTGTCACTGGGTTGCTTTGCTCGAGTTTCATCTTCTTCAAAATCTTCTGTGTGTAATGAGGCTGGTTCACAAAAAGGCCTTTTTCGCTGACATTGATCTCCATGCCCAAGTATGTCAGCTTGTCTGGAACTTTCTTGCTGTAGGTGATTTCAAATTCTTCACTCATCTTGGCCAAAAGTTTGTATATCTCCTTCTCATCTTTGCAGGCTACCAGTCCATCGTCTACGAAGAGTGACAGTATCAGGGTTTTGTCTTTGTTATAGTAGATACACGGGTCGTCGTCAGTGCTCGTCAGTCCCAGCTTTTCTTCAAAGTGTGTGTCTACTCTCTCATGCCACATTCTCGGGGCTTGCTTTTATCCATAAATGCTCTTCACTACCTTACAGACTTGTCCTGAACCGTCGTCGTATCCTTCGGGTTGATACATGTAAATATCTTCTTTCAGATTACCATACAAAAAAGCTGTTTTGACGTCGAATCATACCAACTTCATTTTCTCTGACGCTGCGTGACTCAACATCAGTCGAATCGACGCATGACGGGCTACCGGGCTGAATGTCTCTGCGTAGTCCACGCCTTCCTTTTGTTCAAATCCTCGTGCCACTAGTCTTGCCTTCTATCTGCCATCTGCTTTCTCTCTGGGTACCCATCTACACGTGATAGGTTTCACTCCGTCTGGACAGTCTACCAGCTTCCATCTTTTCATTTGTATTAGCGAGTCGTACTCCTCCTGCATCGCTCGTTTCCATCTCTCGTCCTTGAGTGCCCCACTCACTGGTATGTCTTCGGTTTCGCCAATCATGGCGAGTTGAGCATTGCGTCCTCGACGCCAATACCCCATTACATAGTCTCCGAATCTTGCTGGCGGTTGCAGTTTTCGACGATCTCGCAGGGTTCTTCCTTCTTGTTCATTTTCTGGCGGTGGTGTGCTGCTTTCTTTCACGCTAGCTTCTTCTTCTTCATCGCTGTCGTCTTGGCTCTCTTCGGGTTCATCTTCAATCTCACTTTCGCTTACTTCTTCGTCTTCTTCTTCGTCAGGTGTGCCCTCTGGTGTCGATTCTTCCAGTACGGTACCTTGCCTTTTCATTTTCGTTTCTTCATCAAAGATTACGTTGTCTGAGCTAACAACTTTCCTCGTATCCTTCATGTGAACTCTGTAGCAGGGCGAGTCGATGTCGTAGCCAACCAGAATTCCCTTTTCTGATTTTCTGTCGATCTTGCCTCTTTTGTGTGCTTGCGTGAGCACAAAACATTCACATCCGAAAGGTCGTAGCTTCTCGATGCTCATCTTCCTTCCGAACCACAACTCTGCCGGACTCTTTCTTGGTACGTTGCTCGTTCCGGTTTGATTTATTGTGAAGGTTGCATAATTCAGTGCCTCTGTCCACAGATTCTCATGCAGGCCCTCGGCGTGAATCACTGATCTGGATGCCTCAACAATCGTTCTCATTTCTCATTCCACCCTTCCATTCTGCTGTGGTGTGTGAACGTCCGTGTAAGTATGGAAAATTCCCAGCTCGTCCTCTATCTCCTTTGTTTTTTTTGTTCTTCAGTTCCTGGCCATTGTCAGACCTCAGACTCTTCACTCTCCTTTCCAGTTGATTCTCCACCAATCTCAGATAGCTTGCTATCTTCTCCGGTGCTTCACCTTTGGTCTTCATAAAGTAAATGCTCCTGTAGTGTGTGAAGTCGTCCTTGAGGACAAGAAAGTACTTGGCTCCTCCCAGGGATGGAATGTCCATTTCACCAGTGTCGACGTGTACAAGTTCAAGTGGCTCCTGAGATGTCTTCGTGTTCATTGGGTGTGAGATACGATGTTGCTTGCCGTATGTGCATCCCTCGCACACATAATTGTTCCAGTCATCAACAAATTTAATTCCTTTCTGCTTCAGAATGTTTCTCACGTACTGTACGTTTTGATGTGCGAGTCTCTCGTGCCAGATTCTGATCGACGTTGCCATCAAACTTGTCTCTTCTCTCATCCTGAGCATCATTGTGCGCAAATTTCCTTTGCGTTTTGCAATTGCCACAGTTTCTCTGCCATCCTGACTGTAAAATATTGATTCTTTTCCATTTGCTTTGTGTACATGGCCTTTATCTAGCATCTGACTGACTGAAAGTAGATTAAACTTGAGATTTGGTACATAGATTACATCTTTCAGTACGACTGGGCACCATTTTTGACCGTTAAACACCTCCATTTCAATGTCGCCGACCCCAATGCCATCTAATTCGGTTGAGTCGCCAATCACAATTGAAATGGGCTCGTCTAGCTCGACGAGTTTAGTAAACCACTCTCGATATGACGTCATGTGTTGACTGGCTCCGCTATCTTGATACCATGACTTTGACTTGTCCTTCAAAATGTTGCTATCTGTCGTTGAGAGTGCTGTAGTCAAAAATGCCCTTGGTTGTGTACCTCTATTATTTCCTTGCTTCTTCGTCTCGTCTTGCTCCTTGCACTCTTTTGCGAAATGTTCTTTCTTCTTGCAGATGTTGCATGAGTATCTCTTCTTGCAATACTCAATGTATTTCGCACATGGTTTGCCTCTGCAGTCCTTGATCACGTGACCTTTCTTTCCACACTTGTAGCATTCGAATGGAGACTTGTCCCTCTTGACGTTTGACTGTTGTCCTTGCCTCTCATGCCTTGTTATGAGAGCGTTGTTGGTGCTGCCCTCTTGCTGCGCTTTTGTCTCTCGCAGTCTCTCATCCTCAAGCCTCAGACGTTGCATCAGTGTGTCCAGGTTTCTGTTGTTTGCTGTCACGTTGTCCCAAGATGTTCTGAAATGAGCTAATTACAGTGGCAAAACACTCATAATCCTCGTCATGATCCAGCTTTCACTCATTGCGTTGTCCTCGGTTGAAACTTCGTCAGCCAGTGCCATGATCTCCATACAGTTCTCGACTGCAGTTTTATTTTCATCATAAACAAAATTGAAAAATTTTATGCGAGACGTTTCTAAAGTTACATCAGTCTTAGTGCCATATAAATTAACAAGTTTGTCCATCATCTCTTTGGACGTTCTGCAATTTGCAATTTGTAAAGCAATTTTACTATTTACATTTAAACCTATTAACGTTTGAGCCTCTACGTCTTTCTTTTTCCACGCTTCCATGTATTTGTCTGACGCATCAGCCTGACACATCGCCCGTTACAACTTCATAAACACTTTTGTTTTTGAGTGCTAAATTTAATTTAAATCGCCATGAAATGAAATTGACGCTAACTTCACCATCGTCGTTTAATATTTCTAATTGAGACTTTACAGTGTCCATTTCGTTTAAATTCTTACAATCTGACTGACTTCTGACAATTTTTATATAAACAAAATGACTTTACAGACTTTCGTGGCGATTTTCTGACTTAAAGCGACTATCGTGTACGTAGCTCAACGTTGACTTGTTATGCGCTGTCTGCTCCGATGTCGTTGCTTTGTAGGTTAGGTTCTTGGCGATTCTTGCTGTCTGGACTGCCTTTCTCTTTCGTTTGCCGATTTTCAGCTTTGATGTCCAATTCCTCCTTGTAGCTATCCTGGGCCCATAACCTGATGTTATTTTTGGTGGATCTCAGGAGGTTGGAGTGTCAAATAAATGTCCAAAGTTGCAAAATAAGTTGGATTTATTGACTCACAACTTGTATCAAAAAGTAACCTTTTGAATAAACTTAATTCGCCTGTTTTGATAAACAAAACTTTTTCAATGCAATCAGTCGATTGTTGCTCAACTTTCATTAACTTGCGGATAACAATTCGGAGCACATTCACCTTTTTCAACATTCAATTTTTTATCTTACCTTGCTACTTGAAATTGCCTAATTTTAATTGTCGCCTGCCAACTTAATTTGAATACAATATGAAATTACAGTGAGTGCCAACTTGACTCTATATAAAACAATAGTGTGAAATTAGAAATAGGAGCGGGTTGGGTTACGTCAGGTCAGCTGTCAGTTAGTCATATTGTTTTTTACCAGGATTCCAAAACACTTAACCGCATGGACTGTATCTTTTATTAATTGTACGAAATTCTCTCTATACCATTGACAATGAACAAAAACGATCAAAACGCTAATTCCTACTTCAACTGCCGAGCGCCATGTTCCCACCTGCCGTCTACGTCAAAAAATCCCAAAACCTCTATCGCACAGGCGCTACCCCGATCTCCTTAGTAAAGGAGCGACCACTCGCGCCGATCCCGATTCTAAAGGGCAACGTAGACTGAAGGCGCGAACATATACCCTGCCTTGAACTCACTAGTTCAACAACTTAGTAAACCTGAACATATTGTGACTTAATATCATATATAAACAAAAGTGAACAACTAACAAAAATGAAACAAATTCAAATAATACAAGGTTATATAAAGAAAAAGAACAAAATCCACTCGGCTCAATCATTCGACGGGTAACACGCACAATCTCGTCACCGCCCGTTTCACTAAACCATTTTGCGTCCGCACAAGAACGGCGCGAACAACGTTGTCAACTCCCGGAAACAGTTCCACGACGCGTCCAAGCTTCCATTTAAATGGTGGTAACGCGTTGTCTTTCAGTAAGACCATAGCTCTTTTTAATACGTTGGGGGAGTGCTTCACCCATCTATTGCGACGTTGCAATTCGCCGATGTAGTTGTTCGACCAGCGCTTCCAAAAATGCTGATGCAGCCTCTGCACCCGTTGATATTGTGATAATCGTGATTCCACGATATCCGTAAAATCAGTCTCGGGAACGGAAGTCATAACACGTCCGATGAGCAAATGTGCAGGCGTCAATGGTCGCAAATCGAGGGGGTCCGAAGATAGTGGGGTCATAGGACGCGAGTTGAGGACGGCTGAAATTTGCTGGAGCAAGGTGTAAAATTCTTCAAACGTTAGTTTAGTGTCTCCAATTGTGCGCTTCAGATGAATTTTGACGCTCTTCATGCCCGCCTCCCAAAGACCACCAAAGTGTGGTGAGTAGGCTGGTATGAAATTCCAGCGAAACCCTTCGCGAACTATTTTTTCCTCCAAGGCATTTTGATTTGTTCTTAAAAATTCGCCTAATTTTTGTAACATACAGTTAGCACCTACAAAGTTGGTGCCATTATCTGAGTTGATAATGCTCGGAAAACCCCAACGCGCAGCAAATCGTCCTAGCGACGATATAAAACTTTCTGCTGTTAAATCTGTCACCAATTCAAGATGAATCGCGCGGCTTACAAAACAAATAAATATCGCAATATAACATTTTGTTACCTTGCAACCTCGACCCTTGTGGTTTTTTATAAGAAATGGCCCCCCATAGTCGACCCCTATAATACTAAAAGCAGGAGCCGGAGTGACGCGATCTGATGGTAAATTTCCCATCAACGGTTCGATAGTTCTAGGTTTTGCTCGGAAACATTGGATACATTCGTGAACGATTTTGCGTGCTAAATTTCTTCCTGCCAATGGCCAATATTCATTCCTGATCGAAGATAGTAGTGCTTGTGGACCTACATGCAACAACCGCCTGTGCTCCCTTTGGAACAAAAGATAACTAAATCTATGATTGCCGTCAATTATGCGGGGGTGAATTTTGTCTATTTCAAAAATTGAGTTTTCCAATCGTCCTCCTACCTTCATCACACCATCCTTATCCAAGAATGGATTCAATGCCACTAGCTTACAGCCAGAATGAACCACCTTACCCTTAGCTAGATCATGATAATCCCTTTCAAACTACTCTAACTGTGCTATCCTAGTCAATCGAGTCAACGATTCCTGCATCTCATCAAATGTGAGCGCATCCTTCTGTCTTCCTTGCTTCGGCACTCGAATATTTTTGTAAAACCGTAGGCAATATGCTATAACCGATTGTAATTTTGTCAAGTCGGAGAATTTCTCGAAATCGATAACCTGTCGCTGTGATTGTGCACTATTCACATTCACCTTCTTCTCCTTTCGTTCAGGAAGATTTTCAATATCCGATTTTTCTAGTGAGGTGTCGTACCTTTCATGCAGAAGCCACGCAGGCCCTCCCACCAAAGTTTACAACCTTTTATGACTCCTGGTTTGACCCCACGGGATACTAAGTCCGCAGGACTATCCTGTGAGCGGACATAGTGTCATTCCTCTGGAGAAGTAACAGATTGAATCTCTGCAACTCTATTTCCGACGAAGGTTTTCAGCGTGCTCGATTCCATCCTTAGCCAACATAACACAATTTGAGAGTCACACCAAAACATTTTTCGATGAATCGGAATATTAAGCGCACTCAAAACCCTTGCCATAAGTCTAGAAGATAACTGCGCAGCACATAATTCGAGTCTAGGTATAGTGGTGCTTTTTAAAGGAGCGACTCTCGATTTGGCGCATAATAATTTCGAGGTAATTCCTCCCTTCTGATCATGACATCTTAGATAAATGCATGCGCCATATGCTAATTCACTGGCATCCGGAAAGGAATGAATTTCGACCGAATGAGTAGCATTGTATCCAATATGACGCGGAATACTTATTTGTCCGATATATTTCATTTCGTTTATGAAGTCTTTCCAACAATCTAAAATTTCCCTTGATGGCTCGTCATCCCACCCAATTTTGTCTCGCCATAATTTTTGAATCAACATTTTAGCACGGACAACACAAGGGCTCAACAATCCCATAGGATCAAAAATTCGAGCTATGGTTGCAAGAATTATACGTTTAGAGACAGACTGCAGATGAAGCTTGGGGTTTACATCATAAAAAAGATTGTCCTGAGATATCATCCATGATAAGCCCAACGTTTTCACCTTCTCATTTTGTTCGAAATCTATGACTTGATGAGATAAGTCCCCTTTTAGAATTACTGACTCAATTACTTCCTTTTCATTATATAACCACTTCCGCAGTGGAAAACCTGCCGATGCCAAAATAGTAGAAATGTCATTTCTGATTTCGATAGCTTCTTTGATGGTGGTGTACCAAAGATCATCCACGTAAAAAGACTTTCGAATAATTTCAGAAATTTTCGGATTAGATATCGAGCAAATATTAGACATCTCGATCAAGCTTCTGATCGCCAAGTATGAACTAGAAGTTAGCCCATACGTAACCGTATTTAACTCATAAGTTTCCAGAGGTTCATTTGGACTGGATCTCCAAAGAATGCGCTGAAGACTACGCTGCGACGGTTCTATCAAAATTTGGCGGTACATCATTGATATGTCCGCTCCCACCGCTACTCGACGAAGTCTGAACCTTAACAAGATTGAAAAGAGGTCATCTTGAATAATGGGACCAGACATCAGGACATCATTCAAAGAGACATTAGTCGTTGACTTAGAAGCACCGTCAAATACTACTCTAAGCTTCGTCATTAAACTAGTCTCCTTCAGCACACCATGATGCGGTAGGTAGAAGGTATACTTTGGTAGCTCACTTTCAACCACCTTGGACATGTGACCTAATCTTTCATACTCCGATATGAACTCAATATATTTAGCTTTAAGACCTTCATCTTGCGACAACCTCCTTTCTAAAGCAAAAAATCTACGCTCCGCGGTTACCCTTGAGTTTCCCAATAATTCCAACCCATTTTTCAATGGATACGTTGCAATAAAACGACCCTCATCGTTCCTACGAATAGTTTTCATAAAGTGTTTTTCACATTCGTGTTCTTGAATAGACATTTTATAATTCCTTTCATCAACTGGTGTGTTCTCGTCGTCTCGTCGTGCTCGTTGGTGCTCTTCGTTAATTCGGAATATTGGCTGATCAAAAGTAAATTGAACATAAATTTTCATGAAGTGCTATAGTTGGGGTGTCTCTGTGGTCGCTGATGTTCAAAACTCAACAAATACCAATCGCAATATTACATAAGAGGCATTTATAACCGAAACATTGGCAATAAACAATCTACAGGAAAAAATCAAAACAACACCTGTGAATGTTGCAGCTCACGGTGCGATAAATTCTCGATAAGTTGGTTCAAACTCTAAAGGTGAGTCTGCACTATCGCACTCCGCCAGTTATTGCCCAGTCGAAATGACGCGTAAAAAACACGCCTGTAAGGGTTGCTCTGAGAATGTAACCAAAAACCACTACGCCATCAAATGTACAGGACCGTGTACTAAATGGTTCCACGACAAGTGCTCAGAACTATCGAAAAAGGAATTTGCAGCCTATATTAGCGGAAGCGGTAAAGATAAGTGGAGATGTAAAGACTGCATGAAAACTCAATCCGGAGACGAATCAGAAGAAGAGGAAGAGGGATTTTTCAAGTCCCCCACTACCTCTAAATCTGAATCCAACTCGTCATCAAACACTGAAATTTCAAAAATATTAAAGCAACTTCAGCAGATGAATGATAAATTCTCCAAGCTTGTATGAAGCAAGCAAACAAGGAGCTAAAGAAGGAAAATGAACATCTCAAGTGCAGAGTTACAGCGCTGGAGGAGGAAATGCTCTCGATAAAGGTGATTGCAGGTAAGAATGAATATCAGGAGAAATTGAATAATGTGATCATTGTGGGATTACCGTCCGAAAATGATATTAATTCCAGAGATCAAATAATGAAAATATGCGACAAATTAGAGTTAAGAATGAACCAAGGGGATATCGATTGTGAAAATATACCAGGGAAAAATGGAAAAAAATTGGTCTTGGTGAAGTTTAAAAAGACTGAAACTAAAGCTTAACTATTACAAAGGAGAAGGGAAAAAGGGCTAATGAGTCTTATGGACCTAGGAACAGGAAATGCCAATAGTAAAATATATATAAACGAAGACCTACCTGCTGCCACCAGAAAATTATTTCAAAAAGCCAGAGAACTACGAAATCATGGATACAAATATGTTTGGTGTAAAAACGGTCAAGTGATGGTTAAAAAATCGGATTTAAGTGCAACGAAAAAAATTATAAGTGAAATACAGATTAATAGACTCTTAACTAATATAGAATAATATTTCTCGTTTATAATACTTATACTAGCATATCAATAGTTGAATGTGTGATTCCAGATCACAAATGGCGAATCATATGTTTAAAATTAGTCATTTGAATGTAAGATCCCTAACAGCATGTTTTTCTGACTTTAGAGATTTTGTACATAATTCAAATTTTGACATAATCGGTGTATCGGAAACATGGCTAAATGTAGGTATATCTGATGAAAATGTAGCTATAGCAGGATATAACTACATAAGACAAGACAGAAGAACTGGTCGTGGTGGTGGAGTAGGTTTATATCTCGGGAGCGATTATAAGTATGAATTGATTAATGATGAGCTCAACTACAATGACAACTTTAAACAGATCTGGATAAAAATTTGTTTATGTCAAACCAATGTTATTGTGGGGTGTATATATAAAGCTCCGCAATACAAAGCTTCCGACTTCATTACATCTTTTGAAGATATTTTGACTGCAATGCATCTATCATCCGAAAATGTATGTTGTGTGGGTGACTTTAATATTGATTTCTCAAATCTCTTTTCAAAGCAAGTATTGGAATTCAATAATATTCTTGAATCCCTGAACATGTCACAGATAGTCACCAAACCAACACGTATTGCATCAAACACAAGCGCAATAATTGATTTAATACTTGTATCGAATACCGTTGAAGTAGTTAATAGTGATGTTGTACCTGCTCCTACAAACTCAGACCATGAATTAATTCTGTGTGATTTGTCTATACAGGGTCTTAGAAGGAAAGTTGAATATATTGAATTTAGGGAACTAAAATATATAGATGAGGTTCAATTCGCCTATGACCTTCAGTCAATACCGTGGAGAAATATATTTGATGTTGATAATATAAACGATAAAATTAACTTTATTAACGAGAATATAACAGTACTATTAGATTTGCACGCCCCGAAGAAAACTGTCAGAATAACTAAAACCAAGCGTCAACCTTGGTTAGAGAATACTGGACCCCTAATGAAAATGACAGACAAAGCTCTAAGTAAATGCAAAAAAAACCCAACCGATGCAAATAGGAATTACTATAAGTCTTTGCGTAATCTAACTAACTCAGTAAACAAAGCAGAGAAGAAAGCCTTTCTCGATACACAACTGAGTTCAAAAGTAAATACCTGGCGTGTTGTAAAAAACTATTGTGGAGGAATTAAAAGTGACAGACCGGAAATTCCACTTAAGTTACAAAATCCTAATGAAATTAATAATTTTTTCATCAACTCAGCCCCGCAAATCCAAAGGACAACTAACGATATGACTATTCATTATAGGAATAATTTAAAAAGCTCAATTAAAACAATTTTTAAGTTTAAGGATGCTTCGGAAGTGGAAATTCTTAAAATAATCAAATCAAAGGCCGTAGGCATTGACGGAATCGGGATAGACGTGATAGTCTTATGCTGTCCTTTCATCTTGCCCTATTTAACCCATTGTGTTAATTTTTGCTTGCGGAACTCAGTTTTCCCTGATTTGTGGAAGAAGTCTGTAGTAATACCGATACCTAAGAAAAATAATCCCAAGGAATACAAAGATTTAAGACCTATCAGTATTTTACCATGCATGTCTAAAATATTAGAAAAAATAGTTTACAACCAACTAATAGAACATGTTGAAAAAAATGATATCTTGCCACAAACACAGTCCGGTTTCCGCAGGCATCACAGTTGTTCAACTGCTTTGGCAAACATCTGTGATCATATTTGTCGATCGGTGGACAGATGTGAAATTATGATTTTGGTTCTGTTGGATTTTTCACGGGCATTTGACACGTTGTGCCACGCTATCCTTGTTGCGGTTCTTCATTATACTGGTCTGGGGGAGGGAGCAGTGAATTTTTTTGATCGATATCTGTCGGGGAGAGTTCAACGCGTAAAAATAGGGAACACCTTGCCGGAGGAACTTCCCACTAGTAGAGGAGTCCCTCAAGGCTCCATACTGAGTCCTCTCTTATATGCTATTTACACAGCCTGCCTCGAGAATGTTCTTCAAAATTCGATGGCTCAATTCTATGCAGACGATTCGCAAATTTATCTTTCATGTTCTCAAAAGGGTGTAGAGAATTCATGCGACCTGTTGAATGCCGATCTCGAAAGATTTAGATTATCAGCGGTTAATCATCATTTATGCCTAAATATAAGTAAATGCTGTGTATTAGTATTCGGTCCCGAGAGTCACATTAAGAACATAGATGAAAGGATAGATATCCAAATTGAGGGTGTCGCACTGGAGGTGAAAGACAGTGCTAGGAATCTTGGCCTTATATTAGATTCATCGTTGCGATTTAGGAGTCACATCTCAAATTGTATCCAGAGGGCATATGCCAGATTGAAGTTGATTTATAACACCCGGCACGAACTACCAACAGCTACAAAGAAAATGCTGTGTGACTCCCTTGTGCTGTCCATATTCAACCATGGTGACGTAGTATATTCTAACTGTCTTACTCAATTCGAGAGAAGAAGAGTTCAAAAAGTACAAAATTCGTGTTTAAGACTCATATATGGTATAAGAAAATATAATAGAATATCACATAAATTAATTGAAGCTAAGTGGTTGAGTATGGAGGGCAGGAGGGGGTTGCACCAAGCATGCTTTTTCCACAAAATTATGGTTTTCAAGACACCACCTTATCTATACAACAAAATTGTATTTCGAAGTGACGTTCATAACATTAACGTACGATCAATGCTCACCCCACCGACACATAAAACGAGTTTTTTTGAAAGAGGCTTCTCATACAACGTCGCTCGTGTATATAATGCTCTTCGAACCTCCATCAAGCAACTCAACACGGCACGCTTCAAAAATGAATTATTCAAGACTTTTTTTGAACGGCAGCATCTATAGTTTCAGCTTGTAGTCGGAATTGACTGAGGGTTTAAGTCGGAAGGGGGTGGAGAAAATATCTCACATTTCATTTCGGTTCCTTCTTTTTTTTTTTTTCATTTGTTGTTGGCCCTTCCCAATGATTATTCTGTTTCTTTTTTGTTATTAAAGTATTTAACAGGTTGTGTCAAGGTTGGATTAACTCTGTCATGGTTGTTATCTGTTGTCTCGTTTTGGTTGAGTAGAGCAGGACGATTGACCCTTATAGGTTGATCTAACTGGACTCCGCCATTTTTTTTCTCAATACCTGAAATTTCTATAAAATTACTAAGTTATAATTGTAAATTTAAAGTGTATTGGAAAAAATAAAGTCATTATTAATATTATTATTATTATTAACTTCCTCTAGGCCCCAAAATTTGGATAATTCGAACGATAATTCTGGATAACATGAAGCCAGATTACAAGAAATCGTTTCTCTGCTTCGCCCTTGACATGGAATCCTACCAGAAACAACATAACCTAATTTACTCTTATGAATATGCTTATGACGTTTCACCTCAGGTAATAACAATTCCCAAAAACTTTCGGCTCCCAGAATAATGTCAACTGACTTAGGCTTGTGAAAATTGGGATCTGCGAGGAATATTCCTGAAGGAATTTTGAAATCATTTAAATTTAATACTTCTGCAGGTAAGGCGCAAGTTAGGGTGTCAGCCACGATAAACTTGACCGTGCTTTCAAATTTCATAAATTTTGATCTAAATTTAGCAACCACATATTCGTTTGATCCAAAACTACAACTATTTATTCCTAATACCCTAATCTTTGTGGGAAAAGTTTCCATTTTAAGTTTTTCGCAGAGGCTCTTTGACATAAAACTAGAACCTGCTCCAATATCCAACAATGCGACGCAATCGTGAGACTTACCATCGTTGTCAACCATCTCAACGACTGCGGTTGGAACCACATGCGAAACCTTAAGCATCCCGGTTGAACATGGAATAGTTTCAGACCTTTCTCTGGTTTCCGCTGAATTAGAAGAAGTATTTTGTTCTTCTCTCTTAATTGAGTGCAACAAATTGTGGTGTGGCCTTTTACACTTATTGCATGAGTTTTCATCACAATCCGCTGCCCTATGATTTCCCCTAAAACACTTTATACAACGTTTGGTTCTTTTAATGATTTCCCAACGTTTGGGAACTGACATATTAAGAAATTTAGAACATGATGAAGCATTATGAGACTTATTACAGATTGGACAAGATTCGGAAATATTTGCGGAATGAGCTGCAATGAATCGCCTTTGTTCTGTTTTTACAGGGCTATCCTTTGTAGTTTCTATTTTCTCCAACAATCTACATTGGGAGTCAATAAAATCTACTATTTCCGAAAACCTTGGAATGTCTTTTCTAAACGAAAGTCTCCTTTCCCATTCGGATCTCGTAACAGTGTCGAATTTACTGGAAATTATGTATATCAAAATGCTGTCCCATTGAACAACTGGTTCTTCTAGAGCTTCTAACGACTTGACGTTGCTTTGAACAACATTTAACAATTCTCTAAGAGGGTTGACTTTTCGTTTCATAATTTTTGGATAATCTACTATATTCCCAATATGACCATGAACTAAGAGCGGTGTATTATGATACCGATCCTGCAGTAAATTCCAGGCAGAATTATAATTTACATCCGAAACAGTAAATCCCTTTATTACTTGTGCCGCGTCCCCTTTCAATGAACTCACCAAGTAAGTGAATTTTTGAATTGCACTAAGAGCCTCATTTAAATGAACGGCTGACAAAAATGTATCCCGAAAAGTAGGCCACTCCTCATAAGAACCACCGAACTGAGGTAATTTTAATTCAGGTAACTTTATTGTCATCTGTTTTTCTTGACCAGATTTATCAGAACTTATGTCATTATCAACAATTTGATGATTTTTTTCATGGATTTTCAAAATTTGCTGCGCTTGGGATGACAATTTAAAATACAAAGTTTCAAATTTACAATCTTCTTCGTATTCATTAACAACTTCAGTTTCATCTACAACCAATATAATTTCTGATTGGATTGATTTGAAATCTGACGCTACTAACACGATATTACTGAGCCTTTCCTCCAATTCCACCAAAGTTGCATCTTCTATATCGCTTTCCTTGGAGGAGTTTTGAATTTCATCAACAAATTTTTTGAAAGCTGTAAGTTTCGACTTAATAAACCCACGCTTTCGCTTAAGTTGAGTCAATTCGGCCATAATTATTGCTTATCGAATAGATATCAACTTTCTATAAGAATGCGGAATTTCTTAGAAAAAATCAAATCGCCCGAGATAAAAGTGTAACTATATGGACGATGGAAAAATGGACTTCTTTTTTTTTACAACGGAATACTGAGATTACCTCGACTGCAATCGTTTTGTATATCTTGTGTGCTGATTACCAATTTCCTTTTGAAATTAGGACCATGTGTCCCGATAATCGCCTTCAACACTTGATAACTCTGCTTGATCTCCACGTGGTTCCCTGTGATCCACGTGTTTCGTTCACTAATCTTCAATTGCTTTTTCAATCCGGCACGATATGGACCATGTTTTTTACCAGGATTCCAAAACACTTAACCGCATGGACTGTATCTTTTATTAATTGTACGAAATTCTCTCTATACCATTGACAATGAACAAAAACGATCAAAACGCTAATTCCTACTTCAACTGCCGAGCGCCATGTTCCCACCTGCCGTCTACGTCAAAAAATCCCAAAACCTCTATCGCGCAGGCGCTACCCCGATCTCCTTAGTAAAGGAGCGACCACTCGCGCCGATCCCGATTCTAAAGGGCAACGTAGACTGAAGGCGCGAACACATATCTCAACAATTTTTATCAATTAACAATGTATATAGTGCCCGGATGAAGGACGAGACATCGTCAGAAAGCTTGGTTTTATAACAATAGAAAGAGAGAACATCTAGTCTCTATTAGTGACTGCTTCCCCGATGAGTCTGCTTATATAAAAACTTGAATACAGTCGATATTGATTCTACACTATAAAGATCCGGACGTTCGAATCCGAATCTTGTCATGGCTTATTGAATTTCATACGTAGAAAAACCGAAAGAATTCACTGAGAACGCCAATATTTGCGAGACCGCACACGTCCGAAAATTTCCGTTCTGAATCATTGCATTCTCGTGCATGGGGGGTTTATATAGTATGTTGAAATACCAAATCATCGGACTCGTATTTAGTGTGCTGGTAAGTATATGTTACGGTGCATCGAAAACAACGTCGTCTCTTTTTTGTTCATTTTCTTAACCGATTGAATCATCTCAAATAATTTCGTGGAATAGGCACAAATAGGTACCTGTCAAGGGCGGATCCAGGATTTCTTTCGCGGGTGGGGAAGGGGGGCATTACTACTAGTTACCTCAAAATAACAAAAAAAAAAGGGAAATTTCCTCGGTCGGATCCGCCTATGGTACCTATTTTTGTCAGATACACTCTATCGTGATCAAGTAGAAACCGTTTAGCTTTCAATTATTCGTATTTCTCCTTCAAGAATTTCAATTTTTTGATAAATATGAAACTATCTTCGACAGAGTTGCCAACTTCTATATGATGTAACTTGTTTCGTAGTTTTTACTGTTGTCAATATAAAACATGTTTCTTAAAGAATGCCTAAATCCCGTTGAAGATGACGTCCAGTAAAGACTTTTTGTCACATATCTCCTAAATGGATTCACCTAAAGAATTGAAATTGTAAAGTTTGGCTAATTCTAAAAACACGCATCGAATCGTTTGAGTGAATTTTTCCATGTCAAGCATAGGCGTATCATTTTGGGGGGAGGGCGAAGGGTATTTGTACTGAAAACTTTTTAATCTTTTATGTTTTCACAAGTTTTGCATCAAGTTCATAAACTATGATATTTCTTCTTGAAGAAGGGTGCTCTTCTGTGATATCACCCAGATGTTCGGGTTTTGAGAAAAATTGATTTCAAATTTTCTCTCGGTTTATTACTCAATACTCGGTAGTTGAAGAATCATAATAAAGTAGGGGAAATATTAATTCATTTATATTATCTTATTGAAAATTTACCTAATAAAGGATTTGTTACGAAATGATTTAATTTATTAGATTTATTTTTTAAAGAACTAATATTTTTGCGATAAAAATTTAAGCGATGCTTGTTAATAACATAACCAAAAAAAATTCAATAAAATATCAAAAACCTAGCTCTACGTGACCACCGTTGTTTTGAATGCATGAATTTATAATTTATTCTCTTATATTATGCATAGATTGCCGCATTCGCCCAAAACTCCTTACATTATTTCTAAATTTATTATAGGCTTGTTGGATCGATTAGGTATTCCCAAACACAGAAACCGCAAGGATTCAAATCGGGGGACCTTGTTAGCCAGTGAATTGGTCCTCCCCTGCCTATCCAATGTTGGTCATATCTTAAATTGAATAATATTTATTCAAGAAATCTATAACGTTTATTGTGAAACGTGCCGGACACCCGTCATGCTGAAACCATAGGTTTCAACGAACATAACATCATCAAACAATTGTGGTAGTATATTCTGTAAGAAATTCAAATAATTTTCTCCATTCAAGCGAATTGGTAGCTCAACAGGTCCAAGCAAAGGTTCATCTACTTCTCCTATCCAGATATTCATCGAAAATCTGTCTTGAAAATTGGTTACTTTCATTTTATGATGTTTTTCTCCCCAATATGCATAAGAGTGAGAATTATGCATATTGAATTTTCCTTCTTTGGTAAAGGTTGCTTCATCGGAGAATAAAATTATTGAAGAAAAATCTATGTTTGAAGATCTCTGAGTTTGCAATCAAGTACAGACCTGAACTCTAGCAGGGTAGTTATTGGCATTCAGAGCTTGTACTTTCGTGAGATGGTACGGAAGGTTTTCCCTGCGAAAAACTCGTGATATTGTGGACTTTGAAACAACAGGGTGTATCGAATTCAGTCTTCTGACGCTTATCTCTGGATTGTTGTTAATTGCTTGAATGATATCATCTTGGTTTTTCTCTCTTATATTAGCACCTCGTCCTGCATGAATACGTTTTGGAACTAGCGATCCAGTTTCCCGAAGTCTTTGATGGATACTGGTAAATGTTATATGATGGGGATGCCCTCTGTTTGGAAATTCTACCACATATATACGCGCCGCTGCTCTAGCATTACATCGCACTTCCCCATATACTAGACGCATATTCTTCGTTGCTATAAACCATCTTTCCTGAATGATTGTAATACTTTAGTAGAAAAAGAGACTAAGAAATCAATTTATCAGTTAACGATCGTCGCTGACAATCTCTTGATTTGTAAATAGTAATTTTTTCTATGATTCCTTCATAATCTATTATGATCTATAGATCTATTAGTTCAATATTCATAATAAAGAACGATTTTTCCGTTTAGGGATACTTAATTCAAAAAAATTGTTCCGAAATATGCCTGAAACAACTTTTAAAACTAATTTAATTTTTGAGATAAATGACCACGCAAAATTTTCACTATTCTTTGCAGCAACACAATGTTTTCAACAAAAAAGATTTGCATCAATTCATGCATTTAAAATAATGGTGGTCACGTATTTCGTAACAATGGTTTTATGAGGTAAAGTTTCAATAAAATATAAGAAATGAAGTACAAGAATTTGATATTTCATTTACTTCATTATGATTCTTTACATAACGTAATAAACCGAGAGAAAATTTCAAATCGATTTTTCTCGAAACCTTCTTCATTCTTTATTAGTGGATTAACAGTAATTTTAAATCAATTATTACACATACATTCAAAATATGATTTCTGTTATAAAGTGGCTTCTTTAACATTTTCTCTCGTTCTGCTACGAATGATGCATCTTTTACGTAAAAATATTGTTATTGTTTCTATTAACTCCATTATATCCATTGACAAGAATGAGAATAAAAGTGATGTAATTTTATTAGGTAAAAAATTTGAACCAAAAAACTACAATTATCAATAAGAATTAGTCAATAACTTCATTCATAAGATTTCAAAAAATTCATTATTCATTAACCCGAATCAATCGTATCATCGACTTTTCACTTCAAAACTATCAGTTTCATTAGATAGAAGTAAATAATATTAAGACTTATATTATAAATCACCCTTCACAATACATGATACATCATAAAAAAAGTATGCAAACATTTAAATCGTATACTACTTCATATTAATTATTACTAGATTTATTTTGATTGAGCACATTCTCTCAATGTACAGTAAAATTATTGCTATTGGCAAATATGCGAAGTTATTGTGTTCCTAGAATTTTTTGTTTTCAGATGGCTGATGATAGTAATTGTTAACAGAAAAGAAAACTTCCTGGTGCCCAGAACAGAAAAATAAAATAGCAGATGCAATTAAATTTGAAAAAAAAATAGTGGCACCAATACACAGTTTTTCAGCTTTAGAAGATCTAGTACGTCCAGTTGAAGAACCTACGTTCAGTAGAACCTCCTCCACAAACAAAGTCGGGTTTTATGAGTGTCGCTATAGATCCTACCGAATGGAAGTACTGAATGAAAATAATGTAGTGGATGACTTAGCATTATGGCCGCCAGTTAAATCAGATAAACTTCGAATAAGTTTAATAGATCAGGGACCATTACAAATCAATAATTATCCTTATCCAACTAACTCTAAAGACAGATCATTTCCGAATTCATATTACTCAAAAAAGTTATCACATAATGAAACCGGCTTGTTAATTCAAAATTGATTTAGTTTACTGTTTTCACTGCAAACTTTTCAATACTCATGTCATTGGTTTCAATAGTAAAACTGATTTGAATCATTGGCAGCACTTGTCTAGGAACATAGAACGTCTTGAAAAAAAGCACAGGACATCTGACAAGTGTTAAAAATGTCTAGATTTAAAAACTAATATTTTGAAAGAACGAACCGTAGTCTCTATAATCAATTAGAAATTGAACGCGAAAAAAAACGGGCAGCCGTTATTTAGCGTACAATTGATACTATTATTTTCTTACCAAGCAATGTTATACCTTTTAGAAGAAAGTTGGACAAAATTTTTCAATCAGATGTTGGCAATTTGTTGAAACTTGTTGAATGTCTTTTGAATTTTGATGAAATATTAGCGGAACACATTACTCGTGTCCAAAAAGCTGAGACTCGTATTACTCATTATCTCGGTCATAGAATTGAAGATGAAATTATTCAACTCTTGGGAAACAAAATAACGAAGACCATCATATCGAACATAAAACAGCCAAAATAATTTTCTATAATTTTATACTGCACTTCCCCTCCCACCAGGAGCAGATTTCAGTTGTTTTCAGATTTGTTTTCCTCAATGCCACTGCAAGGGGATGATGACATTTCTATTAAATTTGTTATCAACCTCCGATATAGAACTACAGGATGATATTCGTGATCAAGGCTACGATAACGACAGGTAAAAACATTGGTTTACAGAAAAGAATCCCAGAAATTAACCAGAGCCGGATCTATGGGGGCATGAGGGGGCATTTGCCCCGGGCGCTAAGATATAGGGGGCTACCCTGTATCTATATATGCAAATGTATCCAGCATTTAGAGCAAATATCGGTACCCATGACAGATTATCGGAGAATCATGAATATCATACTAGGCACGGTGGCTTGATGAGATTTAGGAAGCACAGACTGGTGTCTTACGAAAAATCGCCTGCATATGCCGGATCAGGGATCGTCAACTCTCTACCAGTCTCCATAAGGGAGGAGGAGAATCCTTTTAAATTTGACAAAATGATGAAGACGATATTGACCCATTGATGAATTATTTGACGCAATGAAATGTTTGAAATAGTCTGTAATGTTTTCTTCTTTTTTGTGTGACTTGTCTTATGTCTTTGTATGACCGGAAGGAACAATAAATATGTTATATTATATTATATTATTAATATTGAAAACTTCAAAGAAATTGGAATTTACTATTATTTCCTCATATTAGGAATATAGAATAAAATTTCTTCCATTGGTACACTTTCAATGGTCATTTTTGCTAAGAAACGAGCGACCGAATCTCGACCGCGCCCGATAAAATTTAAAACAATTCAAACAAACACGCACCGTGTGGCCACCGGTGCGGTGGCCACACGGTCCGACTTCTCGGTGTCGGTGCGGTAATGTATGGACGAACACACTCGTCACCATAGTATTATTTTTCAACCGCACGACGGCCGTCGATCGCTACGGGATCGGTGCGGAGATGTATGTCCCGACCTTAAATGGCATATCGTCTTTCCGTACAGAGCGCTCGATCTGTACTGTCGACCAGACAAGGAGTCAAGGGGGCTTATCTCATTTATTACCCTTTGACTGCGGTCGTGAGACCGACCAGATCACATAACCCAGCCACATGACGGTTTTGATAAGTCCTTGCAGCATTTCCTGCAGTCAACTGCGTTCGTGTGACTGCAGGGTAACGTATTGGTGCAGCCATACACAGACCTATGTTACTGCTACTGCAGTTGCAGCTGCACTGCCGGGAGCCGCGACACACAGGTCTATTTCGATCGTTATCAGCGACCGCCAGTACGATATTGAATATTCAGTTAGATGGATATAAAAGTTGCCGCAGCTATGCTTAAATGGTAGGGATGGGTTGTGATGTCACAGTCGGTGACTTTGTCACTGATACGATCTTGTCACGGGTTGGAACAGTTCCAAATTTATAAAAGTCGCCGTGCTTTTTTGTCACGGTGACGAGACTCAGGCGTATTATACTACTCGGAACAAGTCGCCGATGATCGATTGCGTTCCGGTTGTCAAGCCAGTGATTTTGAGAGCCACTACTTCTGTACAATTTATAGTCAGCTTTAAATCGCTGTTCGGAAAACTACGAGGAGATCTTTCGTTGCTTCGTTCGTCGCCGTTACAGCATAGGTTCTTCTTTTCAAAGTCATTTGAACTATCATTGTTCCATATCATCCTTTCATGTTCCATATTATATTGGAACGGTATTCGCTTTATAAGAAAGAATGCTTGACTTCACTGAATTGATTTGAACCAAATGAATTATATATAATAATGATAATAATAAAAAATATGCGATATATTTTCCAATAGAAACACTGTTGTTACTAAACAACCGTTCCGTCGTCGCGTCGGAGCTGTGACAAAAAATCACCAGTATTTGTCGCCGTGACACAGCTGGAACTGTCACGAGTTGGAACGGTGACAGAGAAATCGCAGTATTGCCCATCACTATTAAATGGCATATCGTCTTTCCGTGCAGAGCGCTCGATCTGTACTGTCGACCAGACAAGCAGTCAAGGGGGCTTATCTCATTTATTACCCTTTGACTGCGGTCGTGAGACCGACCAGATCACATAACCTAGCCACATGACGGTTTTGATGAGTCCCTGCAACATTTCCTGCAGTCAACTGCGTTCGTGTGGCTGCGGGGTATGGTTACAGGAACAATGTTTCCTATATTCTAGGACGATGTTTTAATACGAATCCCAAAATATTTTTGCGAAAGAAGAATATTATCACTGATTGTGTTCACTATTATAATTCTGGCTTCATTAAGAAGTGATTATCTGCCATGAATCAATTGTTAGATATATACAGTGTGCTTCAATGAAAAGGAGCCACCCTTGATATTTCTCATTCTATCACTATCATCGGAATTCAATACTGTTTAGAGGGGGACACATTTTGAGATAATCTTGAGTCTGAGAAAAACAACTCTTCACGGGGGGAGGGGAGCTTTAACCCCATGAATTTGAATAGGGAATAGGGATCGAGTGATAGATCAGTTTGAAGATCTCAGAATTCTCTTTTCAATAATGTGAATTTTGATTTCCTTAAATGGAAAATGTTGGAATAAAACGCATTTTCTTTATGATGTTCTTTCCTCGAAATCGAGGAATGAAATTCAAAGCTATTCTAATCAAATGTTCGAATTGTTTTCCATTCACTTCCATACAATAAAACAAACGGCATTCAATCATTCTGCGAACATCTCGACAGACTTCTGGTCTCAACTGATTACACTTTGCGATACCTCTCTACTGCAAGTCGTCTAAGCTATTTAACTCAGTTTGAAACACATGAAATTTCAACTATCACTACAGGAAAAAATCAAGAGGTGTCAAATCCGGAGACCGTGCAGGCCATTCTATTGGACCTCTTTGGCCAATTCAACGCTCTGGAACTTATTCCTTGAAGAAGAATCGAAATGGTGCTGAACAATGAGCAGGTGCTCCATCTTTTTTAGAGAGTACTTCTTCTTCAATCAGATTTTCATCCTTTTGGATTATTACCAAAATTCTTGGGTAAATTAATCTTTGAAGAAATTCCAGATAAACTTCACCATTCAAGATTTGCGGAGGAAGAAGTGGACCGACAATATGATCTCCAAGAATTCCAGCCCAAACATTCAGTTTTTCTGGACGTTGAGAATGTCCTTCCCTCATCAAATAGGAAATAACGTCACTCCAGTACCGAAAGTTGTGACTGTTCACATGACCATTGAACGAGAATGTACACTCATCCGAAAAACAAATGCTGTTAAGAAGTTGTGGGTTGAGATTTAGACGATCTGTCATTTGTTCACAGAATTGAAGACGTCTACCTGGATCATCATCGTTCAATTCCTGCACAAAATGTATTTTGTAAAGATGAAACTTGAATTTGTGGAGAGTCCTTCAAACAGATGATTGGCTCAGTCCAGAAGCTGCACATATTTTTCTCAGGGACTGTAGGAAAATGAAAGACAACGTGGGTGGGAAAAAGATTGAAATATCGAAAGAATGTCGAATTAGAACCGGGTCAGGTAGCGTCACACGCCGTCTCGTAAATTTGTCCGGGCGGATATCGTAAACATGTCGTACTTGACTCGTTTTTGTTAAGGGAGGTTTTAAATGGGCATGGGGCGACGGGTAAACCGTAAATTTGAACCGAAAAATAAAAGTATTGTATTTCGTCGTCCAAGGGTATCGCCACGGTTCATTGAAATTCAGAATACGACCACCCCGATGCGACGTCGTGAGGACCACACGCGCGTGTCAAATGTCGCGGTCGCTGGCACCGTTTTGCAATTAACCAATATACTCATACGCTGTCCTGAGGTCAAAATTAAATGATAATTCAATTAATCGTACGAGGTTGGAATCACCCCGCATTTCCCAAGCTCACGGCGATAACGATAACCCCTCGGGGTCCGGCAATTTGACGAACGGTACTACGGGTCGGTTGAGTTACGACCACTAGCTTCACGAAAATTAATTAGAGCGATATGAGTCGAAATGAAGTCGGGATGGATTGCAACGTGGGGGACTGTGGACGCGGTTGACCGGTTTGAAGAGAATGATGCACTTCAAGCCCGGTGCCCCTGTTCTAACGCGTCCTGGGCACAGGACACGGGAAAGACGATGATCGGAATCGGGAGATTGCCGGGCCCGGGGTCGTCATCAAGCGCGCAGTTGACGATTCTCGCAAGTCGGTCGATTTCCGTAATCCTTTCCTCTGTTTTCCAGAACTAAGTGGAACGGACTGTTGAGCCGGCGTTGCCATGATGCCGCGTCCGTTGCCAGAGGGATTCTTTGGCTGACGGCGCCCTGGAATCTTTCGGGATTGACGGTCATACTTAACTCACCTCCCAAGGCCGAATAAACACGATTGTAATTGCCGACATAGCTAACAATTGGTTGCAATTGTTTCAAACTCGCGACACACCGACGTCAAATTGTCGTTCATGATCAAATAAAGTCAGTATATGGTACTAGTCTCCGGCGCGGTGATTCCAATCCCATTTCGGTAATACGCAAAGGACGAACAA
The DNA here is from genome assembly GCA_020654155.1 of Novius pumilus. Classification (NCBI taxonomy): domain Eukaryota; kingdom Metazoa; phylum Arthropoda; class Insecta; order Coleoptera; family Coccinellidae; genus Novius; species Novius pumilus. The sequence goes on from JAIFOV010000121.1 coordinate 72,103, forward strand.
ATTACGGCAGGGGCGACTATGAATTGATGTGCGTCACTTGTTATTTTACATACAACCCTGGGTGGTACCGATGTTTATGACGTGCTAGGGCACTGCAATCAATGTATTAATGTATTGACGCTAGTGTTGTTTGTAATTAGCTATCTAAATTAAGAGATGTATGATCCCATGAATGTAATTGTCTCACTTTTCGGCTCTGTAATTGTGAAGTAGGTAAGGAAGTGGAAGTGCGTACCGGGGGTAGTGGAAGTGCGTACCGGGGGTAGTGGCGTTTGGCCGAATCGGAACGTCGCGGACTGTGAACCGAAGGGGGTCGCGGAGTGACGCGTGCGAACCACCAATGGCGCGTGTGCCGGCCGGGAGTTCCGTTACGAACAACCAATAGCATCGAGGGTGAAAGAGAAGACGGGATTCGTCCGGGGACCTGCAAAACCCGCGAAGGAAAAGGGATCAGTACGTTGGCGTCTTTTGGACTATTCCGAACTGTTTATCGCATTGTCATCGATTGTAAAATTTCAAAAAAAAAAAAATATACTTGTAAAATTTCACGGTTGATTTGGTTGAACCTGTTAGGCCCGTGGGAAGTAACAGGGACTGAGTGATTAACATTAAAGCTACTTGTCCCAGAACAGCAATTTCAGTAGCTTCATTGTTGACTACCCTTTCTGGCTAGTGCTTTTTACTCTGAACTGAACCAGTTTCTCGAAACTTTTTCACAAGCAACAGTATGTCCCGCATTATTTTCCTTGAAAATTCTTCAATTATTTCTTGCATTTTTCTTATTCGAGTAATATAACTCGATTAGTTCTACTCGTTTCTGAATTGAATAAACCATTCTCACTCACTTAAGCAGTATTGCTGAAGACCAAATTTAATACTCACCTGGCAAGAAAAAGATACCGAAGTTGTCCTTAATAAATTCAGGGGAAGTTCAACCATAGGAATATCCTATGGTTCACAAGGTTTTCCACCAAATGGAAAAAGTACGCAGAATGTTTGGATCGCGTTTGTTTCATTGTATGGGAGTGAATGGAAGATAGTTCGAATATTTGATTCGGATGGCTTTGAATTTTGTCGCTCGACTTTAAAATTTTGATTTCAGGAAATCAAAACATACATTATTGAAAAGAGAGTTACAAGATGTTCTAAATGATGTATCATTCGACCCCTATTACCTATTCAAAATCATGTGTTGAGGCACCCCCTCGTTAGGGGTTGCTTTTCTCAGACTCAAGTATATTTCAAAATGTGTCCCCCTCCAAGCATTATTGAACGTATCTGATTGAATTCCGGTGATAGTGATACAATGAGATAGGCCTTTTTCATTGAAACACCCTGTATAATTACCCGCCCTTAATCAACCCGACCTTTTTCTCTAAGGGGAACATGAGTACTTTGCCCCCCCCTGCTAAAAATTGTAGATCCGGCCTGAAATTAACACAAGAGCATTCCTTGTGCATCACACAGCACGGATTCGCGAAAGCATGGACATAAACTATTTAACTTCAGTTTCCCTTCTATTGCATACCACGAACAAGAGAAAGAAAAAAAAACGAACGACAGTATTGGATTCTTCTTCAGATTAAGGATCCGCTTGTTCGAGACGATCATAATACCAACAGCAATCTACGCAGCAGAAACGTGGAAATCAAGCAAAGCTGTTATACACCGTCTGAATGTATTCCAACAACGTTGCTTACGTCGAATTCTTAAAATTTCATTTCATGATCGAAAAACTAATGCTTGGGTCCTTGAAGAAACATCATGTTGTATATTGTCCGATATCGTAGCAGAACGACGTTTTCGCTTCGCGGGCCATATTTTGCGCTTACCAACTGATCGCCCTGCTCGGATTGCGATGAAATTGTTACCTGACCAAGGAAGACGTAGACGTGGAAGACCGCGCATAACGTGGGGAAGAACTTGGGAGAGAATTTGAAAGAAATGGAACTGGACGTGAATTTAATAGACGAGATTGCCACCGATCGTAATAAATGGATATTTTACACCGCCCTATGCGCCGAACGGCGTGGAAGGAACTAAGAAGAAGAAATACTTGAAAACAAATTGAAATTTCGAAATGCGTTTTCAATGAAAACATCAGTCATCATCCCCACCATTCTTTACAACCGTAAATCATTGCTGTTGTTCGAGCACAGCCAAATTGACAAACGATTCCAAAAATACAAAATCAACTATAAAAAATATAAAACTATAAGAAAAAAAGATTTCTTTTCGATGGAGTAGAATAACAGACTATAGAATGAAAAATAAACGAAGAAAAAATCATTTCACAGTCTAAAATATGAATACTTGAAAAAAAAAATTCAGAACGCTATTCGAATGAGAAAGCGGACATCATCTACATCTCACTTTACAACCGTATATCCCCGCTTTGGTTTCAGCAAAGCCAAAATGACCGGAAAAATATAAAAAAATAAATTTACGCCGTGACGTTCACTTCGAAATTCGACTGTTCATAAATGACAAATCACTTACGGTCCTATTATTAGCTGATTAATTTGAAAAAAAACACGAATGAACAAAGGGAAAATGGATCATTTATTCATTGACTCTAGGCGTCATTTATATCCTAAAACTAGAATGATTAAGGACGCGAAAGTTCGTCTACGTTTGGATGCGCCAGAATAAAATTGGTACTATTTATACATCACCGACATAAATATAATACGGAAATATTTTCGCATTATTAGTTCACTCATGAAAATTGCCTAATAAAAATGGGCATTCATCTTAAAATTACAAACATTTTCCTAATGTAATAAACATATTGAAATTCAATATTATTTTGTGTAGACAACAAAAAACGGCTTCGGACGATGAACGCGCCTATATTGGACACAGGCATCCCCCGACAAGTTTATGTAGAAGACTCGCCGTGAGTCCTATTTTTTTTGTATTTTCGGTTATGGCGTAGTATAATTCAGATTATCTGAAAAACATGTACGTAATCTGATTTCATTTGCTCACTGAATTAATTATCGACATTTAAAATAATGATTTGAAGGATACTTGACAAAAACATGAAATTGAGTTCCGATCCATTGCCAAATTCACATTTTATATCGCGATTTCTCTCGTTGATCCCACAGAAAGTTTCATTCTGTGCAAGTTGACTTTTTAGTCCCTATCAACCTTTCCCGTCTGTTCCCCTCAGAAATTAATAGCGACTACTACTTGGGGGTTATGAGACGTTTACGTGATAATTTCCATTCGACAAAATGTAGTTATGGTTAATTTTTACACATCAATTTTTACATTTTTTTGAAAGTATATGACATGAAAATGTTATTATACAAAACTATATCCGAAGAGTAGTTCATTATTTTCCAATTAATCAATACATTTGAAATCTTTTATTTTCAATTAGTACTTCAAATAAAAGTATCTCTATTGAAAGTAATTTCTGTTTCATTTACTCTTCATGCTACGAACTTCATGTTTTACGGATTGAATGTTTTTTCCAATTTTCACATTGATTCTTTCCTTTCATAACGATAAACCACTTTGTACCCGAGGATTGTTAGTTAAAAGATTGAATACATACAGATTGCTATGATAATAATAATAACGTAGCATTTATTATTTTTCCATCAAAGATAATTAAAAAATATTACGCCGATAAAAGAAAATTCATCGCCGTCGTGGTTCCAAACTCGAGATCATTTAGTACGAAATCGATCACTCGACTACTGCGGCTACGATAACGCAACCACGGAGATGCTCAATTTGACGATAAACGAACTCGAAATAATGAGGAGGATCCATCCGGACGCAATCGGTAGGCAACTCCTCATAATTTATAGTTTTTATTGAGTTTGTTCGATAGGTACATCGATATTTACCCTGCAAAGGCCGGACCGGATCCTTTAATTTAGATCTGCCAATGCGTCCGTTCGGAACTTTCCGGAGCGCAATCGTATACCTTCGGCACATAAGGCGAATTTTTCGAATTTTCTCGATTTTCTGCCGTTTTCCTCGAAAACGGCTATTCCTACTACCTTACGTGTTTCGGACGATTCGTAGCTAATTCTTTTTCCAATATGTTCGTGTAAGCGATAATTCGATACGTGACGTAATAAAGGAGATATTACAAGAAGCAACGTTTTTCGAACGGGACGATTTAGTTTTTGAATTTTTTGCGGAAAATCGGTAGATTCTACGTCGACGACGTCTCGAGAGGAAAGAAAGCCGTATTAATTACCTATTCGAAAAGGGTATTCCACATGTTTTAGGGCCGACCAAAATCGATTCGCGGCACCCCACTTTTTTCTATTTCTATTACGATAGGTCCTACAGTTTCGGGGCCTTCTAGCGAAAGATTGCTCTCAATAATTGAGGAACATCTTTACAACATCGTCGCGTTGTCCGACGTACCGCCTCCGAGATATAAGTAAAAAATGAAAAATTTCGCGTTTACGAATTTTTTACTCCAGAAAAGGAGGGAGCTGCGGAATTGAGCGAAAAACAAAAAACGAAGAACTATCTTTGCCCTTTTGGAAAACGTATCCCGCGTCTTCAGATCGTTCGTACTTCTTGAGATAAGGGCTCTTAAACATTTCGCGATTTTCGGTTTTTCGCGAAAAAATCGAATTAAGTTTGGGTTCCGAGAGCAAGAAAAAATACCCGCGATAAAATACCGTTCTTCGCGGACCGCCAGAGCCCCTACGCTACCGTAATATAGCGGTTATCCAACCGTATACAAAAAAAATATACGCCGACATGCCGACAGGATCCTGCGCCGAGCCATCGCAGCTCACTAACAACCATAATCACCAATCTCAAGCGTTTTGTTTCCTGAGCAAGGTTTTCGAATTTTCCTGCCACATAAAAACTTCCATGAACAGATTCTCAGTTTGGATTTTGGAATTTTAAGCCGGGCGATTTCTCACACCTCTGGATTATTCAAGGTCATCCCGGGAGTTGAATCACATTAAATAAATAAAATTATTTTATAAAATAAATCTTACAGTCTCATTTTTTCTATATCGTTATCAAAAACAGTTCTTTGACAAAATGGCTATTAGTTCAGCAACCTGGTAGGCCCCTAAATTGTTAAGCCCAGGACCCCGTAAAATCACAATCCGCCCATGCTTGTCATAACGGTTCGTACATACGGCTGGTCGAATTTGTAGAATTGAATGAACTTTTTACATCAATTAATAATTGACTTAAGGTACATTAACAACCTCGAAATCAGAATTAGGATTAGTACTTAAAATTAGTGGTAAGACTTTGCAATATCGAAACTAGTGAAACCGTTCAGAAGATCGAAAATAATGTTTCAATTACAGTTACAATTAAAATTAGAATAACTAGCTTACAAAATCCATGCTTCGAAGAATAATCATAGTTGAAAAGTCGTCTGCGCAGAAGCGGTAATTGATATTTTTATCCGACATATATCGTTATCGTTAACAGTTAATCTAACTTATTTCTCGTGTCGTATCTACTAGGTAATTGAAACATTGTGAATGGCCGTTTATCGTTCATTTCAATTTCGACTTCGTACGGTGTCTTCGACAGTGTGATTAGTGCATCCGTGATGGTGATACTACGATAGCGTTAGAGTGCATCGTGTGGAATAAGATAATAGTTA
>JAIFOV010000593.1:0-77339 GCA_020654155.1 Novius pumilus
TTGTCAGCTGGTGTATGTATGCCTGGGCATCAGCGTAAGGTACTGTAGGCTTAGTGCGAGTTTTAATTCGATCTCGATGCCGTGTAAGTAAACGCGAATTAGTAGGGGAATTTATCAGCGCCGCATAGTGGTCACTTTTAAAAACAAATTTTCCGAGTGCGAGATTCAAATGTTTATTTCACGAAACGTGACTTATCGAATAATACGTTAAATCGAAGCGTTCGGCATTTTTGCGAGTGCCAGTTACATTTACTACCGTTAATTCGACGACTTCGTCGTTTGCGTATTAGGTTTGCCTTCACCAAGATTTTTATAGTGAGAGCGCTCGCTTGCTTATTCGTTCTCGATAAGTTTTGTTGATTTTCGTTCATTAAAGATGGAATCGCGCAATTTTTTGCTTGGAATATGTTGTCGGTACTTTCGGATCGAGATGATCATAATCATATGTGCCGTATTGGTTCCCAAAGTCGACTTCTTAAGAATCCGCTATTGGATCTTACCGAAAGCGAATTTAGGCGGAATTACCGTTTTTCGAAATAACTTTTTTGTTTTTTATGTGAAGAGAAGCTAAGAACAAATGCAAGATCTTTACAACGGGTTACCCTGGAATTGAAGGTGTCGCTCCTTTATGTATTCGGGCTGCTTTCTTTTTCGTTATTTTTAAAATCGCTCCAGACCTTATATAAGTAATTTCATTATTTAAAAAATATTAAATTATCTAATTTACCGAAAATACAATATTATAGCATACCTTTTTCCACTTTTCTGTGTTTTTTGTATCGCCACTACCGTCACTGTTCAAAAGGGTTGTTATTTCTTCCCACAACTGCAAGGATTTCATTCGCCCTTTTGAACACGATGATGTTTTAGTTATATCTCCATGTCTAATTAAAACACACAATAATTTATCACAACTTCACTTTAACAATCGGCAATCAATTTCACAAATACATTTACTACTATCTCTTCCATAAACGTAACAAGTATTTCGAATTGTTGCGGACTCGTTTTCATTTTTAAAATTCGTGTTCACTCACCGAAATCAATTTTACGTCTATGGTCTCAAATAACGATAGTGTTAGGGCGACCGTCCATATAGGCGATTTAAGTTGCATGAGAGCAAAAAATGGTCTAGCTCTAAAAGTACCCAACTACCAGATATTCGATTTTTGAAACTTTTACGATACACGCTTGAGAAAGGTTCAATTTATGGGAATTTCGGACTGGATATCCCTTTTCATTCAGACTACATAAAACTATTGCTCAATCCAAATTAAATTGAAAGTGAACCTGTACACGACGTATTTTTCGCTTTCGTAAAAAAATATACTCCACATCTTGCATTTCTTGCCTTTATACCTATGTATATGAGTACATAGCGAGAGTCTGAATGAAAAATTCCCATAAATCGAACCATTCTCAAGCGTGCATCCTAAAAGGGTCAAAAATCGAATATCTGGTGGCTGGGTACTTTTCGAGGTAGGCCATGTTTTGCTCCCATGCAACTTGAATCGCCTATATATATATACACGGTCGCCCTTAGAACCCTCGTTCTAGCGGGTAACCCAAACAATTTTTTGTCCCACCCAATCATAATTTATTACTTTAACGTAAACAAAATCGGGAAAGGTTTTTTTTTTAAGTTACAAAATACATTCTTCAAGTTTCATTCTATAAATCTCAAGTTAAAAGTTGAAAATATATCACTCAACATCACTGGCTACCTTTATATCGCTCGCAATAAATAGTGAGTAAACGGTTTGCGAATCGAATATTCGCGATAGTACTCGCACTCGCATCTATTCATATTACGACGCGACCATCGGATTCTCGACGTACGGCATCGAGAAGTTACTCGATCATCGAATAAAACTCGCACTAAGCCTACTGGTCTTTTCAAACGGCCGAAACCACGTTTTTGAATCACTTTGTCTCGATTTGGCTCTGAGTGGCTAGTTCGGGAGCATCGGGGGCGCTTGATGGGCCCAATTATGCCTGTCGCACTGCTACGGTCGGTTGAATGCCTGTGTGTCCCCCCAATCTGTGCTACAGGGACAACGGAACCCGTCCCGATATGGACCACCCACAGCTATTCACCACGACCGTAGCAGTGGAAGAGGCATAACCAGACCCTTTCAGCGCCCCAGATGCGGCCGAACTAGCAAACCAGAGCCAACTCGAGACCGAGAGTCTCAAAATTGTGGTTTCGGCCGTCCTCGAGGCCCAGGAGCAAGACGCCGATCTCCAGACATCCATACGCTAGCTGTTCGTTATAAGTCAGCTGTTGTATGAATGCCTGGGCATCGGCGTATGGTCCTGGGCTTCTCAGACGGCCGAAACAACCGTTTTGAGCCCCATGGTCTCGATTTGGCTCTGGGTTGCTAGTTCGAGAGCATCGGGGGCGCTGAATGGGCTTGGTTGTGCCTGTCCCACAGCTACGGTCGTCGTGAATAGCAGTGGGTTGTCCATATCAGGGCGGGTGTCGTAGGTTTCGTTGTCCCTGGAGCGCAGATTGGGGGGACCCACGGCTATTCAACCGACCGTGGCAGTGCGACAGGCACAACCGGGCCCATCCAGCGCCCCCGATGCTCCCGAACTAGCCACCCAGAGCGAATTCGAGACAAAGGGATTCAAAAACGTGGTTTCGGTCGTCTGAGAAGCCCAGGACCATACACCGATACCCAGGCATTCATACACCAGCTGACTTATAACAAACAGCTAGCGTATGGATGCGTGGAGATCGGCGTCTTGCTCCTGGGCCTCGAGGACGGCCGAAACCGCAGATTTGAGACCCATGTTCTCGAATTGGGTATGCGTGGCTAGTTCGGGAGCATCGGTGGCGCCGGATGGGCAGGGTTGTGCCCTTTCCACTGCCACGGTCGGTGGAATAGCCGTGGGTCCCCCCAACCCGCGCTCCAGGGACAACGAAACCTACGACACCCGCCCTGATATGGACCACCCACGGCTATTCACCTCGACCGCAGCAGTGAGACAGGCATAACCACGTCCATTCAGCGCCCGCGATGCTGCCGAACTAGCAACCCAGAGCCAATCGAGACCATGGGGCTCAAAACGGTTGTTTCCGCCGTCTGACAAGCCCAGGACCATACGCCGATGCCCAGGCATTCATAAAACAGCTGACTAATAACGAACAGCTAGCGTATGGATGCCTGGAGATCGGCGTCTTGCTCCTGGGCCTCGAGGACGGCCGAAACCACAGTTCTGAGACCCTCCGTCCCGAGTTGGCTCTAGGTTGCTAGTTCGGCAGCATCGGGGGCGCTGAATGGACCTGGTTGTGCCTGTCCCACTGCTGCGGTCGAGGTGAATAGCCGTGAATGGTCCATATCAGGGAGGGTGTCGTAGGTTTCGTTGTCCCTGGAGCGCAGTTTGGGGGGACCCACGGCTATTCCACCGACCGTGGCAGTGGAAAGGGCACAACCCGGGCCATCCGGCGCCACCGATGCTCCCGGACTAGCCACACATACCCAATTCGAGAACATGGGTCTCAAATCTGTGGTTTCGGCCTTCCTCGAGGACCAGGAGCAAGACGCCGATCTCCAGGCATCCATACGCTAGCTGTTCGTTATAAGTCAGCTGGTGTATGAATGAATGGGCATCGGCGTATGGTCCTGGGCTTCTCAGACGGCCGAAACCACGTTTTTGAATCCCTTTGCCTCGAATTCCCTCTGGGTGGCTAGTTGGGGAGCATCGGAGGCGATGGATGGGCCCGGTTGTGCCTGTCGCACTGCCACGGTCGGTTGAATAGCCGTGGGTCCCCCCAATCAGCGCTCCAGGGACAACGAAACCTACGACATCCGCCCTGATATGGACCACCCACGGCTATTCACCTCGACCGCACAAGTGGAACAAGCACAACCAGGTCCATTCAGCGCCCCCGATGCTGCCGAACTAGCAACCTAGAGCCAACTCGAGACAGAGGGTCTCAAAACTGTGGTTTCGGCCGTCCTCGAGGCCCAGGAGCAAAACGACGGTCTCCAGGCATCCATACGCTAGCTGTTCGTTATTAGTCAGCTGGTGTATGAATAACTGGGCATCGGCGTATGGTCCTGGGCTTCTCAGACGGCCGAAACAACCGTTTTGAGCCCCATGGTCTCGATTTGGCTCTGGGTTGCTAGTTCGAGAGCATCGGGAGCGCCGGATGGCCGGGCTGGCCCTTATCACTGCCACTGTGGGGGTGAATAGCCGTGGGTGATCCATATGGGGGCGGGTGTCGTGGGTTTCGGTGTCCCTGGAGCGCAGATTGGAGGGACCCACGTCTATTCAGCCCACAGTGGCAGTGGGAAAGGCACAACCCGGCCCATCCGGCGCCCGCGATGCTCTCGAACTAGCAGCCCAGAGCCAAACCGAGACCATGGGGTCAAAACGGTGGTTTCGGTCGTCTGAGGAACCCAGGACCATAAGCCGATGCCCAGGCATTCATACACTAGCTGACTTATAACGAACAGCTAGCGTATAGATGTCTGGAGATCGGCGTCTTGCTCCTGGGCCTCGAGGACGGCCGAAACCACAATTTTGAGACTCTCGGTCTCGAGTTGGGTTGCTAGTTCGGCCGCATCTGGGGCGCTGATGCAGATGAGGAACTGGTTGTGCCTGTTCCACTGCTACGGTCGTGGTGAATAGCTGTGGGACGGGAGTCGTGGGTTCCGTTGTCCCTGGAGCTCAAATTGGAGGGACCGACGTCTACTCAACCGACCGTGGCAGTGGGAAAGGCACAACCCGGCCCATCCAGCGCCTTCGATGCTCTCGAACTAGCCACCCAGAGCCAATTCGAGGCCATGGGTCTCAAAACTGTGGTTTCGGCCATCCTCAAGGTCCAGGAGCAAGACGCCGATCTCCAGGCATGCATACGCTAGCTGTTCGTTATAAGTCAGCTGGTGTATGAATGCTTGGGCATCAGCGTATGGTCCTGGGCTTCTAGACGGCCGAAACCAAGTTTTTGAATCCCTTTGTCTCGAATTGGCTCTGAGTGGCTAGTTCGGGAGCATCGGGGGCGCTGGATGGGCTCGGTTGCGCCTGTCGCACTGCCACGGTCGGTTGAACGGCCGATCTGAAAAGCCCAGTACCATATGCCGATGCCCGAACGAACAGCTAGCGTATGGATGCCTGAAGATCGGCGTCTTGCTGCTGGGCCTCGAGGACAGCCGAAACCACAATTTTGAGACACTCGGTCTCGAGTTGGCTCTAGGTTGGTAGTTCGGCAGCATCGGGGGCGCTGAGTGGACATGGTTGTGCCTGTTCCACTGCCACGGTCGTGGTGAATAGCCGTGGGTGTTCCAAATCCGGGTGGGTGTCGTGGGTTTCGTTGTCCCTGGAGCGCAGTTTGGGGGGACCCACAGCCATTCAACCGACAGTAGCAGTGCGACAGGCACAACCGGGACCATCCAGCGCCCCGACGCTCCCGAACAAGCCACCCAGAGCCAATTCGAGACGAAGGGATTCAAAAACGTGGTTTCAGCCGTCTGAAAAGACCAGTACAATACGCCGATGCCCAGGCATTCATACGCCAGCTGACTTAAAACGAACAGCTAGCGTATGGATGCCTGAAGATCGGCCTCGAGGACGGACGAAACCACAATTTTGAGACCCTCGGTCTCGAGTTGGCTATAGGTTGCTAGTTTGGCAGCATTGGGGGCGCTGAATGGACCTGGTTGTGCCTGTACCACTGCTGCGGTCGAGTTGAATAGCCCTGGGTGGTCCATATCAGGGCGGGTGTCGAAGATTTCGTTGTCCCTGGAGCGCAGATTGGAGGGACCCACGGCTATTCAACCGACCGTGGTAGTGCGACAGGCACAACCGGCCCCATCCAGCGCTCCGATGCTCCCGAACTAGCCACGCAGACCTAATTCCTCGAGGCCCAGGAGCAAGACGCCGAACTCCAGGCTCCCATACGCTAGCTGTTCGTCATAAGTCAGCTGGTGTATGAATGCCTGGGCATCAGCGTATGGTCCTGGGCTTCTAGACGGCCGAAACCACGTTTTTGAATCACTTTGTCTCGAATTGGTTCTGGGTGGCTAGTTCGGGAGCATCAAGGGCGCTGGATGGGCTTGGTTGCGCCTGTCGCACTGATACGATCGGTTGAATGGCTGTGGGTCCCCCCAATCTGCGCTCCAGGGACAACGAAACCCACGACACCCGCCCGGATATGAACCACCCACGGCTATTCACCACGACTGTAGCAGTGGGACAGGCACAACCAGGTCCATTCAGCGCTCCCGATCCTGCCGAACTACCAACCTAGAGCCAACTCGAGACCGAGGGTCTCAAAATTGTGTTTTCGGCCATCCTCGAGGCCCAGGAGCAAGACGTCGATCTTCAGGCATCCATACGCTAGCTGTTCGTTATGAGGCAGCTGGCGTATGAATGCCTGGGCATTTGCGTATGGTCCTGGGCTTCTCAGACGGCCGAAACCACCGTATTGAGCCCCATGGTCTCGGTTCGGCTCTGGGTTGCTAGTTCGAGAGAATCGGGGGCGCTGAATGGGCCTGGTTGTGCCTGTCCCACTGCTACGGCCGGGGAGAATAGTCGTGGGTGGTCCATATCGGGGCGGGTGTCGTGGGTTTCGTTGTCCCTAAAGCGCAGATTGGGGGGACCACGACTGTTCAACCGACCGTGGCAGTGCGACAGACACAACCTGGCCCATCCGGCGCCCTCGATGCTCCCGAACTGGCCACGCAGAGCCAATTCGAGACAAAGGGTCCCAAAACTGTGGTTTCCGCCGTCCTGGAGGCGCAGGAGCAACACGCCGATATCCAGGCATCCATACGCTAGTTGTTCGTTATTAGTCGGCTGGCGTATGTATGCCTGGGCATCGGCGTATAGTACTTATAGCCCAGGACCATACGCCCAGGCATTCATACACCAGCTAACTAATATCCTGGAGCGGAGATTGGAGGAACCGACGTCTATTCAACCGACCGTGGCAGTGGGAAAGGCACAACCCGGCCCATCCGGCGCCCTCGATGCTCTCGGACTAGCAATCCAGAGTCAAACCGAGAACATGGTGCTCAAAACGGTGGTTTCGGCCGTCTGAGGAGCCCAGGACCATACGCCGATGCCCAAGGAGTCGTGGGTTTCGTTGTCCCTGGAGCGCAGATTGGGGGGACCCACGGCCATTCAACCGACCGTGGCAGTGCACAACCAGGCCCATTCAGCGCCCCCGATGCTGCCGAACTAGCAACCCAGAGCCAACTCTAGACCGAGGGTCTCAAAATTGTGGTTTCGGCCGTCCTCGAGGCCCAGGAGCAAGACGCCGATCTCCAGATATTCATACGCTAGCTGTTCGTTATAAGTCAGCTAGTGTATGAATGCCTGGGCATCGGCGTATGGCCCTGGGCTTCTCAGACGGCCGAAACCACCGTTTTGAGCCCCATGGTCTCGGTTTGGCTCTGGGTTGCTAGTTCGAGAGCATCGGGGGCGCCGGATGGGCCGGTTTGTGCCTTTACCACTCACACGGTCGGTTGAATAGACGTGGGTCCCTCTAATCTGCGCTCCAGTGACACCGAAACCCACGACACCCGCCCCCATATGGATCACCCACGGCTATTCACCCCCACAGTGGCAGGGGGAAAGTCAAGCCCGGCTCATCCGGCGCTCCCGATGCTCTCGAACTAGGAACCCATAGCCAAACCGAGACCACGAGGCTCGAAACGGTTGTTTCGGCCGTCTGAGAAGCCCAGGACCATACGCCGATGCCCAGGCATTCATACACCAGCTGACTAATAACGAACAGCTAGCGTATGGATGCCTGGAGATCGGCGTCTTGCTCTTGGGCCTCGAGGACGGCCGAAACCACAATTTTCAGACTCTCGGTCTCGAGTGGGCTCTAGGTTGCTAGTTCGGTTGCATCTGGGGCGCTGAATGGGTCTGGTTGTGCCTCTCCCACTGCTACGGTCGGGGTGAATAGCTGTGGGTGGTCCATATCGGGGCAGGTGTCGTGGGTTTCGTTGTCCATGGAGCGCAGATAGCGGGGACCCACGGCCATTCAACCGACCGTGGCAGTGCACAACCAGGCCCATTCAGCGCCCCAGATGCGGCCGAACTAGCAACACGGAGCCAACTCGAGACCGAGAGTCTCAAAATTGTAGTTTCGGCCGTCCTCGTGGCCCAGGAGCAAGACGCCGATCTCCAGGCATCCATACGCTAGCTGTTCGTTATTAGTCAGCTGGCGTATGAATTCCTGGGCGTCGGCGTATGGTACTAGGCTTTTCAGACTGCTGAAACCACGTTTTTGAATACCTTTGTCTCGAATTGGCTCTGGGTGGCTAGTTCGGGACCATCCGGGGCGCTGGATGGGCTCGATTGTGCCCAGGAGCAACACGCCGATATACAGGTATCCATACGCTAGCTGTTCGTTATAAGTCAGCTGGCGTATGAATGCCGGGGCATAGGCGTATGGTACTGGGCTTTACAGACGGCCAAAACCACGTTTTTGAATCTCTTTGTCTCGAATTGGCTCTGGGTGGCTAGTTCGGGAGCATCGGGTGCGCTGGATGGGCCCGGTTGTCCCTGTCGCACTGCCACGGTCGGTTGAATAGCTGTGCGCTCCAGGGACAACGAAAACCACGACACCCGCCCCGATATGGACCACCCACGGCTATTCACCCCGACCGCAGTAGTGGGACGGGCACAACCAGGTCCATTCGGCGCCTCCGATGCTGCCGAACTAGCAACCTAGAACTAACTTGAGACGGAGGGTCCCAAAACTATGGTTTCAGCCGTTCTCGAGGCCCAGGAGCAAGACGCCGATCTCCAGGCATCCATACGCTAGCTGTTCGTTATTAATCAGCTGGTGTATGAATGCGTGGGCATCGGCGTATGGTCCTGGGCTTCTCAGATGGCCGAAACAAACGTTTTGAGCCCCATGGTCTCGATTTGGCTCTGGGTTGCTAGTTCGAGAGCATCGGGAGCGCTGGATGGGCCGGGCTGGCCTTTCCACTGCCACTGTGGGGGTGAATAGCCGTGGGTGATCCATATGGGGGCGGGTGTCGTGGGCTTTGGTGTCCCTGGAGCGAAGATTGGAGGAACCGACGTCTATCCAATCGACCGTGGCAGTGGGAAAGACACAACCAGGCCCATTCAGCGCCCCAGATGCGGCCGAAATCGCAACCCAGAGCCAACTCGAGACCAAGAGTCTCAAAATTGTGGTTTCGGCCGTCCTCGAGGCCCAGGAGCAAGACGCCGATCTCCAGGCATCCATACGCTAGCTGTTCGTTATTAGTCAGCTGGCGTATGGATGCCTGGGCATCGGCGTATGGTACTGGGCTTTTCAGACGGCCGAAACCTTGTTTTCGAATCCCTTTGTCTCGAATTGGCTCTGGGTGGCTAGTTCGGGAGCATCGGTGGCGCTGGATGGGCCCGGTTGCGCCTGTCGCACTGCTACGGTCGGGGTGAATAGCCGTGGGTGGTCCATATCGGGGCAGGTGTCGTGGGTTTCGTTGTCCCTGGAGCGCAGATTGGGGGGACCCACGGCCATTCAACCGACCGTGACAGTGCACAACCAGGCCCATTCAGCGCCCCAGATGCGGCCGAACTAGCAACACGGAGCCAACTCGAGATCGAGAGTCTCAAAATTGTGGTTTCGGCCGTCCTCGTGGCCCAGGAGCAAGACGCCGATCTCCAGGCATCCATACGTTAGCTGTTCGTTATTAGCCAGCTGGCGTATGAATTCCTGGGCATCGGCGTATGGTACTGGGCTTTACAGTCGGCCAAAACCACGTTTTTGAATCTCTTCGTCTCGAATTGGCTCTGGGTGGCTAGTTCGGGAGCATCGGAGGTGCTGGATGGGCCCGGTTGTACCTGTCGCACTGCCAAGGTCGGTTGAATAGCCGTGCGCTCCAGGGACAACGAAAACCACGACACCCGCCTTGATATGGAACACCCACGGCTATTACCCCGACCGCAGCAGTGGGACGGGCACAACCAGGTCCATTCGGCGACCCCGATGCTGCCGAACTAGCAACCTAGAGCCAACTTGAGACGGAGGGTCCCAAAACTATGGTTTCAGCCGTTCTCGAGGCCCAGGAGCAAGACGCCGATCTCCAGGCATCCATACGCTAGCTGTTTGTTATTAGTCAGCTGGTGTATGAATGCATCGGCGTATGGTCCTGGGCTTCTCAGATGGCCGAAACAAACGTTTTGAGCCCCATGGTCTCGATTTGGCTCTGGATTGCTAGTTCGAGAGCATCGGGAGCGCTGGATGGGCCGGGCTGGCCTTTCCACTGCCACTGTGGGGGTGAATAGCCATGGGTGATCCATATGGGGGCGGGTGTCGTGGGTTTCGGTGTCCCTGGAGCGGAGATTGGAGGAACCGACGTCTATTCAACCGACCGTGGCAGTGGGAAAGGCACAACCCGGCCCATCCGGCGCCCTCGATGCTCTCGGACTAGCAACCCAGAGCCAAACCGAGAACATGGTGCTCAAAACGGTGGTTTCGGCCGTCTGAGGAGCCCAGGACCATACGCCGATGCCCAAGGTGTCGTGGGTTTCGTTGTCCCTGGAGCGCAGATTGGGGGGACCCACGGCTATTCAACCGACCGGAGCAGTGCGACAGGCGCAACCGGGCCCATCCAGCGCCCCCGATGCTCCCGAACTAGCCATCCAGAGCCAATTCGAGACAAAGGGATTCAAAAACGTGGTTTCGGCAGTCTGAAAAGACCAGTACTATACGCCGATGCCCAGGCATACATACGCCAGCCGACTAATAACGAACAACTAGCGTATGGATGCCTGGATATCGGCGTGTTGCTCCTGCGCCTCCAGGACGGCGGAAACCACAGTTTTGGGACCCTTTGTCTCGAATTGGCTCTGCGTGGCCAGTTCGGGAGCACCGAGGGCGCTGGATGGGCCAGGTAGTGTCTGTCGCACTGCCACGATCGGTTGAACAGTCGTGGTCCCCCCAATCTGCGCTTTAGGGACAACGAAACCCACGACACCCGCCCCGATATGGACCACCCACGACTATTCTCTTCGGCCATAGCAGTGGGACAGGCACAACCAGGCCCATTCAGCGCCCCCGATTCTCTCGAACTAGCAACCCAGAGCCAAACCGAGACCATGGGGCTCAATACGGTGGTTTCGGCCGTCTGAGAAGCCCAGGACCATACGCAAATGCCCAGGCATTCATACGCCAGCTGCCTAATAACGAACAGCTAGCGTATGGATGCCTGGAGATCGGCGTCTTGCTCCTGGACCTTGAGGATAGCCGAAACCACAGTTTTGAGACCCATGGCCTCGAATTGGCTCTGGGTGGCTAGTTCGAGAGCATCGATGGCGCTGGATGGGCCGGGTTGTGCCTTTCCCACTGCCACGGTCGGTTGAGTAGACGTCGGTCCCTCCAATTTGCGCTCCAGGGACGACGGAACCCACGACACCCGTCCCACAGATATTCACCACGACCGTAGCAGTGGAACAGGCACAACCAAATCCTTTCAGCGCCCAAGATGCGGCCGAACTAGCAACCCAACTCGAGACCGAGAGTCTCAAAATTGTGGTTTCGGCCGTCCTCGAGGCCCAGGAGCAAGACGCCGATCTTCAGGCATCCATACGCTAGCTGTTCGTAATTGGTCAGCTGGTGTATGAATGCCTGGGCATCGGCGTATGGTCCTGGGCTCCTCAGACGGCCGAAACCACCGTTTTGGGTCCCACGGTCTCGGTTTGGCTTTGAATTGCTAGTTCGACAGCATCGGGGGTGCCGGATGGGCCCGGTTGTGCCTGTCGCACTGCTACGGTCGGTTGAATAGCCGTGAGTCCCGGAATCTGCGCTCCAGGGTTATCGAAACCCACTACCCTCGGCCCGATATGGACCACCCACGTCTATTCACCACGACGGTAGCAGTGGGACAGGCACAACCAGGCCCGTTGAGCGCCCCCGATGCTCACGAACCAGCAACCCAGAGCCAAATCGAGACCATGGGGCTCAAAACGGTTGTTTCGGCCGTCTGAGAAGCCCAGGACCATAGGCCGATGCCCAGGCATTCATAAAACAGCTGACTAATAACGAACAGTTAGCGTATGGATGCCTGGAGATCGGCGCCTTGCTCCTGGGCCTCGAGGACTGCCGAAACCACAGTTCTGAGACCCTCCGTCTCGAGTTGGCTCTAGGTTGCTAGTTCGGCAGCATCGGGGGCGCTGAATGGACCTGGTTGTGCCTGTCCCACAGCTGCGGTCGAGGTGAATAGCCGTGGGTGGTCCATATCAGGGCGGGTGTCGTTAGTTTCGTTGTCTCTGGAGCGCAGTTTGTGGGGACCCACGGCTATTCAACCGACCGTGGCAGTGCGACAGGCACAACCTGGCCCATCCAGCGCCCCCGATGCTCCTGAACTAGCCACGGACCCAAATCGAGAACATGGGTTGCAAATTTGTGGTTTCGGCCGTCCTCGAGGCCCAGGAGCAAGACGCCGATCTCCAGGCATCCCTACGCTAGCTGTTCGTTATAAGTCAGCTGTTGTATGAGTGAATGGGCATCGGCGTATGGTCCTGGGCTTCTCAGACGGCCGAAACATCGTTTATGAATCCCTTTGTCTCGAATTCCCTCTGGGTGGCTAGTTGGGGAGCATCGGGGGCGTTGGATGGGCCCGGTTGTGCCTGTCGCACTGCCACGGTCAATTGAATAGCCGTGGGTCCCCCCAATCTGCGCTCCAGGGACAACGAAACCTACGACATCCGCCCTGATATGGACCACCCACGGCTATTCACCTCGACCGCAGAAGTTGAACAAGCACAACCAGGTCCATTCAGCGCCCCCGATGCTGCGGAATTAGCAACCTAGAGCCAACTCGAGACGGAGGGTCTCAAAACTTTGGTTTCGGCCGTTCTCGAGGCCCAGGAGCAAGACGCCGATCTCCAGGCATCCATACGCTAGCTGTTCGTTATTAGTCAGCTGGTGTATGAATGCGTGGGCATCGGCGTATGGTCCTGGGCTTCTCAGATGGCCGAAACAAACGTTTTGAGCCCCATGGTCTCGATTTGGCTCTGGGTTGCTAGTTCGAGAGCATCGGGAGCGCTGGATGGGCCGGGCTTGCCTTTCCACTGCCACTGTGGGGGTGAATAGCCGTGGGTGATCCATATGGGGCGGGTGTCGTGGGTTTCGGTGTCCCTGGAGCGCAGATTGGAGGGACCCACGTCTATTCAACCCACCGTGGCAGTGGGAAAGGCACGACCCGGCCCATCCGGCTCACCCGATGCTCTCGAACTAGCAACGCAGAGCCAAACCGAGACCATGGGGCTCAAAACGGTGGTTTCGGTCGTCTGAGGAGCACAGGACCATACGCCGATGCCCAGGCATTCATACACTAGCTGACTTATACCGAACAGCTAGCGCATGGATGTCTGGAGATCGGCGTCTTGCTCCTGGGCCTCGAGGACGGCCGAAACCACAATTTTGAGACTCTCGGTCTCGAGTTGGGTTGCTAGTTCGGCCGCATCTTGGGCGCTGAAAGGATCTGGTTGTGCCTGTTCCACTGCTACAATCGTGGTGAATAGCTGTGGGACGGGTGTCGTGGGTTCCGTCGTCCCTGGAGCGCAAATTGGAGGGACCGACGTCTACTCAACCGACCGTGGCAGTGGGAAAGGCACAACCCGGCCCATCCAGCGCCATCGATGCTCTCGAACTAGCCACCCAGAGCCAATTCGAGGCCGTGGGTCTCAACAATGTGGTTTCTGCTATCCTCAAGGCCCAGGAGCAAGACGCCGATCTCCAGGCATGCATACGCTAGCTGTTCGTTATAAATCAGCTGGTGTATGAATGCGTGGGCATCAGCGTATGGTCCTGGGCTTCTAGACGGCCGAAACCAAGTTTTTGAATCCCTTTGTCTCGAATTGGCTCTGAGTGGCTAGTTCGGGAGCATCGGGGGCGCTGGATGGGCTCGGTTGCGCCTGTCGCACTGCTACGGTCGGTTGAACGGCCGATCTGAAAAGCCCAGTACCATATCCCGATGCCCAGGCATTCATACGCCAGCTGCCTAACAACGAACAGCTAGCGTATGGATGCCTGAAGATCGGCGTCTTGCTCCTGGGCCTCGAGGACAGCCGAAACCACAATTTTGAGACACTCGGTCTCGAGTTGGCTCTAGGTTGGTAGTTCGGCAGCATCGGGGGCGCTGAGTGGACCTGGTTGTGCCTGTTCCACTGCCACGGTCGTGGTGAATAGCCGTGGGTGTTCCAAATCCGGGTGGGTGTCGTGGGTTTCGTTGTCCCTGGAGCGCAGTTTGGGGGGACCCACAGCCATTCAACCGACAGTAGCAGTGCGACAGGCACAACCGGGACCATCCAGCGCCCCGACGCTCCCGAACAAGCCACCCAGAGCCAATTCGAGACGAAGGGATTCAAAAACGTGGTTTCAGCCGTCTGAAAAGACCAGTACAATACGCCGATGCCCAGGCATTCATACGCCAGCTGACTTAAAACGAACAGCTAGCGTATGAATGCCTGAAGATCGGCGTCTTGCTCCTGTGCCTCGAGGACGGACGAAACCACAATTTTGAGACCCTCGGTCTCGAGTTGGCTCTAGGTTGCTAGTTTGGCAGCATCGGGGGCGCTGAATAGACCTGGTTGTGCCTGTACCCCTGCTGCGGTCGAGTTGAATAGCCCTGGGTGGTCCATATCAGGGCGGGTGTCGTAGATTTCGTTGTCCCTGGAGCGCAGATTGGGGGACCCACGGCTATTCAACCGACCGTGGCAGTGCGACAGGCACAACCGGGCCCATCCGGCACCCCCGATGCTGTCGAACTAGCAATTCAAAGCCACGCAGACCTAATTCGAGAACATGGGTCTCAAATCTGTGGTTTCGGCCGCCCTCGAGGCCCAGGAGCAAGACGCCGATCTCCAGGCATCCATACGCTAGCTGTTCGTTATTAGTCAGCTGGTGTATGAATGCCTGGGCATCGGCGTATGGTCCTGGGCTTCTAGACGGCCGAAACCACGTTTTTGAATCACTTTGTCTCGAATTGGTTCTGGGTGGCTAGTTCGGGAGCATCGGGGGCGCTGGATGGGCCCGGTTGCGCCTGTCGCACTGATACGATCGGTTGAATGGCTGTGGGTCCCCCCAATCTGCGCTCCAGGGACAACGAAACCCACGACACCCGCCCGGATATGGACCACCCACGACTATTCACCACGACTGTAGCAGTGGGACAGGCACAACCAGGTCCATTCAGCGCTCCCGATCCTGCCGAACTACCAACCTAGAGCCAACTCGAGACCGAGGGTCTCAAAATTGTGGTTTCGGCCGTCCTCGAGGCCCAGGAGCAAGACGTCGATCTTCAGGCATCCATACGCTAGCTGTTCGTTATTAGGCAGCTGGCGTATGAATGCCTGGGCATTTGCGTATGGTCCTGGGCTTCTCAGACGGCCGAAACCACCGTATTGAGCCCCATGGTCTCGGTTTGGCTCTGGGTTGCTAGTTCGAGAGAATCGGGGGCGCTGAATGGGCCTGGTTGTGCCTGTCCCACTGCTACGGCCGGGGAGAATAGTCGTGGGTGGTCCATATCGTGGCGGGTGTCGTGGGTTTCGTTGTCCCTAAAGCGCAGATTGGGGGGACCACGACTGTTCAACCGACCGTGGCAGTGCGACAGACACAACCTGGCCCATCCAGCGCCCTCGATGCTCCCGAACTGGCCACGCAGAGCCAATTCGAGACAAAGGGTCCCAAACCTGTGGTTTCCGCCGTCCTGGAGGCGCAGGAGCAACACGCCGATATCCAGGCATCCATACGCTAGTTGTTCGTTATTAGTCGGCTGGCGTATGTATGCCTGGGCATCGGCGTATAGTACTGGTCTCTTCAGACTGCCGAAACCACGTTTTTGAATCTCTTGTCTCGAATTGGCTCTGGGTGGCTAGTTCGGGAGCATCGGGGCGCTGGATGGGCCCAGTTGCGAATGTCGCACTGCTCCGGTCGGTTGAATAGCCGTGGGTCCCCCCAATCTGCGCTCCAGGGACAACGAAACCTACGACAACCGCCCTGATATGGACCACCCACGGCTATTCACCTCGACCGCAGAAGTGGGACAGGCACAACCAGGTCCATTCAGCGCGGTAGCTGTTCGTTATTAGTCATCTGGTGTATGAATGCCTGGGCATCGGCGTATGGTTCTGGGATTCTCAGACGGCCGAAACCACCGTTTTGAGCCCCATGGTCTCGGTTTGGCTCTGGGTTGCTAGTTCGAGAGCATCGGGAGCGCCGGGTGGGTCGGGTTGTGCCTTTCCCACTGCCACGGTCGGGTTGAATAGCCGTTGGTGATCCATATCGCGGTGGGTGTCGTGGGTTTCGGTGTCCCTAGAGCGCAGATTGGTGGGACCCACTGCTATTCAATCGACCGTGGCAGTGGAAAAGGCACAACGATAACGAACATCTAGCGTATGGATATCTGGAGATCGGCGTCTTGCTCCTGTGCCTCGAGGACGGCGGAAACCACAGTTTTGAGACCCTCGGTCTTGAGTTGGATCTAGGTTGCTAGTTCGGCAGCATCAGGGGCGCTGAATGGACCTGGTTGTGCCTGTTCCACTGCTGCGGTCGAGGTGAATAGCCGTGGGTGGTCCATATCAGGGCCGATGTCGTAGGTTTCGTTGTCCCTGGAGCGCAGATTGGGGGACCCACGGCTATTCAACCGATCGCGGCAGTGCACAACCGGGCGAAAAATCCCTACCGATGATCCCGAACTAGCAACCTAGAGCCAACTCGAGACCGAGGGTCTCAAATTGTGGTTTCGGCGGTCCTCAAGGTCCAGGAGCAAGACGCCGATCTCCAGGCATCTATACGCTAGCTGTTCGTTATTAGTCAGCTGGTGTATGAATGCCTGGGCATTAGCGTATGGTCCTGGGCTTCTCAGACGGCCGAAACCACCGTATTGAGCCCCATGGTCTCGGTTTGGCTCTGGGTTGCTAGTTCGAGAGAATCGGGGGTGCTGAATGGGCCTTGTTGTACCTGTCCCACTGCAACGGTCGGGGAGAATAGTCGTGGGTGGTCCATATCGGGGCGGGTGTAGTGGGTTTCGTTGTCCCTAGAGCGCAGATTGGGGGGACCACGACTGTTTAACCGACCGTGGCAGTGCGACAGACACAACCTGGCCCATCCAGCGCCCTCGATGCTCCCGAACTGGCCACGCAGAGCCAATTCGAGACAAAGGGTCTCAAAACTGTGGTTTCCGCCGTCCTGGAGGCGCAGGAGCAACACGCCGATATCCAGTCATCCATACGCTAGTTGTTCGTTATTAGTCAGCTGGCGTATGTATGCCTGGGCATCGGCGTATAGTACTGGGCTCTTCAGGCAGCCGAAACCACCTTTTCGAATCCCTTTGTCTCGAATTGGCTCTGGATGGCTAGTTCGGGAGCATCGGGGCGCTGGATGGGCCCGGTTGCGCCTGTCGCACTGCTCCGGTCGGTTGAATAGCCGTGGGTCCCCCCAATCTGCGCTCCAGGGACAACGAAACCTACGACAACCGCCCTGATATAGACCACCCACGGCTATTCACCCCCACAGTGGCAGTGGGAAAGGCCAGCCCGGCCCATCCGGCGCTCCCGATGCTCTCGAACTAGCAACCCAGAGCCAAATCGAGACCATGGGGCTCAAAACGGTTGTTTCGGCCGTCTGAGAAGCCCAGGACCATACGCCAATGCCCAGGCATTCATACACCAGCTAACTAATAACGAACAGCTAGCGTATGGATGCCTGGAGATCGGCGTCTTGCCCCTGGGCCTCGAGGACGGCTGAAACCATAGTTTTGGGACCCTCTGTCTCGAGTTGGCTCTAGGTTGCTAGTTCGGCAGCATCGGGGGCGCCGAGTGGACCTGGTTGTGCCCGTCCCACTGCTGCGGTCGGGGTGAATAGCCGTGGGTGGTCCATATCGCGGCGGGTGTCGTGGGTTTCGTTGTCCCTGGAGCGCACGGCTATTGAACCGACCGTGACAGTGCGACAGGCACAACCAGGCCCATCCAGCGCCCCCGAAGGGTTTTTTTAAAAAAAAGTTTTAAACCCTCTTTAAAACCCAAAACCCCTTTTTCCCCAAAAACTTTAAAACTTTTTAAAAAAATTTCCGGGAAAAAAGTTTTTTAAAGAAAAAATTTAAACATTCTTTTTTTTTAAAACCGTTAAAGGGGTTGGGTTTCCCACTCCTTTGGCCTTTTTCCCCAATTGGTGGGGAACCCTTTCCCCTTTGAACCGGTTTCCCCAGACAAAACAACGACCCTAGCCCGGGGAGGGAAACCAACCAAAACCCCCGACCCTAAAAGGGTTTTCCCGGGCCAGGGGCCCCCCCGGGGGAAAGGTTGGGCTTTGGGTTGATGGGAATGCCGGGCCGGGTAGGTCCGGGTTGAACCCCAATTTTGGCCCCAGGCCCCGGGGTTTTCGGGAATGGGGGCCAAGGGTTTTTCCCCCCCGGGGAAAGGGGTTGCCAATTGGGGGGGGGCTTTCCCAGGCCCCCGGCATTCCCGCCGGGCCAAGGCAAACCCCCCCCCGACCCGACCAAAGGGGGCCGGGGAAAAACGGGGGGAAAGCCGGGAAACCCGAACCCCAAATACCCAGGCTTTCAAAAGGCTTGGGGTGAACGGGTTTGCCCTTCGGGCCCAAACCCGGGAACCCCAAGGGTTTAGGGGCCTTTCGGGGGTTCCCGGGGGGGTTCCACATCGGGGGCCGTGGGTCCCCCCCCGGGCAACGCCCACCCCCGTGGAAGGCTTTGCCCCAGGGGGCCCCGTCCTTCCCCCCGGGCGGGGACCAAAACCGGGCCCGGGGGGGCCCCAGGCCCCCGATGCCCCGGCCCAAACAGGACAATCAAACAAGGATCCAACGGGTTTGCCCTGGGCCCGGGCCCGGGAAACCCACAACCCCCCTTTTCCGGGCTAGTTGGGGGGGGCCGTGGCCGGGGCCCCCCGCCCGGGGGCCTGTGGTTTAATGGTAGGTTTTTGGCCCTGGGCGCGTTTGGGGGGGTTTTCCACCGCCGTGGAAAATGGGCCCCAACCCGGGCCTCCCGGGCCCCACCCCAACCCCCCTTGGAACCAGGGTTTCCCGGGGCCCGGCCTTCCCAGGCAAACCACGCCACCCCGGATTACTGGGGAAAAATGGGCTGGGTAAAGGTGGGTTTCGCCAAACCAGGAAAACCCTTTGCCCGAATTCCCTTCTTGGGGGGAGCATGGAGGGCCCGGGTGGGTTTGCCTGCCGGCGGGAAACCGGGGTAACCCGCCCGGGCCAAAAACCCGCCCTGGGGCCCCGAATACCCCCCGGGACCCCGGGCAAACCAAAGGTCCATTCCGGGTGCCCGGGCTGCCGAGCCAAGGGGGGCCAAACGGGTTTTCGGCCGTTGGGCCCAAGGGCAAAACCCCAGGCTCCCCCTTTTATTTAATGGGGAAATTGGGTCGGGTTTCCTGGGCCAGGGCCCAAACCCGTTTTAGCCCCATTCCATTTTTGGGTTGCTGTTAAAGGGGGCCGGGGGGGCTGGCCCTTCCCACGGGGGGTTTTGCCAATTGCGGGTTTGGGCCGGGCGGAATTGGGGCCCCGTTTTCCCCCCATGGCGGGGGGAAAGGCCCCCGGGCCCCCCCTCCTCCCCAACCAAACCAGACCATGGGCAAAAGGGGCGGTTCGAACCCCAAAAAAGCCACCCACAAACCCCCGGCTGCAAAAACCGGCATGGGGAAGGGTCTTTCCCTGGGTCGGGCGGCCAAACCAAAGGCTCGGCTCATTGGGTTGTTTTGGGTGGGGCGGATGAATGGGAGGGTCCTGCCCTCCGGCGGGGAAACTTGGGACCCGGGGGTTTCGGGTTCTTGGGGGGCCTCCCCGCCTTATAAACCCCTGGGGGAAACCCCGGCCTTCGGGTTCGGGTTTGCCCACCCCCAAGAGGGCCTTTCCCCCGGGCCCATTGGGGGCCAAACCCACCCCGGCAAACCCAAGGCCAAACCCTTTGTTAAACGGGTTTGTGGGGAAGGATGGCCGGGGGAAACGGCCGAAACCTTTTTTTTCCCGAATTGGCCTTGGGTGGCAGTTCGGGGGGGGCCTGGTTGGGCCCCGGAGACGGCGGGGGTTTTGAAAAGAACCTTCCGAGGGCAGCCGATTGCCTGAAGAGGGTTTTCCTGGGCCCGGGAACGCCGAAAAATTTTACCCTTTGGGGTCTGGTTTGGGTTGGGCCCGGGCATTGGGGGCTTTCCCTGGGTGGGGAAACCTGGGGTTTACCTGGGGTGTTCCCCGGGGGTTTGGGGGCCCGGGCCCTAAACGGTGGGGACAGGCCAAACAAAGGGGCCCCGGGCCCCCCCAACGCCCCAAACCCCCAAAGCAAGGGGTTTAAAATGGGCCTTAAAACCGAAATGGGCCTGGGCCAGGGACCGAAACCGGGTTGGACCTGGAGGCCTCGGGAGGCAAAACCCAAAACCCGGCTGGTTGGTGGTTGCTGTTTGGGCCAGGGGCCTTGGACCGGTTTGGCCACCTCGGGGGAAACCCGGGGCCTTAAGGGGGGGTGCCCGAAGGGCCGTTGCCCGGGCTTTCCCCCGGAAACCCAAAACCCAAGGCCCCCGGCCCTCCCAGGGCCCCAGGGAAATTCCCGGGCACCCCGGGGCCCAACGGGTCCGCCCCCCGTCGTGGTGCGGGGTGGGAAACCGGGGGCGTTGGCTGGGGTTCGGGAGGGGGCCCCGGGGGTTCCCCCGGGGTTTGGGCCCGGGCCGGGGCCCCCGCCCCCGGGGGGCCCCGCAACCCGGGGTTGGGCCCAAGGTCCAAAACCCCCCCGCCGAAAAGACCCCCTTTAAAACCCATGGGCCCAGGCAAATCCTTTCGCCCGACCCAAAACCCACTGGATGGAACGGAAAATTTTGGTTTGGGCCCCCGAAACCCGGAGCCCCCGGTCGGGTTCTTAGGTTATGGGCCTTCCCCGGCCGGGGGTGCCCCATCGGGGGGGGGTTTTAAAGGGGGGGCCATATGGGCCGGGGCCCTTTTCCCCGGGGCTGGGGGCCCCCCGGCACCCGGGGAAATTGGGGGCAAGGGGCCCCCGGGGTGTTTCCCTTTAAACCAAGGGGACCTTTCCCCAGGCCCGAAAACCCCCCCCGGTTCCCCTGGGCCGCTTTTTCCCAAACCCCCTTTAACCCCAAAAACGGGGTTGGGGAAAACGAAAGGTTTGGGGGAAAGGCCCCTGGGCCCGGTTGGGAACAACCGGAAACCGGGCCCGGGTAAAATTTGGGGGTTGGGGCCCCATTCCCGGGGCCCAAAAAGGGGGCCCCCCCCCGGAAAATAAACCCCCCGGGGTTTCCCCGCTTAGCGGGCCCAACCCACCCCCGGGGGCCCGCCGGGCCCCCCCCCGGGGCCAAACCGGCCCCCGCCCCAAATGGTTTTCCAACCCGAGCCCGGGGCAGGTCCTTTCCCAGGCCCACCAAGGCCCGTCTTTTCCTGGGTTTGGCGTTGGGATGGGCCGGGGGGTTTGGGGACCACCATGGCCCGGGGTTTTCGCGCCCGAAACCCGCCCCCTTGGTTTTCCTGATAGGGTATAATTTTGAAAAATCCTCTGAAAAGTAAGTCATGGCAGGACCGGGAATCGAACCCGGACCTCTAGCTTTACGCGCCATTGCTCTACCACTAAGCTACCCCCGACTATGACTTATTTTTCAATTTTTTTTTTTGCTGGCTTACTCGTTAATTCTGATAATCTTGGGACTTCATCGCAGAAGCCACACAAGAGAATCAATTTAACTAAACGCCGGCTCTGCGTAATCCAACGCTAATCGTGAATTGATCTCAAAGGTGTTATTCTCACCAACCCGGTGATAGGGTATAATTTTGAAAAATCCTTCTGAAAAGTAAGTCATGGCGGGACCGGGAATCGAACCCGGACCTCTAGCTTTACGCGCTATTGCTCTACCATTTAAGCTACCCCGACTATGACTTATTTTTCAATTTTTGCCGGCTTACTCGTTAATTCTGATAATCTGGGACTTCATCGCAGAAGCCACACAAGAGAATCAATTTAACTGAACGCCGGCTCTGCGTAATCCAACGCTAATCGTGAATTGATCTCTGAAAATTAAGCAGAGGGGCTGGGAATGCGCTGTTGTTTCAAAGGTGTTATTCTCACCAACCCGGTGATACCCGAACGGTATAATTTTGCTCACCAAAAATCTCTGAAAAGTAAGTCACGGCGGGACCGGGAATCGAACCGGACCTTACGATATAAATATTTCAACTTAGTTCTCAGTAAATGATCCAAGAAATACTTACTGGAATGGAGTATATTAATCGCCCATTGATTTAAATTTGCACTTTCAGACTGGTAAATTGCCATTTGATGATAGCTTATCACGACTACTACCGGAAGAATCGAAACGAAAAAAAGATTAATAATTTTTTAATTTCAGCTTTCACAACATGAAACGGATTTTACACAACTAACAATGAAATGTCTAAATTTGGAAAAGATGAATGAAGACCTGGATGCTCTATCTGCTAAACAACAAGCAGAAATCACTTCACTTCGAAGTCACTGCAATGAATTAAATGAGTTATTAAAGGAGCTCAAGGGTCAATCATCAGATGAAAGTTATCTGGAAACGTCCACAATTGTTCGTGCAATATCCCTTCCTGACGTTGGCGAAAATATGGCAACAGCCGTTGTTGAACTACAACTAAAAGATGCGATTAAGTTGAATTTGGAATTGAAAAAGAAAGTAAGTTTTGTTTTCAAGCCCTTCCGCTATTGTAGATACTTCATAATTCATAATTTTTCTTCAGATTGAAACCTTAAATGACCAACAGTTACACATGGATCAAGAGATGGAAAATTTGAAATTCGAAAACCGCAATTTAAACGAAGGCTATAATTGTTTCACTGCAACTGTTAGTGTGTATAACAAGGAATTGATCAAATTAGTAAATTCCCTAAAAGGCCGATTTGATAGTTCACAAATCATAAACAATTTTCAAATAGCTCACAATCAATTCAATAAGTTATCTGAGTTGGAGAGCCCTGAGAAAAGGGGGAATGACAAGTTGAATGAAATCGATATTCTCGGTAAACACATTAGTAAAATAAACGCTTTTATTGATATTTTCGTCGAAATAGAAAGATTTCATCAGTCCGAGCTCAGTAGTTTGAAAGAAGAATTGAGCGTTTTAAAGTGCAAATTGAATGAACGCGATGAAGAAATTGTAAATATTTATGTTCAGCGGGGTGAATTAATTGCGTCGTATGAGTCGCTTATTAAAACTAAAACCCAGGATCTGTCATTGATAGAAAATCTGAAAGCGAAAGTTGTTTTGGAACAGAAATATCAAATTCAAATTGGTATCTTAAATAATGAACTTAAAAATAAAAAAGAAGAAATTGATATTACTAAAATTGATTACGAAACAAAAATGTTGGAGTATGATGAAGAATTAAGTAATGCAAAGGAAAAAGGAAAGAATTTAGAAATTCAATTGAAGCAACTATTGAACGAAAAAGGGGAGCTTCAAACAAAACTTCACAATTTAGAAAATCTTCTGTCAAGGCTTAATATAAGAATAAGTGAATTTGAAGAAGAAAAGAAAATTTTGCAAAAAAATATTGACGATTTGAAAGATGAATCGAATAAAAAATGTGAAGAGATGAAAAATAAACATTTTACTCATGTTCAATTATTAAATGAAGAGTTTCATTCCAAAGTAGAAACATTCAAAAATTTATTATCAAATTACGCAAAAAAAGAAAAAAATGATCGTGAAGAAGTGAGCAAATTAAACGCATTAATTGAACAAAAACAGAAAGAAATTAATTCATTAAATGATAAGCTCAAAAAGGAACAGCAAGATTACGAATTTAAATACTCGAAATTCGAAGAAGATATTAGTAATTTGAAAGAATCTTCATCTGAAGAAAAAACCAAATTTAAAGCAGAATCGATCTCTAAACTACACGACCAAATGAACAAAACAATGGAACAACTGGAAGAAAAACAGAAGCCACTGTTCTGCATCGAGTTCTCTGGTTAGGTCTGGTCTATTGTCGTCAAAAAGTCTTTCTACATAGTCTTCTCATATCCTGTATTTCTCCTGTTCTTCCATAACTATCTGATCGTCCTTGTTGGTTATCATACCTAGATTTCGTTTTTTAAATATACCAGCGGCTTCTTTTAATCTTTTATGGAGGTTGAAATCATCGTGCCTTCGTTGCAGTTGCTCAATTTCGTTGCACTCGTTTTTAAGTCATTCATTTTTTGCTGCCCTAATTTTTGATCTTATGAGTCTCTGTAAATCTCTGTACTTATTTAAGTCCTTTTTTAGTTTTCTACGCTCATCCATTAAGAGCAAAATTTTATCCGTCATCCATTTTTGTCTTTTATTTCTAACTTGGAATCCTAGAACACTTTGTGAGGTATTTCTTAAAACACTTGCTATTTCTACCCATGATTTTGACGGGTCGTCTTCTTCGACCGTGGAATCTAACTTTTGTATCTGAGAGTTTAATCTGTTGGTTAATACGAATTTAATGGTTGGACTATGTAGTTTATTTAGTGCCATCGTACGTTTTGGTGTTTCTTTTTTTGCATTTGAAAGGGATATTTTCATGACGGCCGATAGTAGTACATGGTCTGTGGGCACATCAGCTCCAGGATATGTGCATGCCGTTTTTACTGAAGAAGCAAATCTGGAGTTTATAAGGATGTAATCTATCTGGTTACGTGTAATATTCCCTGGTTGGTCTCTTGGTGATTTCCAGGTATAAAGGCGGCGAGGATGATGTTGGAACCATGTTTTGGTTACTGTCATATGCTCCTCTTGGCAGAACTGCAGGAGGCGATCCCCTCTTTCATTTCTTATTCCCAGACCGAAGGGCCCAACGATGTTTTCGTATTTGCCCTTTCCTAGTTTGGCATTCAGGTCGCCCATGACTATGTTAACTTCATGTTTTTTAGTTAATTTTAGAAGACCTTTTACATCACTGTAAAATTCTTCTATGTCTTGGTCATTTGAGTCGGCTGTTGGTGCATATATCTGAATTATATTCAGGTCGACAGGTTTAGCTCTAAGTTTTATTAACGCAATGCGATCGGAGTAAGGGACGAAGTCCACGACAGATTTTATCAGGTCTTTGGATACTATGATTCCTACTCCTTTTCTGTGATTTCTATCCTGGTTACCCGAATAATAAAATGCTCCATTTTCGACGGGACACATTCCAGAGTCGGGCCACCAAGTTTCTGCAACTCCTAGAATATTTATCCTGAGTCTGCCAATTTCTTGTACTAGGTTTGCTAATTTCCCAGCTTCGGAAAGGCTTTGGGTGTTCCAAGTTCCAATTTTCAAAGCTGTACGTAAGTTTAATTTTTCTTCTGAAACATTCAAGTCAGTCCCCCCCGGAGATCCGATCGGGGGACTATTTAAAACTCCGGAAAATTTTGATTCGAATGTATCCATGTGTCCATGTGGTTCTCTTGGGAAAAATACACTAGGTGGTTTCCCGTTGCCTTCCTAGTTTTGCTTCCGCCGCTCCTAACCTGGAGAACAGACGCTGTTTGGGACAGACGCCCATTCTGGGTCAGACGCTGCGTGGGAATCTTCTTAGTTTCACCTTCATCACTTCAAGACCTTACCGGCATGGGTGGCCCTACCAGTAGCTATGCTACCGCCGGCATCGCTCCTTGGATATAAGGTTACTGAGCCCTCTCACCAACGACAAGGTGTTGATTCCCCTAGAGAGGGTTGTTTGATTACACATACGAAAATGATAATCACAAAAATCTATGAGAATTAAACCAGTAAAACCATAAGTAAACTAGTTAAAATAAATGATGAGGTTGATAATTTCAATTTTTTATATTTTTGCAATATCATTTATAATTTTCCTCTCAAAATAAAAACCCATTTGATTTTATTTCAACAGAACAATGGGTTAAAAACTACTACAGACTTGGTGCAAAACTAACTTAATTCAAAATTATATATCCTGCTATTAAATCAAATCTTCGAATTTTATTGCGATATTTTTAAGTTAAAATTTTAAAACGCTTTAGTTTTGCAAATACGTGTTCAATTTCAATTCTTATTTCGCTTAAAGTTTTATTGTAATCTTTTCAAATGGGTATTAATGGATTTGTATTTACTTTTTTCAAATGGCAAAAATGTATTTTTATGAATATTTTGTATTCCTTGATATCTTGAATCAACAGAAACTTGTTTTTCAAAATAAATAAATATTGAATCGAATGCCTCAATTTTTTTTGAAATTTCACAATTTATTTTTGAGCCCAGAATTTCTGGAATGAATAAAACGAATAGTCGTATTATGATTATTGATAATCTAAAAATCAAAATATATGTTCTTTATGCTAGAAGCAACAGAAGATATAACGAAAGAATATGGATGGGTGACACTTTATTGGACACTAATTACGTAGACCAAAATGAACAAATTAATTATTCAGGTACTTTTAAAACCAAAGATAATCGCTCTGTTGAAGAAAATGAACTAATTAAATTAAGAAAAGAATTAAAACAATTACGAATGAAAAATGATACTTTAAAGCAAGTAGCACTAATAATAGGCAGAAAATAGAAGAAATTATTACTAAAAATGAATCTAAATATAAAATTCGTACACTATGTTTTTTTTAAAAATCTCTTAATCAACATATTATTTTAATTCAAAGAAAAGGAGAAAAAATCAAAAGTAATATCTGTTGCGTATAAAAGTTCGAAATTGCTTTCGTTGGAAAGGGATTCCGATAGTTTCGTCTGATTTTTGATAAAATCCACTGGGTTTAAAACTCTGTGATTTATTCGTTTGTTCATTTGGTCGTGTAGTTTAGAGATCGATTCTGCTTTAAATTTGGTTTTTTCTTCAGATGAAGATTCTTTCAAATTACTAATATCTTCTTCGAATTTCGAGTATTTAAATTCGTAATCTTGCTGTTCCTTTTTGAGCTTATCATTTAATGAATTAATTTCTTTCTGTTTTTGTTCAATTAATGCGTTTAATTTGCTAACTTCTTCACGATCATTTTTTTCTTTTTTTGCGTAATTTGATAATAAATTTTTGAATGTTTCTACTTTGGAATGAAACTCTTCATTTAATAATTGAACATGAGTAAAATGTTTATTTTTCATCTCTTCACATTTTTTATTCGATTCATCTTTCAAATCGTCAATATTTTTTTGCAAAATTTTCTTTTCTTCTTCAAATTCACTTATTCTTATATTAAGCCTTGACAGAAGATTTTCTAAATTGTGAAGTTTTGTTTGAAGCTCCCTTTTCGTTCAATAGTTGCTTCAATTGAATTTCTAAATTCTTTCCTTTTTCCTTTGCATTACTTAATTCTTCATCATACTCCAACATTTTTGTTTCGTAATCAATTTTAGTAATATCAATTTCTTCTTTTTATTTTTAAGTTCATTATTTAAGATACCAATTTGAATTTGATATTTCTGTTCCAAAACAACTTTCGCTTTCAGATTTTCTATCAATGACAGATCCTGGGTTTTAGTTTTAATAAGCGACTCATACGACGCAATTAATTCACCCCGCTGAACATAAATATTTACAATTTCTTCATCGCGTTCATTCAATTTGCACTTTAAAACGCTCAATTCTTCTTTCAAACTACTGAGCTCGGACTGATGAAATCTTTCTATTTCGACGAAAATATCAATAAAAGCGTTTATTTTACTAATGTGTTTACCGAGAATATCGATTTCATTCAACTTGTCATTCCCCTTTTCTCAGGGCTCTCCAACTCAGATAACTTATTGAATTGATTGTGAGCTATTTGAAAATTGTTTATGATTTGTGAACTATCAAATCGGCCTTTTAGGGAATTTACTAATTTGATCAATTCCTTGTTATACACACTAACAGTTGCAGTGAAACAATTATAGCCTTCGTTTAAATTGCGGTTTTCGAATTTCAAATTTTCCATCTCTTGATCCATGTAACTGTTGGTCATTTAAGGTTTCAATCTGAAGAAAAATTATGAATTATGAAGTATCTACAATAGCGGAAGGGCTTGAAAACAAAACTTACTTTCTTTTTCAATTCCAAATTCAACTTAATCGCATCTTTTAGTTGTAGTTCAACAACGGCTGTTGCCATATTTTCGCCAACGTCAGGAAGGGATATTGCACGAACAATTGTGGACGTTTCCAGATAACTTTCATCTGATGATTGACCCTTGAGCTCCTTTAATAACTCATTTAATTCATTGCAGTGACTTCGAAGTGAAGTGATTTCTGCTTGTTGTTTAGCAGATAGAGCATCCAGGTCTTCATTCATCTTTTCCAAATTTAGACATTTCATTGTTAGTTGTGTAAAATCCGTTTCATGTTGTGAAAGCTGAAATTAAAAAATTATTAATCTTTTTTTCGTTTCGATTCTTCCGGTAGTAGTCGTGATAAGCTATCATCAAATGGCAATTTACCAGTCTGAAAGTGCAAATTTAAATCAATGGGCGATTAATATACTCCATTCCAGTAAGTATTTCTTGGATCATTTACTGAGAACTAAGTTGAAATATTTATATCGTACCTTCACGTCATCCTCTTTGAAATCATCCCGAGTGCAAAATTGCAACTCCGCCGGGTAGGACGATTTCAAATGTGGCGGTACTAATGAATTTCTTCGCGGTACTAACGAATCGCCAATTCCGATATCCTGAACGTTCTATCTTCTACAACATTCCTAGTATCACACCTTCCTTGTTTCAAATCAGTCAAATATTTATTATTAAATAATTCCTCCTCGTCTTCCATTTGTAAATTTTGTCCTATATTAATAATAATAATGATGCAAAACAAAATCTTTCTCAGATGAACGACTTACCCATATCGTTAGAAGGTCCGAGATGACATCCTCAATCATCGTTTGCGTACAAATACTAGGCCTATCGTCCATCTGTTTACGCGTTTCCAAACTAGACGGATTAATTTTCGTGGGGTGTTTAAACTCCAATTTGGGCAAGGCGAAGTCCGTGAAATTTTCTCGAGGATTCAAACTTGGCAACGATTCCCTTAAGTAGAACGGATTATTGGATTGCGATTCCTTTCCAACGATTGTATTTTGCGTTCCGCGTTGCACAACTCGTTTTTAAGTTGATCGATCACATTCAAAGAGAGATCTGAAAAGTGAAGCATATTAAGAATGAAGTAAACTTGGTACAACTAAATTTACATTTTCCTTTTGTCCCACTTTAGCTTTTTCGATCTCTTTATTTAATTCATCCTTGTACAACTGAATCTGAAATTAATCATTTTTAAGTTATTTGCTTTAGGGCTTGGAAGTACGAAGTAACTTACGGTTTTAATTTTCATTTTTTCTAATTTATCTTCATAATCTGATTTGATTTCTTGTACTTGTTTGGATGTTTTCGCTTCGGTTTCCAGTTTCTCTTTTTTTATTAGTCGCAAGAACTCGTCGCGATCTCGCGCCCTTTTATATTTTATGGTATCAACGTCGGTGATTAATTTATTATTCTCTTCTAGTAGTTTATCATATGCTCCTTTGATTAAATTAAGTTTTCCGATTTCTTGTCTCTGTTCTTCGATCGCCCTCTTCGATTGTTTATTTTCCGACTCTAATTTTGCATTAATCACTTTGATGTTCGAATAGGCCTCTTGTAATTTCGTTAAATCGGAACGTAAACGGTTTTCTTGTTCGACAACTGGATCGTCGAATGGAGTTGAGCCTCTTATAAAATTCTCGTTGGTCTTATCACAATTTTCTTGTAGGTTAGTTAATTTCGCCTCGTATTCTTTTAATACCCTTTCTTGATTGTCTCTATAATCAATATACTCTTTTAATAAAAGGTTGTAATGTACATCATTATCGGGATTCGGACTGTTGTCTTTCAATTGTTTTATTTCTTCACGAAGTTTTTTAATTGTTTTTTCCATCAAGCATTTGGAATTTTCCAGCAGAATCACCTTCTGTCTCAGTTGCATATTCTTTTTCTTAAGTTCGTCTTCTTTCATTTTTCCAACGTTTATTTTTGTGGACGCGCACAAAACGTTCTCTTTATCGATATTGGAAGCTTCTTCGTGTTGATTAAAGTGCTCGAAGTCTTTTAATAACGATTTAGTTTGGATTACAGCATCGGTAGCAAGATCTACTAAACTGAATAAGTGAGTGTTTATATCATCTAAATCGTATTTCGTTAAATAATTTTCAATGTTTACATCCAAAGTTGATCAAATAGAGTCGCAATTATTCACGGTGTATTTCAAAATATCTTCAATAATTATTTCGAGCGATTCTTTTTTACCCAACAATTTTTTAATATTTTGATTGTCTTTGGGGAGGTTTCTATTCAAAGTTATTGCAGAGACCAGTAAATTGCTAACTAGAGTTTCCATATGATATGATGTTATTCAAATTTTTCGTGAACAAGTCGCAATGATTTTTGAAGTCCTCGTATGTTTGTTTTTGTAAATCGTTACTTTTTATTAATGCTTCATTTTTCTGTTGTAATTCGAGATTTTTTTTTTTCAAGGAATTTGTTATCGGCGGAAAATTCTAATTGGGTTTGTAAAGTAACGATTGATTTATTAAGCGCTTGTATTCGTTCTTCATATTCTTCTTTGTTTTTATTCAGTTCTTTATTATGTAATGCAATGGTTTCAATTTCGTTTTTCTTGGTTTCAAGTGTTGCGTTCAACGTTTGTTCCAATAACTTGTAATCTTCTTGCAATTCACTCAATTTCATTTGACAGGAAGATCTCTCTTCAGTTAATTGCTTTAGTTCAGCTTCTAAACTATTAATTACGTCATCTTTTTGACTGAGTATTTTTTGTAATATTTACTTCCGTAGCTTGCTCTAAATTTTTCTCATTAAGTGACTGCATCTGTTTTTCATGTTCCTCCTTCAATTCTCGTATTTGGTGTTCAAGTGCTTCATTCTCCTCCTTGATTTTATTCAATTCGAACGATTGACTTGACATGAGATGCTCGATTTCTTTTTGATGTTCAACCTATTTCCCCTCAAATTATCAACTGCCCTTTCATGTTGGGTATTTATATTTTTTTCAAAATCAGTTAACCTAATATTGTAGTCCAAAGCCATTTGCACCATTTGTTTCTGTTTTTCTTCCAGTTGTTCCATTGTACTGGGCTTTACAGACGGCCAAAACCACGTTTTTGAATCTCTTTGTCTCGAATTGGCTCTGGGTGGCTAGTTCGGGAGCATCGGGTGCGCTGGATGGGCCCGGTTGTCCCTGTCGCACTGCCACGGTCGGTTGAATAGCCGTGCGCTCCAGGGACAACGAAAACCACGACACCCGCCCCGATATGGACCACCCACGGCTATTCACCCCGACCGCAGTAGTGGGACGGGCACAACCAGGTCCATTCGGCGCCCCCGATGCTGCCGAACTAGCAACCTAGAGCCAACTTGAGACGGAGGGTCCCAAAACTATGGTTTCAGCCGTTCTCGAGGCCCAGGAGCAAGACGCCGATCTCCAGGCATCCATACGCTAGCTGTTCGTTATTAGTCAGCTGGTGTATGAATGCCTGGGCATCGGCGTATGGTCCTGGGCTTCTCAGACGGCCGAAACAACCGTTTCGAGCCTCATGGTCTCGGTTTGGCTATGGGTTCCTAGTTCGAGAGCATCGGGAGCGCCGGATGGGCCGGGCTTGCCTTTCCCCCTGCCACTGTGGGGATGAATAGCCGTGGGTGATCCATATGGGGGCGGGTGTCGTGGGTTTCGGTGTCACTGGAGCGCAGATTGGAGGGACCCACGTCTATTCAACCGACCGTGTGAGTGGGAAAGGCACAACCCGGCCCATCCGGCGCCCCCGATGCTCTCGAACTAGCAACCCAGAGCCAAACCGAGACCATGGGGCTCAAAACGGTGGTTTCGGCCGTCTGAGAAGCCCAGGACCATACGCCGATGCCCAGGCATTCATACACCAGCTGACTTATGACGAACAGCTAGCGTATGGGAGCCTGGAGTTCGGCGTCTTGCTCCTGGGCCTCGAGGACGGCCGAAACCACAGATTTGAGACCCATGTTCTCGAATTAGGTCTGCGTGGCTAGTTCGGGAGCATCGGAGCGCTGGATGGGGCCGGTTGTGCCTGTCGCACTACCACGGTCGGTTGAATAGCCGTGGGTTCCCCCAATCTGCGCTCCAGGGACAACGAAATCTACGACACCCGCCCTGATATGGACCACCCAGGGCTATTCAACTCGACCGCAGCAGTGGTACAGGCACAACCAGGTCCATTCAGCGCCCCCGATGCTGCCAAACTAGCAACCTATAGCCAACTCGAGACCGAGGGTCTCAAAATTGTGGTTTCGTCCGTCCTCGAGGCCCAGGAGCAAGACGCCGATCTTCAGGCATCCATACGCTAGCTGTTCTTTTTAAGTCAGCTGGCGTATGAATGCCTGGGCATCGGCGTATTGTACTGGTCTTTTCAGACGGCTGAAACCACGTTTTTGAATCCCTTCGTCTCGAATTGGCTCTGGGTGGCTTGTTCGGGAGCGTCGGGGCGCTGGATGGTCCCGGTTGTGCCTGTCGCACTGCTACTGTCGGTTGAATGGCTGTGGGTCCCCCCAAACTGCGCTCCAGGGACAACGAAACCAACGACACCCACCCGGATTTGGAACACCCACGGCTATTCACCACGACCGTGGCAGTGGAACAGGCACAACCAGGTCCACTCAGCGCCCCCGATGCTGCCGAACTACCAACCTAGAGCCAACTCGAGACCGAGTGTCTCAAAATTGTGGTTTCGGCTGTCCTCGAGGCCCAGGAGCAAGACGCCGATCTTCAGGCATCCATACGCTAGCTGTTCGTTATTAGTCAGCTGGCGTATGAATGCCGGGGCATAGGCGTATGGTACTGGGCTTTACAGACGGCCAAAACCACGTTTTTGAATCCCTTTGTCTAAAATTGGCTCTGGGTGTGCCTGTCGCACTGCCACGGTCGGTTGAATAGCCGTGCGCTCCAGGGACAACGAAACCCACGACACCCGCCGCGATATGGACCACCCACGGCTATTCACCCCGACCGCAGCAGTGGGACGGGCACAACCATGCCCCCCCCCCGATGCTGCCGAACTAGCAACCTAGAGCCAACTCGAGACAGAGGGTCCCAAAACTATGGTTTCAGCCGTCCTCGACGCCCAGGGGCAAGACGCCGATTTCCAGGCATCCATACGCTAGCTGTTCGTTATTAGTTAGCTGGTGTATGAATGCCTGGGCGTATGGTCCTGGGCTATAAGTTCTATACGCCGATGCCCAGGCATACATACGCCAGCCGACTAATAACGAACAACTAGCGTATGGATGCCTGGATATCGGCGTGTTGCTCCTGCGCCTCCAGGACGGCGGAAACCACAGTTTTGGGACCATTTGTCTCGAATTGGCTCTGCGTGGCCAGTTCGGGAGCATCGAGGGCGCTGGATGGGCCAGGTTGTGTCTGTCGCACTGCCACGGTCGGTTGAACAGTCGTGGTCCCCCCAATCTGCGCTTTAGGGACAACGAAACCCACGACACCCGCCCCGATATGGACCACCCACGACTATTCTCCCCGGCCGTAGCAGTGGGACAGGCACAACCAGGCCCATTCAGCGCCCCCGATTCTCTCGAACTAGCAACCCAGAGCCAAACCGAGTCCATGGGGCTCAATACGGTGGTTTCGGCCGTCTGAGAAGCCCAGGACCATACGCAAATGCCCAGGCATTCATACGCCAGCTGCCTAATAACGAACAGCTAGCGTATGGATGCCTGAAGATCGACGTCTTGCTCCTGGGCCTCGAGGATGGCCGAAACCACAATTTTGAGACCCTCTGTCTCGAGTTGGCTCTAGGTTGCTAGTTCGGCAGCATCGGGGGCGCTGAATGGACCTGGTTGTGCTTGTTCCACTTCTGCGGTCGAGGTGAATGGCCGTGGGTGGTCCATAGCAGGGCGGATGTCGTAGGTTTCGTTGTCCCTGGAGCGCTGATTGGGGGGACCCACGGCTATTCAACCGACCGTGGCAGTGCGACAGGCACAACCGGGCCCATCCATCGCCTCCGATGCTCCCCAACTAGCCACCCAGAGGGAATTCGAGGCAAAGGGAGTCAAAAACGTGGTTTCGGCCGTCTGAGAAGCCCAGGACCATACGCCGATGCCTAGGCATTCATACACCAGCTGACTAAAAACGAACAGCTAGCGTATGGATGCCTGGAGATCGGCGTTTTGCTCCTGGGCCTCGAGGACAGCCGAAACCACAGTTTTGAGACTCTCGGTCTCGAGTTGGCTCTAGGTTGCTAGTTCGGCACCATCGGGGGCGCTGAATGGACCTCGTTGTGCCTGTTGCAGCTACTGCGGTCGAGGTGAATATCCGTGGGTTGTCCATATCATGGCGGGTGTCGTAGGTTTCGTTGTCCCTGGAGCGCAGATTGGGGGGAAATACGGCTATTCAACCGACCGTGGCAGTGCGACAGGCACAACAGGGCCCACCAAACTATTTTCATCTGTTGATTGATTGGATCAATCAGATTGAATTTTTGATTTAGCTATATTCTTATTCTTATAACTATCGGAGGACTACTAATTTTATTTATTTACATAACAAGCCTAGCCTCAAATGAAAAATTTACAAAAAATTGACTTTTTTACTGTATTACCCCCTCCATTTATAATTCTAACAAATTGACAAACTAATCTATTTAATCTCAACGAATTAACCTTTTCTCAACAAAATAAAATTAATTTTTCATTTACCTTTACAATTACAAATTTTTCAATTGACCAAATTTGAAAATTTCTTGATTCATTATATGTTACCTTCTAATTACTTTAATTGCAGTAGTAAATATCACTAAAAGCTACAAAAATCCTCTCCGACAAATCTATGTTAATACCATTACGAAAAAAATCGCCCTTATTAAAAAGTGTAAATAATGCTCTAGTAGATCTACCTACACCATCAAATATTACATTATTTTGAAACTTTGGAAGATTATTAGGATTATGCTTATTAATCCAAATCATTACTGGATTATTCTTAGCAATACATTACTGCTCTAATATCGACCTTGCATTCAATAGAGTTTCTCACATTTGCTGAAATGTAAACTTTGGTTGATTAATCCGAATTCTTCATGCTAATGGAGCCTCATTTTTTCTATCTGTTTATATATACATATCGGCCGAGGAATTTATTTTAATTCTTATTCGCTTACTTATACATGAAGAGTAGGAGTAATTATCTTATTTTTAACTACAGCATTAGCTTTCCTTGGTTATGTTCTACCTTGAGGGCAAATATCTTTTTGGGGAGCAACAGTTATTACCAATTTATTATCAGCAATTCCTTACATTGGAAACTCTATTGTAATCTGATTATGGGGTGGTTTTGCTGTTGATAACGCTACTCTTTCACGATTCTTTGCATTTCATTTTATTTTTCCTTTTATTGTTACCGCAATAGTAATAATTCACTCTTCATTCCTCCACCAAACAGGCTCAAGTAACCCTTTAGGAACAGATAGAAATTTAGATAAAATCCCTTTTCATCCCTTTTTTTCTTGAAAAGATGTATTAGGATTTTTATTCGTAATTTTAACTCTAATCTTGATTTGTTTAATTTTCCCATACAATCTAGGAGACCCAGATAATCTCACCCCTGCTAACCCCTTAATTACCCCTATTCATATCCAACCAGAATGATACTTCCTATTTGCTTATGCTATTCTACGGGCTATCCCCAACAAACTGGGGAAGAGTAATCGCCTTAGTAGCCTCTATTCTTATTCTTGTAACCCTACGATTTACATACAAAAAATATATAAAAAGTCAATTCTACCCTTTAAACAAAATTTTATTTTGACTTCTAGTGAGAATTTTAGGAATTTTAACCTGATTAGGAACTAAACCTGTAGAAGACTCTTTTATTTTCTCCAGACAACTTTTTTCATTAATTTATTTCTCTTATTACTTTATTAGACCATTTTTGATAAATTTATGAGATTCATTTGTATTTTATTAACTAATGAGCTTGAATAAGCATATATTTTGAAAATATAAGATAGAAAATTTCTATTAGTTTATACTAAAAATAATTCACTAAAAACTTAAGATACTCATAAAATTAATTAATCCATAATAAAATAACAAATGAAATAAAGAAACTGGGAAAAAAAATGTTCATGATAAATTTATTAATTTATCGTAACGAAAACGAGGGTAAGTACCTCGTACCCAAACTCAAAAAAAAGAAATAAACACAAGTTTAATAAAAAAATAAAGATAAAAAATTACCCCCTAATAAGATTAATACCGTCATTATTCTCATAAATGAAATATTTGAATACCCAGCTAAAAAAATGAAAGCAAAACCACCTCTTCTATATTCAATATTAAATACGAAATAAATACTCTTAAGAATTCAACCAAATATGTGACAACTGGAATGTGTCCCTCTGGTGAAATTAAATGCAATCTTCGTTGAGGGGAAAATTTCCAAAAACACGTTTCGTTCGAATATGTTTCGTCTTCAATATTAAACCCAGAAACTAATTTTGACTCCCCCTCCGCAAAATCAAAAGGAGTCCGGTTTGTCTCAGCTAACCCACTGATTAACCAAATAAATCCTAAAGGTAAAAAAAATAAAATTAATCAAAGATAATATTGAACTTTTAAGGAACTAAATAAATTTACAGAATTAATAAAAAATTAAAATCTTAAAAAAATTAAAAACATTCTTACTTCATAAGAAATTGTTTGAGCAACTGAACGTAATCTTCCTAACATAGAACAATTGGAATTAGAAGATCAACCTGATAATATAACTGTTTTAACCCCTAATCTTCTAACACAAATAAACAGAAAACAAAATTTTAAAAATAAACCCCCAAACGTAAACTCAACCGAATTAATAAAGCCAACAACAAATTAAAAATAGGAGAAAATTAATAAATTAAATAATTGGACATAAAAGAAAAAACTTGTTCTTTAGAAAATAACTTTAAGGCATCTCTGAATGGCTGTAATAAACCAATTAATCCCACCTTATTAGGACCTTTACGAATCTGGATAAACCCTAAAAGTTTACGTTCTAATAAAGTTAAAAAAGCAACTCCAAATAGTACCTAGAATTAAAATAATAAAAATTGAAAAAATGGATAAAAACTCTATTATTACCTGTTTATAAACATACTAAAATTCTAAATCAAACGCACTAGTCTGCCAAAGTAATAATATTAATCCTAAATCAATAAATTTCATAAATAAATGGTCCTCTCGTACTGAAATATTTAATTTAAATAAAGATAGAAACCAACCGGTGATAGGGTATAATTTTGAAAAATCCTCTGAAAAGTAAGTCACGGCGGGACCGGGAATCGAACCCGGACCTCTAGCTTTACGCGCTATTGCTCTACCACTAAGCTACCCCGACTATGACTTATTTTTCAATTTTTGCCGGCTTACTCGTTAATTCTGATAATCTTGGGACTTCATCGCAGAAGCCACACAAGAGAATCAATTTAACTGAACGCCGGCTCTGCGTAATCCAACGCTAATCGTGAATTGATCTCAAAGGTGTTATTCTCACCAACCCGGTGATAGGGTATAATTTGAAAATCCTCTGAAAAGTAAGTCATGGCGGACCGGAATCGAACCCGACCTCTAGCTTTACGCGCTATTGCTCTACCACTAAGCTACCCCGACTATGACTTATTTTTCAATTTTGCCGGCTTACTCGTTAATTCTGATAATCTTGGGACTTCATCGCAGAAGCCACACAAGAGAATCAATTTAACTGAACGCCGGCTCTGCGTAATCCAACGCTAATCGTGAATTGATCTCAAAGGTGTTATTCTCACCAACCCGGTGATAGGGTATAATTTTGAAAATCCTCTGAAAGTAAGTCACGGCGGGAATGGAATCGAACCCGACCTCTAGCTTTACACGCGCTATTGCTCTACCACTAAGCTACCCCGACTATGACTTATTTTTCAAGATTATCAGAATTCAACGAGTAAGCCGGCAAAAATTGAAAAATAAGTCATAGTCGACACAAAGGGTAGCTTAGTGGTAGAGCAATAGCGCGTAAAGCTCAGAGGTGATCGGGTTCGATTCCCTGAAAGTCCCGCCGTGACTTACTTTTCAGAGGATTTTCAAAATTATACCCTATCACCGGGTTGGTGGAGAATAACAGAGGTCCGGTTGAGATCAATTCACGATTAGCGTTGGATTACGCAGAGCCGGCGTTCAGTTAAATTGATTCTCTTGTGTGGCTTCTGCGATGAAGTCCCAAGATTATCAGAATTAACGAGTAAGCCGGCAAAATTGAAAAATAAGTCATAGTCGGGGTAGCTTAGTGGTAGAGCAATAGCGTTGCAAAGCTAGAGGTCCGGGTTCGATTCCCGGTCCCGCCGTGACTTACTTTTCAGAGGATTTTTCAAAAATACGATATAAATATTTCAACTCAGTTCTCAGTAAATGATCCAAGAAATACTTACTGGAATGGAGATTATTAATCGCCCATTGATTTAAATTTGCACTTTCAGACTGGTAAATTGCCATTTGATGATAGCTTATCACGACTACTACCG
This sequence comes from Novius pumilus, assembly GCA_020654155.1. Classification (NCBI taxonomy): domain Eukaryota; kingdom Metazoa; phylum Arthropoda; class Insecta; order Coleoptera; family Coccinellidae; genus Novius; species Novius pumilus. The sequence continues at coordinate 38,487 of JAIFOV010000593.1, forward strand.
GAAGAATCGAAACGAAAAAAAGATTAATAATTTTTTAATTTCAGCTTTCACAACATGAAACGGATTTTACACAACTAACAATGAAATGTCTTAATTTGGAAAAGATGAATGAAGACCTGGATGCTCTATCTGCTAAACAACAAGCAGAAATCACTTCACTTCGAAGTCACTGCAATGAATTAAATGAGTTATTAAAGGAGCTCAAGGGTCAATCATCAGATGAAAGTTATCTGGAAACGTCCACAATTGTTCGTGCAATATCCTTCCTGACGTTGGCGAAAATATGGCAACAGCCGTTGTTGAACTACAACTAAAAGATGCGATTAAGTTGAATTTGGAATTGAAAAGAAAGTAAGTTTTGTTTTCAAGCCCTTCCGCTATTGTAGATACTTCATAATTCATAATTTTTCTTCAGATTGAAACCTGAAATGACCAACAGTTACACATGGATCAAGAGATGGAAAATTTGAAATTCGAAAACCGCAATTCAAACGAAGGCTATAATTGTTTCACTGCAACTGTTAGTGTGTATAACAAGGAATTGATCAAATTAGTAAATTCCTAAAGGCCGATTTGATAGTTCACAAATCATAAACAATTTTCAAATAGCTCACAATCAATTCAATAAGTTATCTGAGTTGGAGAGCCCTGAGAAAAGGGGAATGACAAGTTGAATGAAATCGATATTCTCGGTAAACACATTAGTAAAATAAACGCTTTTATTGATATTTTCGTCGAAATAGAAAGATTTCATCAGTCCGAGCTCAGTAGTTTGAAAGAAGAATTGAGCGTTTTAAAGTGCAAATTGAATGAACGCGATGAAGAAATTGTAAATATTTATGTTCAGCGGGTGAATTAATTGCGTCGTATGAGTCGCTTATTAAAACTAAAACCCAGGATCTGTCATTGATAGAAAATCTGAAAGCGAAAGTTGTTTTGGAACAGAAATATCAAATTCAAATTGGTATCTTAAATAATGAACTTAAAAATAAAAAAGAAGAAATTGATATTACTAAAATTGATTACGAAACAAAAATGTTGGAGTATGATGAAGAATTAAGTAATGCAAAGGAAAAGGAAAGAATTTAGAAATTCAATTGAAGCAACTATTGAACGAAAAAGGGGAGCTTCAAACAAAACTTCACAATTTAGAAAATCTTCTGTCAAGGCTTAATATAAGAATAAGTGAATTTGAAGAAGAAAAGAAAATTTTGCAAAAAAATATTGACGATTTGAAAGATGAATCGAATAAAAAATGTGAAGAGATGAAAAATAAACATTTTACTCATGTTCAATTATTAAATGAAGAGTTTCATTCCAAAGTAGAAACATTCAAAAATTTATTATCAAATTACGCAAAAAAAGAAAAAAATGATCGTGAAGAATTTAGCAAATTAAACGCATTAATTGAACAAAAACAGAAAGAAATTAATTCATTAAATGATAAGCTCAAAAAGGAACAGCAAGATTACGAATTTAAATACTCGAAATTCGAAGAAGATATTAGTAATTTGAAAGAATCTTCATCTGAAGAAAAAACCAAATTTAAAGCAGAATCGATCTCTAAACTAACGACCAAATGAACAAAACAATGGAACAACTGGAAGAAAACAGAAGCCACTCTTCTGCATCGAGTTCTCTGGTTAGGTCTGGTCTATTGTCGTCAAAAGTCTTTCTACATAGTCTTCTCATATCCTGTATTTCTCCTGTTCTTCCATAACTATCTGATCGTCCTTGTTGAGTTATCATACCTAGATTTCGTTTTTAAATATACCAGCGGCTTCTTTTAATCTTTTATGGAGGTTGAAATCATCGTGCCTTCGTTGCAGTTGCTCAATTTCGTTGCACTCGTTTTTAAGTCATTCATTTTTGCTAATGCCCTAATTTTTGATCTTATGAGTCTCTGTAAATCTCTGTACTTATTTAAGTCCTTTTAGTTTTCTACGCTCATCCATTAAGAGCAAAATTTTATCCGTCATCCATTTTGTCTTTTATTTCTAACTTGGAATCCTAGAACACTTTGTGAGGTATTTCTTAAAACACTTGCTATTTCTACCCATGATTTTGACGGGTCGTCTTCTTCGACCGTGGAATCTAACTTTTGTATCTGAGAGTTTAATCTGTTGGTTAATACGAATTTAATGGTTGGACTATGTAGTTTATTTAGTGCCATCGTACGTTTGGTGTTTCTTTTTTGCATTTGAAAGGGATATTTTCATGACGGCCGATAGTAGTACATGGTCTGTAGGCACATCAGCTCCAGGATATGTGCATGCCGTTTTACTGAAGAAGCAAATCTGGAGTTTATAAAGGATGTAATCTATCTGGTTACGTGTAATATTCCTGGTTGGTCTCTTGGTGATTTCCAGGTATAAAGGCGGCGAGGATGATGTTGGAACCATGTGTTGGTTACTGTCATATGCTCCTCTTGGCAGAACTGCAGGAGGCGATCCCTCTTTCATTTTTATTCCCAGACCGAAGGGCCCAACGATGTTTTCGTATTTGCCCTTTCCTAGTTTGGCATTCAGGTCGCCCATGACTATGTTAACTCATGTTTTTAGTTAATTTTAGAAGACCATTTACATCACTGTAAAATTCTTCTATGTCTTGGTCATTTGAGTCGGCTGTTGGTGCATATATCTGAATTATATTCAGGTCGACAGGTTTAGCTCTAAGTTTTATTAACGCAATGCGATCGGAGTAAGGGACGAAGTCCACGATAGATTTTATAAGGTCTTTTGGATACTATGATTCCTACTCCTTTCTGTGATTTCTATCCTGGTTACCCTGAATAATAAAAATGCTCCATTTTCGACGGGACACATCCCAGAGTCGGGCCACCAAGTTTCTGCAACTCCTAGAATATTTATCCTGAGTCTGCCCATTTCTTGTACTAGGTTTGCTAATTTCCCAGCTACGAAAGGCTTTGGGTGTTCCAAGTTCCATTTTCAAAGCTGTACGTAAGTTTAATTTTCTTCTGAAACATTCAAGTCAGTCCCCCGGAGATCCGATCGGGGACTATTTAAAACTCCGGAAAATTTTGATTCGAATGTATCCATGTGTCCATGTGGTTCTCTTGGGAAATACACTAGGTGGTTTCCCCGTTGCCTTCCTAGTTTTGCTTCAGCCGCTCCTAACCTGGAGAACAGACGCTGTTTGGGACAGACGCCCATTCTGGGTCAGACGCTGCGTGGGAATCTTCTTAGTTTCACCTTCATCACTTCAAGACCTTACCGGCATGGGTGGCCCTACCAGTAGCTATGCTACCGCCGGCATCGTTCTTGGATATAAGGTTACTGAGCCCCTCACCAACGACAAGGTGTTGATTCCCCTAGAGAGGGTTGTTTGATTACACATACGAAAATGATAATCACAAAAATCTATGAGAATTAAACCAGTAAAACCATAAGTAAACTAGTTAAAATAAATGATGAGGTTGATAATTTCAATTTTTTATATTTTTGCAATATCATTTATAATTTTCCTCTCAAAATAAAAACCCATTTGATTTTATTTCAACAGAACAATGGGTTAAAAACTACTACAGACTTGGTGCAAAACTAACTTAATTCAAAATTATATATCCTGCTATTAAATCAAATCTTCGAATTTTATTGCGATATTTTTAAGTTAAAATTTCAAAACGCTTTAGTTTTGCAAATACGTGTTCAATTTCAATTCTTATTTCGCTTAAAGTTTTATTGTAATCTTTTCAAATGGGTATTAATGGATTTGTATTTACTTTTTTCAAATGGCAAAAATGTATTTTTATGAATATTTTGTATTCCTTGATATCTTGAATCAACAGAAACTTGTTTTTCAAAATAAATAAATATTGAATCGAATGCCTCACTTTTTTTTGAAATTTCACAATTTATTTTTGAGCCCAGAATTTCTGGAATGAATAAAACGAATAGTAGTATTATGATTATTGATAATCTAAAAATCAAAATATATGTTCTTTATGCTAGAAGCAACAGAAGATATAACGAAAGAATATGGATGGGTGACACTTTATTGGACACTAATTACGTAGACCAAAATGAACAAATTAATTATTCATGTACTTTTAAAACCAAAGATAATCGCTCTGTTGAAGAAAATGAACTAATTAAATTAGGAAAAGAATTAAAACAATTACGAATGAAAATGATACTTTAAAGCAAGCAGCACTAATAATAGGCAGAAAATAGAAGAAATTATTACTTAAAATGAATCTAAATATAAAATTGTACACTATGTTTTTTTAAAATCTCTTAATCAACATATTATTTTAATTCAAAGAAAAGGAGAAAAATCAAAAGTAATATCTGTTGCGTATAAAAGTTCGAAATTGCTTTCGTTGGAAAGGGATTCCGATAGTTTCGTCTGATTTTGATAAAATCCACTGGGTTTAAAACTCTGTGATTTATTCGTTTGTTCATTTGGTCGTGGTTTAGAGATCGATTCTGCTTTAAATTTGGTTTTTCTTCAGATGAAGATTCTTTCAAATTACTAATATCTTCTTCGAATTTCGAGTATTTAAATTCGTAATCTTGCTGTTCCTTTTGAGCTTATCATTTAATGAATTAATTTCTTTCTGTTTTGTTCAATTAATGCGTTTAATTTGCTAACTTCTTCACGATCATTTTTTCTTTTTTGCGTAATTTGATAATAAATTTTTGAATGTTTCTACTTTGGAATGAAACTCTTCATTTAATAATTGAACATGAGTAAAATGTTTATTTTTCATCTCTTCACATTTTTATTCGATTCATCTTTCAAATCGTCAATATTTTTTGCAAAATTTTCTTTTCTTCTTCAAATTCACTTATTCTTATATTAAGCCTTGACAGAAGATTTTCTAAATTGTGAAGTTTTGTTTGAAGCCCTTTTCGTTCAATAGTTGCTTCAATTGAATTTCTAAATTCTTTCCTTTTTCCTTTGCATTACTTAATTCTTCATCATACTCCAACATTTTTGTTTCGTAATCAATTTTAGTAATATCAATTTCTTCTTTTTATTTTTAAGTTCATTATTTAAGATACCAATTTGAATTTGATATTTCTGTTCCAAAACAACTTTCGCTTTCAGATTTTCTATCAATGACAGATCCTGGGTTTTAGTTTTAATAAGCGACTCATACGACGCAATTAATTCACCCCGCTGAACATAAATATTTACAATTTCTTCATCGCGTTCATTCAATTTGCACTTTAAAACGCTCAATTCTTCTTTCAAACTACTGAGCTCGGACTGATGAAATCTTTCTATTTCGACGAAAATATCAATAAAAGCGTTTATTTTACTAATGTGTTTACCGAGAATATCGATTTCATTCAACTTGTCATTCCCCTTTTCTCAGGGCTCTCAACTCAGATAACTTATTGAATTGATTGTGAGCTATTTGAAAATTGTTTATGATTTGTGAACTATCAAATCGGCCTTTTAGGGAATTTACTAATTTGATCAATTCCTTGTTATACACACTAACAGTTGCAGTGAAACAATTATAGCCTTCGTTTGAATTGCGGTTTTCGAATTTCAAATTTTCCATCTCTTGATCCATGTGTAACTGTTGGTCATTTAAGGTTTCAATCTGAAGAAAAATTATGAATTATGAAGTATCTACAATAGCGGAAGGGCTTGAAAACAAAACTTACTTTCTTTTTCAATTCCAAATTCAACTTAATCGCATCTTTTAGTTGTAGTTCAACAACGGCTGTTGCCATATTTTCGCCAACGTCAGGAAGGGATATTGCACGAACAATTGTGGACGTTTCCAGATAACTTTCATCTGATGATTGACCCTTGAGCTCCTTTAATAACTCATTTAATTCATTGCAGTGACTTCGAAGTGAAGTGATTTCTGCTTGTTGTTTAGCAGATAGAGCATCCAGGTCTTCATTCATCTTTTCCAAATTTAGACATTTCATTGTTAGTTGTGTAAAATCCGTTTCATGTTGTGAAAGCTGAAATTAAAAAATTATTAATCTTTTTTTCGTTTCGATTCTTCCGGTAGTAGTCGTGATAAGCTATCATCAAATGGCAATTTACCAGTCTGAAAGTGCAAATTTAAATCAATGGGCGATTAATAATCTCCATTCCAGTAAGTATTTTTTGGATCATTTACTGAGAACTAAGTTGAAATATTTATATCGTACCTTCACGTCATCCTCTTTGAAATCATCCCGAGTGCAAAATTGCAACTCCGCCGGGTAGGACGATTTCAAATGTGGCGGTACTAATGAATTTCTTCGCGGTACTAACGAATCGCCAATTCCGATATCCTGAACGTTCTATCTTCTGCAACATTCCTAGTATCACACCTTCCTTGTTTCAAATCAGTCAAATATTTATTATTAAATAGTTCCTCCTCGTCTTCCATTTGTAAATTTTGTCCTATATTAATAATAATAATGATGCAAAACAAAATCTTTCTATTCAGATGAACGACTTACCCATATCGTTAGAAGGTCCGATGGTCGTCCTTCGGGCCACCATGACATCCTCAATCATCGTTTGCGTACAAATACTACCGCGCCTATCGTCCATCTGTTTACGCGTTTCCAAACTAGACGGATTAATTTTCGTGGGGTGTTTAAACTCCAATAACTTGGGCAAGGCGAAGTCCGTGAAATTTTCGGACTCTCGAGGATTCAAACTTGGCAACGATTCCCTTAAGTAGAACGGATTATTGGATTGCGATTCCTTTCCAACGATTGTATTTTGCGTTCCGCGTTGCACAACTCGTTTTTAAGTTGATCGATCACATTCAAAAGAGAGATCTGAAAAGTGAAGCATATTAAGAATGAAGTAAACTTGGTACAACTAAATTTACATTTTCCTTTGTCCCACTTTAGCTTTTTCGATCTCTTTATTTAATTCATCCTTGTACAACTGAATCTGAAATTAATCATTTTTAAGTTATTTGCTTTAGGGCTTGGGAAGTACGAAGTAACTTACGGTTTTAATTTTCATTTTTCTAATTTATCTTCATAATCTGATTTGATTTCTTGTACTTGTTTGGATGTTTTCGCCCGGTTTCCAGTTTCTTTTTTATTAGTCGTAAGAACTCGTCGCGATCTCGCGCCCTTTTATATTTTATGGTATCAACGTCGGTGATTAATTTATTATTCTCTTCTAGTAGTTTATCATATGCTCCTTTGATTAAATTAAGTTTTCCGATTTCTTGTCTCTGTTCTTCGATCGCCCTCTTCGATTGTTTATTTTCCGACTCTAATTTTGCATTAATCACTTTGATGTTCGAATAGGCCTCTTGTAATTTCGTTAAATCGGAACGTAAACGGTTTTCTTGTTCGACAACTGGATCGTCGAATGGAGTTGAGCCTCTTATAAAATTCTCGTTGGTCTTATCACAATTTTCTTGTAGGTTAGTTAATTTCGCCTCGTATTCTTTTAATACCCTTTCTTGATTGTCTCTATAATCAATATACTCTTTTAATAAAAGGTTGTAATGTACATCATTATCGGGATTCGGACTGTTGTCTTTCAATTGTTTTATTTCTTCACGAAGTTTTTTAATTGTTTTTTCCATCAAGCATTTGGAATTTTCCAGCAGAATCACCTTCTGTCTCAGTTGCATATTCTTTTTCCTAAGTTCGTCTTCTTTCATTTTTTCAACGTTTATTTTTGTGGACGCGCACAAAACGTTCTCTTTATCGATATTGGAAGCTTCTTCGTGTTGATTAAAGTGCTCGAAGTCTTTTAATAACGATTTAGTTTGGATTACAGCATCGGTAGCAAGATCTACTAAACTGAATAAGTGAGTGTTTATATCATCTAAATCGTATTTCGTTGAATAATTTTCAATGTTTACATCCAAAGTTGATCAAATAGAGTCGCAATTATTCACGGTGTATTTCAAAATATCTTCAATAATTATTTCGAGCGATTCTTTTTTACCCAACAATTTTTAATATTTTGATTGTCTTTGGGAGGTTTCTATTCAAAGTTATTGCAGAGACCAGTAAATTGCTAACTAGAGTTTCCATATGATATGATGTTATTCAAATTTTTCGTGAACAAGTCGCAATGATTTTTGAAGTCCTCGTATGTTTGTTTTTGTAAATCGTTACTTTTTATTAATGCTTCATTTTTCTGTTGTAATTCGAGATTTTTTTTTTTTCAAGGAATTTGTTATCGGCGGAAAATTCTAATTGGGTTTGTAAAGTAACGATTGATTTATTAAGCGCTTGTATTCGTTCTTCATATTCTTCTTTGTTTTTATTCAGTTCTTTATTATGTAATGCAATGGTTTCAATTTCTTTTTCTTGGTTTCAAGTGTTGCGTTCAACGTTTGTTCCAATAACTTGTAATCTTCTTGCAATTCACTCAATTTCATTTGACAGGAAGATCTCTCTTCAGTTAATTGCTTTAGTTCTGCTTCTAAACTATTAATTACGTCATCTTTTTGACTGAGTATTTTTTGTAATATTTACTTCCGTAGCTTGCTCTAAAACTTTCTCATTAAGTGACTGCATCTGTTTTTCATGTTCCTCCTTCAATTCTCGTATTTGGTGTTCAAGTGCTTCATTCTCCTCCTTGATTTTATTCAATTCGAACGATTGACTTGACATGAGATGCTCGATTTCTTTTTGATGTTCAACTATTTTTCCCCTCAAATTATCAACTGCCCTTTCATGTTGGGTATTAATATTTTTTTCAAAATCAGTTAACCTAATATTGTAGTCCAAAGCCACTTGCACCATTTGTTTCTGTTTTTCTTCCAGTTGTTCCATTGTACTGGGCTTTACAGACGGCCAAAACCACGTTTTTGAATCTCTTTGTCTCGAATTGGCTCTGGGTGGCTAGTTCGGGAGCATCGGGTGCGCTGGATGGGCCCGGTTGTCCCTGTCGCACTGCCACGGTCGGTTGAATAGCCGTGCGCTCCAGGGACAACGAAAACCACGACACCCGCCCCGATATGGACCACCCACGGCTATTCACCCCGACCGCAGTAGTGGGACGGGCACAACCAGGTCCATTCGGCGCCCCCGATGCTGCCGAACTAGCAACCTAGAGCCAACTTGAGACGGAGTGTCCCAAAACTATGGTTTCAGCCGTTCTCGAGGCCCAGGAGCAAGACGCCGATCTCCAGGCATCCATACGCTAGCTGTTCGTTATTAGTCAGCTGGTGTATGAATGCCTGGGCATCGGCGTATGGTCCTGGGCTTCTCAGACGGCCGAAACAACCGTTTCGAGCCTCATGGTCTCGGTTTGGCTATGGGTTCCTAGTTCGAGAGCATCGGGAGCGCCGGATGGGCCGGGCTTGCCTTTCCCCCTGCCACTGTGGGGGTGAATAGCCGTGGGTGATCCATATGGGGGCGGTGTCGGGTTTCGGTGTCACTGGAGCGCAGATTGGAGGGACCCACGTCTATTCAACCGACCGTGTGAGTGGGAAAGGCACAACCCGGCCCATCCGGCGCCCCCGATGCTCTCGAACTAGCAACCCAGAGCCAAACCGAGACCATGGGGCTCAAAACGGTGGTTTCGGCCGTCTGAGAAGCCCAGGACCATACGCCGATGCCCAGGCATTCATACACCAGCTGACTTATGACGAACAGCTAGCGTATGGGAGCCTGGAGTTCGGCGTCTTGCTCCTGGGCCTCGAGGACGGCCGAAACCACAGATTTGAGACCCATGTTCTCGAATTAGGTCTGCGTGGCTAGTTCGGGAGCATCGGAGCGCTGGATGGGGCCGGTTGTGCCTGTCGCACTACCACGGTCGGTTGAATAGCCGTGGGTTCCCCCAATCTGCGCTCCAGGGACAACGAAATCTACGACACCCGCCCTGATATGGACCACCCAGGGCTATTCAACTCGACCGCAGCAGTGGTACAGGCACAACCAGGTCCATTCAGCGCCCCCGATGCTGCCAAACTAGCAACCTATAGCCAACTCGAGACCGAGGGTTCAAAATTGTGGTTTCGGCGGTCCTCAAGGTCCAGGAGCAAGATGCCGCCGATCCATTCCAGGAAGCTGGCATACATTACCTGGGCTGCTTTCTGGGCATTAACAGCTGAAACCACGTTTATGAATGCCCGAATTGGCATTGGCGTATGGTGCTGGATCAGCTCGATTTCAGACGGCCGAAACCACGCTTTTGAATACCTTGTCTCGAATTGGCTCTTTGGGTGGTCTCTGGCTCTGGGTGGCTAGTTCGGGAGCATCGGGGGCGCTGGATGGGCCCGGTTGTGCCTGTCGCACTGTCACGGTCGGTTCAATAGCCGTGCGCTCCAGGGACAAAGAAACCCACGACACCCGCCGCGATATGGACCACCCACGGCTATTCACCCCGACCGCAGCAGTGGGACGGGCACAACCAGGTCCACTCGGCGCCCCCGATGCTGCCGAACTAGCAACCTAGATCCAACTCGAGACAGAGGGTCCCAAAACTATGGTTTCAGCCGTCCTCGAGGCCCAGGGGCAAGACGCCGATCTCCAGGCATCCAAACGCTAGCTGTTCGTTATTAGTTAGCTGGTGTATGAATGCCTGGGCATTGGCGTATGGTCCTGGGCTTCTCAGACGGCCGAAACAACCGTTTTGAGCCCCATGGTCTCGATTTGGCTCTGGGTTGCTAGGAGCGCCGGATGGGCCGGGGCTGGCCTTTCCCACTGCCACGGTCGGGTGAATAGCCGGGTGGTCTATCAGGGCGGTTGTCGTAGGTTTCGTTGTCCCTGAGCGCAGATTGGGGGACCCACGGCTATTCAACCGACCGGAGCAGTGCGACAGGCGCAACCGGCCCATCCAGCGCCTTCGATGCTCCCCGGCTCCATCCAGAGCCAATTCGAGACAAAGGATTCAAAGGTGGTTTCGGCCGCCTGGAGCCCAGTACTATACGCCGATGCCCAGGCATACATACGCCAGCTGACTAATAACGAACAATATAGCGTATGGATGACTGGATATCGGCGTGTTGCTCCTGCGCCTCCAGGACGGCGGACACTACAGTTTTGAGACCCTTTGCCTCGAATTGGCTCTGCGTGGCCAGTTCGGGAGCATCGAGGGCCAGGTTGTGTCTGTCGCACTGCCACGGTCGGTTAAACAGTCGTGGTCCCCCAAATCTGCGCTCTAGGGACAACGAAACCCACTACACCCGCCCCGATATGGACCACCCACGACTATTCTCCCCGACCGTTGCAGTGGGACAGGTACAACAAGGCCCATTCAGCACCCCCGATTCTCTCGAACTAGCAACCCAGAGCCAAACCGAGACCATGGGGCTCAATACGGTGGTTTCGGCCCTCTGAGAAGCCCAGGACCATACGCTAATGCCCAGGCATTCATACACCAGCTGACTAATAACGAACAGCTAGCGTATAGATGCCTGGAGATCGGCGTCTTGCTCCTGGACCTTGAGGACCGCCGAAACCACAATTTTGAGACCCTCGGTCTCGAGTTGGCTCTAGGTTGCTAGTTCGGGATCATCGGTAGGGGTTTTTCGCCCGGTTGTGCACTGCCGCGATCGGTTGAATAGCCGTGGGTCCTCATCTGCGCTCAGGGACAACGAAACCTGCGACGACCGGCCTGATATGGACCACCCGGCTATTCACCCGACCGCAGCAGTGGAACAGGCACAACCAGGTCCATTCAGCGCCCCCGATGCTGCCGAACTAGCAACCTAGAGCCAACTCGAGACGGAGGGTCTCAGAACTGTGGTTTCGGCGGTCCTCGAGGCCCAGGAGCAAGGCGCCGATCTCCAGGCATCCATACGCTAACTGTTCGTTATTAGTCAGCTGTTTTATGAATGCCTGGGCATCGGCCTATGGTCCTGGGCCTCAGACGGCCAAAACAACCGTTTTGAGCCCCATGGTCTCGATTTAGGCTCTGGGTTGCTGGTTCGTGAGCATCGGGGGCGCTCAACGGGCCTGGTTGTGCCTGTCCCACTGCTACCGTCGTGGTGAATAGCCGTGGGTGGTCCATATCGGGCCGGGGGTAGTGGCTTTCGATGTCCCTGGGCGCAGATTCCGGGACTCACGGCTATTCAACCGACCGTAGCAGTGCGATAGGCACAACCGGGCCCATCCGGCATCAAACAAAATGTAAAATATTATTCTTAAAGATGAAAAAGTTAACACTAAAAATGAAATTAGAATACTAATTATAAAAATGAATGAATTTGAAAAATTTATTAACTTATAAATTTTTTCTCTTGCGATAATTATTAAAATCCCTAACCATAATGTTAACAAAATTAATCAATAAGATAAATTATCTACCCCTAAATTTAATCTAATAAAACAAAAAATAAGAAATATGAATAAATTAATAAGAATAAATTTATAAAAAAATAAAATTAAATTCATTTTCTTCTGAAAATTAAAATTCTTAATATAATTAAAATTCTTATCATAATAAATTTATTATTACAAAATGATCTCTACCATACCTTCGTATTATTGAAACTAATAAAAATAACCCTAAAGCTCTCTCACAAACTCTAATAGTCAAAAAAATTATAGAAAAATAATTTTCATAACTGAATGAATTTAAATAAAAAAATATAATTAAAAAAAAATAAAACTAAAAATTCCAAATTTAATAGAAAAAATTAAAAAATGTTTATATCTTAAAATTAAATTCATAAAAACAATTATTATTAATAAAATATAAAATTGAACCTTCATAGTTTCAATAATTTCAATAAAATAAAGTTTTTATTAAACTACATCTTGATATATACATATCAATAATCCTAGCTTTAATTATCCCATTTATTAACCATCCCCTAAATATTGGAATAATCATTTTTATCCAAACTATTTTCATCTGTTGATTGATTGGATCAATCAGATTGAATTTTTGATTTAGCTATATTCTTATTCTTATAACTATCGGAGGACTACTAATTTTATTTATTTACATAACAAGCCTAGCCTCAAATGAAAAATTTACAAAAAATTGACTTTTTTACTGTATTACCCCCTCCATTTATAATTCTAACAAATTGACAAACTAATCTATTTAATCTCAACGAATTAACCTTTTCTCAACAAAATAAAATTAATTTTTCATTTACCTTTACAATTACAAATTTTTCAATTGACCAAATTTGAAAATTTCTTGATTCATTATATGTTACCTTCTAATTACTTTAATTGCAGTAGTAAATATCACTAAAAGCTACAAAAATCCTCTCCGACAAATCTATGTTAATACCATTACGAAAAAAATCGCCCTTATTAAAAAGTGTAAATAATGCTCTAGTAGATCTACCTACACCATCAAATATTACATTATTTTGAAACTTTGGAAGATTATTAGGATTATGCTTATTAATCCAAATCATTACTGGATTATTCTTAGCAATACATTACTGCTCTAATATCGACCTTGCATTCAATAGAGTTTCTCACATTTGCTGAAATGTAAACTTTGGTTGATTAATCCGAATTCTTCATGCTAATGGAGCCTCATTTTTTCTATCTGTTTATATATACATATCGGCCGAGGAATTTATTTTAATTCTTATTCGCTTACTTATACATGAAGAGTAGGAGTAATTATCTTATTTTTAACTACAGCATTAGCTTTCCTTGGTTATGTTCTACCTTGAGGGCAAATATCTTTTTGGGGAGCAACAGTTATTACCAATTTATTATCAGCAATTCCTTACATTGGAAACTCTATTGTAATCTGATTATGGGGTGGTTTTGCTGTTGATAACGCTACTCTTTCACGATTCTTTGCATTTCATTTTATTTTTCCTTTTATTGTTACCGCAATAGTAATAATTCACTCTTCATTCCTCCACCAAACAGGCTCAAGTAACCCTTTAGGAACAGATAGAAATTTAGATAAAATCCCTTTTCATCCCTTTTTTTCTTGAAAAGATGTATTAGGATTTTTATTCGTAATTTTAACTCTAATCTTGATTTGTTTAATTTTCCCATACAATCTAGGAGACCCAGATAATCTCACCCCTGCTAACCCCTTAATTACCCCTATTCATATCCAACCAGAATGATACTTCCTATTTGCTTATGCTATTCTACGGGCTATCCCCAACAAACTGGGGAAGAGTAATCGCCTTAGTAGCCTCTATTCTTATTCTTGTAACCCTACGATTTACATACAAAAAATATATAAAAAGTCAATTCTACCCTTTAAACAAAATTTTATTTTGACTTCTAGTGAGAATTTTAGGAATTTTAACCTGATTAGGAACTAAACCTGTAGAAGACTCTTTTATTTTCTCCAGACAACTTTTTTCATTAATTTATTTCTCTTATTACTTTATTAGACCATTTTTGATAAATTTATGAGATTCATTTGTATTTTATTAACTAATGAGCTTGAATAAGCATATATTTTGAAAATATAAGATAGAAAATTTCTATTAGTTTATACTAAAAATAATTCACTAAAAACTTAAGATACTCATAAAATTAATTAATCCATAATAAAATAACAAATGAAATAAAGAAACTGGGAAAAAAAATGTTCATGATAAATTTATTAATTTATCGTAACGAAAACGAGGGTAAGTACCTCGTACCCAAACTCAAAAAAAAGAAATAAACACAAGTTTAATAAAAAAATAAAGATAAAAAATTACCCCCTAATAAGATTAATACCGTCATTATTCTCATAAATGAAATATTTGAATACCCAGCTAAAAAAATGAAAGCAAAACCACCTCTTCTATATTCAATATTAAATACGAAATAAATACTCTTAAGAATTCAACCAAATATGTGACAACTGGAATGTGTCCCTCTGGTGAAATTAAATGCAATCTTCGTTGAGGGGAAAATTTCCAAAAACACGTTTCGTTCGAATATGTTTCGTCTTCAATATTAAACCCAGAAACTAATTTTGACTCCCCCTCCGCAAAATCAAAAGGAGTCCGGTTTGTCTCAGCTAACCCACTGATTAACCAAATAAATCCTAAAGGTAAAAAAAATAAAATTAATCAAAGATAATATTGAACTTTTAAGGAACTAAATAAATTTACAGAATTAATAAAAAATTAAAATCTTAAAAAAATTAAAAACATTCTTACTTCATAAGAAATTGTTTGAGCAACTGAACGTAATCTTCCTAACATAGAACAATTGGAATTAGAAGATCAACCTGATAATATAACTGTTTTAACCCCTAATCTTCTAACACAAATAAACAGAAAACAAAATTTTAAAAATAAACCCCCAAACGTAAACTCAACCGAATTAATAAAGCCAACAACAAATTAAAAATAGGAGAAAATTAATAAATTAAATAATTGGACATAAAAGAAAAAACTTGTTCTTTAGAAAATAACTTTAAGGCATCTCTGAATGGCTGTAATAAACCAATTAATCCCACCTTATTAGGACCTTTAGCATTCAATAGAGTTTCACACATTTGCTGAAATGTAAACTTTGGTTGATTAATCCGAATTCTTCATGCTAATGGAGCCTCATTTTTTTTATCTGTGTATATATACATATCGGCCGAGGAATTTATTTTAATTCTTATTCGCTTACTTATACATTAAGAGTAGGAGTAATCGTCAGCATTACTGTCACGTCCTTGCATTTTCTTAATGTCGAAGTATATTCACAGGGATAATTATTTCGTGGATTTTTATTTATTTAATAAATTTATCAAAAATTTAATTTATTAACAAAAAAATACGGTTCCCTTCCTATAAAGTGTGAGGATTTGAAAATATTTTTAATTCGTGGATAATTAATTCGTGGATTTTTATTTATTCAATAAATTTATTGAAAATTTGATTTATTAGCGAAAAAATACGGTTTCCTGCCTATAAAGTGTGGGGATTTAAAAATTTCCTTAATTCGTGGATAATTAATTCATGGATTTTTATTTATTCAATAAATTCATTGAAAATTTAATTTATCAACAAAAAAATACGGTTTTCTGCCTATAAAGTGTGGGGATTTGAAAATATTTTTAATTCGTGGATAAATAATTCGTGAATAATTAATTCGTGGATTTTTTTCCATTTAATAAATTCATTAAAAATTCAATTTATTAACAAAAAAAACGGTTTCCTGCCTATAAAGTGTGGGGATTTAAAAATATTTTTAATTCGTGGATAATTAATTCGTGGATTTTTAATTCGTGGATTTTTATTTATTCAATGAATTTATTAAAAATTTAATTTATTAACAAAAAATACGGTTTCCTGCCTATAAAGTGTGGGGATTCAAAAATATTTTCAATTCGTGGATAATTAATTCGTGGATTTTTAATTCGTGGATTTTTATTTATTCAATGAATTTATTAAAAATTTAATTTATTAACAAAAAATACGGTTTCCTGCCTATAAAGTGTGGGGATTCAAAAATATTTTCAATTCGTGGATAATTAATTCGTGGATTTTTATTCATTTAATAAATTTATTGAAAATTTAATTTATCAACAAAAAAATACGGTTTCCTGCCTATGAAGTGTGGGGATTTAAAAATATTTTCAATTCGTGGATAATTAATTGTTGGCGCAATTACCGCGAGGCGCCATTCTGGGGAGCGATCCACCACCTCGAGCAGATTTGTTATCTAGTGAGTCGTGAATAAATGCTTGTCAGAGACGGATGTATTTAATCCCGCGCTCGAATCCAAATCGCGTCAACTCCAACAGGTTCTGAGCCCAGTATCGTAAGCAGTGAAGCGTGTGATAAACTCGTTTGTTTTCGGATCCAAAATTTTGTTTTATTTTTGTGTTTCGTTTTCCGACGTAAAAATCATGACTTCCGCGAGTGTTATGCGTATCGAACAGCTCGGACGAGATAACTACGACACGTGGAAGATACACATGGAGGCCCTCCTCGTCAAAAACGACGAGTGGGATTTCGTATCTGGAAAAACGAAGAAACCGGCCCGAACGAACGACCCGTCAAGCGAAGACAATATCGAAACGTGGACAAGATTCGATAACAAAGCAAAATCGACTATAATCCTATCAATTAGCTCCACGGAAATCAAACAGACGCACAACGGCGCGAGATGTATGGTTAAAACTTGAAGCTACGTATCAATCCAGGGGTCCGGCCAAAAAGGCCGCTCTACTAAAGCGTCTCACGCAACACAAAATAACCGAATCAGATAACGTTCGTGAACACGTGGAACAATTCTTCGACGTCATCGACAGATTGAGAGATTTGGACGTCGAAATTAATCCAGACGTGTTGGTAATACTATTGCTATACAGTTTACCAGAATCCTACGAAAATTTCCGTGTCGCGATCGAATCACGTGACGAACTCCCCGATCCGGAAGCTCTACGAATTAAAATCGTGGAAGAATATGACGCACATCGGCAGGTACCAATTTCGTCATCAACAGCTTATTTTGCGGGAAAGAATCCGCGACATCAAAACAATCAATCGAACAAAGGGTCCGACTCATGGAAACGAAAGGAAAGGATAAGGTGCAATAAATGCAAACGTTTCGGTCATAAAAGCGACCAGTGCCGCAGTCAACCGACGCACTCCAAGGACGAGTTTTCGATGGCCGCTACCGACAAAGACGCCGCCGCCGAATCACGGAGCGAATTTTATCTGGACAGCGGCGCCACAAGCCATCTTTGTAAACAGCCCGAGTTATTCGAGAGCAGGGATTCCTCGAAACGAGTAACGATAAACTTGGCGAACAACGATGCAATCTCGAGCGTCGCGGAAGGGAAGGTATCTTTCGACGCAGATGTTCGCGGCTCAACTCACAAGGTACTTTTAAATAAGGCATATTTTGTACCCGATCTTCGCAAGAACATTCTTTCCGTCGGAAAAATAACCGAAAACGGTATGAAAGTCGTTTTTGACAATCGCGGAGCTACCGTTTTGACCGCGTCCGGAAAAACAGTTTTAACGGCAAATAAAGTAAACGGACTCTATATCGTTCATGCGCGAGACGAATCCGCGAACACGACAGTCGAATCGCGTTCAATGAAGAAAAGCGAAACGTCATCGTGGCACCGTAGAATGGAACATTTAAATTTCGCGGACCTTCGCGAAGCTGTGCGGAACGGAACTATTAAAGGACTTTCGCGTAAAACTTTGGGCGACACGTCCAAGTGCGAAATATGTATAAAAGGGAAAATGAATCGCGCGCCATTCCCGAAGATGTCAGTGCGCGTATCAAACATTCTCGATATCGTACACGCGGACGTTTGCGGCCCAATGCGAACAGAATCGAATGCGGGATCGAAATATTTCGTCGAATTTATTGACGATCATTCGCGATGGTGCGAAGTTCGATTCCTAAAATCGAAAGACGAAGTTTTCAAAGCTACGCAAGAATACGTCGCTCTCGTGGAAAATCAAAAATCGCGAAAAGTAAAATGTCTCCAATCCGATAACGGAACGGAGTTCGTCAACACGAAACTCGATCATTTCCTCAGATCGCGAGGAATTACCCGCAGACTCACCGTCCCGTACAACCCGCAGCCAAACGGAATCGCGGAGCGTAAAAATCGCAGCTTAATAGAAACAGCCAGATGTCTTTTGATCGACGCAAATCTTCCGCCGTCCTTTTGGGCAGAAGCGATAAATGCCGCAAATTATATACGTTATAGATTCCCTAGCAAAAGCCTGCGAGGAAAAACCCCGTACGAAATTTGGCACGGAAAGGCACCCGACGTGAGCCATCTTCGCCTTTTTGGTTTCAAAGTATATTGCCTAAATCGCAAACCCGGCATAAACAAATTTCAATCACGATGTTCCGAAGGTTATTTCATAGGTCACTCGGACGAAACCAAAGGATATTGCATCTGGTTACCGACCGAACGAAAAGTAATCTTATCAAGAGACATTAAATTCTTGGCGGAACAATCGGACGAACTTCCTCGCTGCACCAACATTTTTGACGATTTCTTACCCCACTCGCGTGAAGTCGAAGTCACAGCTAAAAACAAACCCGAACGTGAAGAGATCGAATTTTTCTCCGACCCGACATTAAGTTGCTCGGACACGGATCCTCAAATCACTCGCGAAAACGAAATTGATGAAACACCAGAAGAGGATCAACGCCCAACCAGAGGCCGTGGTAGACCAAGACTTATCAGAACAGGTTTACCAGGACGACCGCGCAAACTATTTCAAAGTGCTGGAGCCGCGGAGGATATTTTCTTTGCTTCAGGTGCCCCAACAATCGAAATCCCTGCAAAGTTGCATTGTCAAGTGAACACGCCGAAGAATGGCGTAGGGCAATATTGGACGAAATCGAATCCATAATAAAGAACCAAACCTGGAAATTGGTCGATCGTCCTAGAGGGTCAAAACTATCGGCAGCAGGATAGTACTTCGTAACAAATACGGCTCAGACGGTACACTAGATCGTCGCAAGGCACGTTTAGTCGCTCAGGGTTTTCTCAAAACCCGGCATCCATTACCACGAAACGTTCGCTCCAGTTGCACGACTAAGTACAGTGCGACTCATCGCAGCACTATCGGCTCAATTCGGCATGGAGATTAGGCAATTCGACATCGCCACAGCATACCTGAACGGAAATCTCAACGAAGAAATTTATATGGAACAGCCGAAGTATCTGAAGGAAACCCTTCAGGACATAATTGAATCTAACAAACATCTAAAAATCACAGGGCAGGCCAAGGAAATGTTGTCCCAAATACACTCAGGAGATAAAGTTTGCTCACTCCAAAAGTCCCTATACGGACTGAAACAGGCTGGACGGCAATGGCATTCTAAACTTCAAGAAGCTCTTCTTCAATTTGGAGCCGTTCCTTCAAAGATCGACCCATGTCTGTATCATAAAGTCGAAGGGGAGACACAATACTTATCGCCATATATGTCGACGACATCCTCGCCGCATCGAAGAACTCCAAATTAATACAAAACTTAGGAAAGGAGTTATCAAAACGTTTTGAGGTCAAAGATCTCGGTAAAGGCACTTATTGCCTCGGCATAAACATAAAGGTAGAACCAAACGGTGTAACACTGACACAACCCAATTACATCGCCGACCTGCTACAACGTTTTAACATGAGTGACGCCAAGCCAGTTCACACCCCACTGGATTGCCACGTCAAATTATCGAACGAACCGAACAACGAAGAACTCGAAGCAAACGTCCCGTATCGAGAGCTAATAGGCTGCTTAACGTATCTAGCCCAAAGCACTCGACCTGACATCAGCCACGCCGCCAGTTGTCTCGGTCAGTTCAGCAGCCGGTACAACAAAACTCACTGGACAGCGGCAAAGAGAGTCTTAAGGTATCTAAAAGCAACTCCGAACCTAGGCCTCACATACACGGCCAACAACCATGCATCAAAATTCTTCGTCGACTCCGACTGGGGAAACTGCCAAGACGATCGGCGATAGTACTCGGGGAAGGTCACAATCCTAAGCGGATGCCCCATAAATTGGGAATCTAGGAAACAAAGGACGGTCGCACTCTCGTCCACGGAAGCAGAATACATGTCTCTAAGCTTTTTATGCCATAAAAATGAAGACATCTCTTTCTTCGTTTCTATCGCAAATACAGCAACGTACGACATCTCATTGGAAAGGCCTTTTGATAGCCCGCACAACGGTGTATCAACAGATACCATAGCACGATTATTAGAGATTTCATAATCAGTCGTTCAAACTGCACGAAAAATGAAAACAGCTGTTTCTTCGTTCCTATCGCAAATAGAGCGACGTATGATATCTCATTGGAAAGGATTTTTCAGTGCCCGCACAGAGGTGGATCAGCGGTTACCATAACGCGATTATCAGAGATTTAATGATCTATCGTTCAAAATCAACAAAAAATCAAAACAGCTGTTTCTTTGTTCCTATCGCAGATACTGCGACCTTTGATACCTCATTGAAAAGGCCTTTTCAGTGCCCGCACAACGGTGTATCAACGGTTACAATAGCATGATTATAAGAGATACTATGACCGGTCACTCAAGATGCACAAAAAATTAAAACAGCTGTTTCTTTGTTCTTATCGCATATACAGCGACATGAGAAGGATTTTTCAATACACGCACAATGATGTATCAACGGTCACCATAACACGATGAGCAGAGGTTTTATGATCGGTCGTTCAAAATTCACGAAGAATGAAAACAGCTGGTTCTTCGCTCTTATCGCAGACACAGCGACGTATGATACCTCATTGGAAAGGACTTTTCAGTACCCGTCAACGAAGTATCAACGGTAACCACTAGACGATTTCAGCGAATTCTATGAACGGTCGTTCTTAATGCACAAAAAATGAAGAATCTCTTTCTTCGTTTCTATCGCGAATACAGCAACGTATGGCACCTCATTGAAAAGGCCTTTTAAGTGCACTCAGAACGGTGTACTAACGATAACCATAACAAAATTATTAGAGATTTTTCGCTCTTACTGCAAACACAGCGACAGCTACAGCGATGTATGATACCTCATTGGTAAGGCATTTTCAGTGCCCCCACAAAGGTGGATCATCAGTTACCATAACAGGAATTATTAGAGATTTTATGATCTATCGTTGAAAATCCACGAAAAATGAAAACAGCTTTTTCGTCGTTCCTATCGCAGATACTGCAACGTATGATACTCCACTGGACAGGCTTTTCAGTGCCCGCACAACGGTGTATCAAAGGAATCTATAGCACGATCATTAGAGATTTTATGATCGGACGTTCGAAATGCACAAAGAATGAAAACAGCTGTTTCTTCGTTCCCATCGTAGATACAGCGACGTATGATACATCATTGGAACGGTATTTCACTACCCGCACAACGGTGTATATAAGGATAAAATAGAACATTTATTAGAGATTTTATAATCGGTCGTTCAAAATGCACAAAAATTAGAACAACTCTTTCTTTGTTCATATCGAAGATACAACGACATATGATACCTCATTGGAAGGAGGCCTTTTCAGTGCCCTCACGTCGGTGTACCAACGGTCACCATAACACAATTATTTCTGTATCTGTGGCTGTATTTGCAATAGGGCGAAAAATATTTAATGATTGTGTTAGTATACCTTAGTGAGGGCACTGATAAGGCCTTTCATATGAGATATCATATGTTGCTGTTTCCGAGATAGGAACGAAGAAACAGTTGTTTTCATTTTTTGTGCATTTTGAAAGACCGATTATAGAATATCTTATAGTCGTGCTATGGTAACCTTCAATACACCATTGTGCGGGTACTGAAAAGTCCTTTCGACTGAGGTATCATACGTCGCTGTATTTTTGCAATAGGAGCGAAGAATTCCTAATAATTTTAATATGGTGACCGTTGGTACATCAACGTGAGGGCACTGAAAAGTCCTTTCCAATGAGATATCATACGTCGCAGTACCTGCGATAGGAACGACGAAAGAGCTGTTTTCATTTTTTGTGAATTTTGAACGATAGATCATAAAATCTCTAATAATCGTGCAATGGTATCCCTTGATACACCGTTGTGCGGGACCCGAAAAGGCCATTCCAATGAGGTATCAAACGTCGCAGTAGCTGTCGCTGTATTTGCAATAGGAGCCAAGAAACTCGAATAGTTGTGTTATTGTGACCGTTAGTATACCGTTGTGAGGGCACTGATAAGGACTTTCCAATGAGGTGTCATATGTCGCGGTATCTGCGATACGAACGAAGAATGAGCTGTTTTCATTTCTTCTGGATTTTGAACGATCGATCATAAAATCTCTAATAATCAGGGCCCGTTGTGCGGCCCCTGAAAAGGCGTTTCCAATGAGGTATCAAACGTCGCAGTAGCTGTAGCTGTATTTGCAATAGGGAGCGAAGAAACTCGAATAATTGTGTTATGGTGACCGTTAGTATACCGTTGTGAGGGCACTGATAAGGACTTTCCAATGAGGTGTCATATGTCGCTGTATCTGCGATAGGAACGAAAAAACATCTGTTCTGATTTTTTTTGGATTTTAAACGATAGATCATAAAATCTCTAATAATCGTGTTATGGTAACTGTTGATCTACCTTTGCGCAAGCACTGAAAAGTCCTTTCCAATGAGGTATCATACGTCGCAGTACATGCGATAGAAACGACGAAAGAGCTGTTTTCATTTTTTGTGAATTTTCAACGATAGATCATAAAATCTCTAATAATCGTTCAATGGTATCCCTTGATACACCGTTGTGCGGGCCCTGAAAAGGCGTTTCCAATGAGGTATCAAACGTCGCAGTAGCTGTCGCTGTATTTGCAATAGGAGCCAAGAAACTCGAATAGTTGTGTTATGGTGACCGTTAGTATACCGTTGTGAGGGCACTGATAAGGACTTTCCAATGAGGTGTCATATGTCGCGGTATCTGCGATACGAACGAAGAATGAGCTGTTTTCATTTCTTCTGGATTTTGAACGATCGAACATAAAATCTCTAATAATCAGGGCCCGTTGTGCGGGCCCTGAAAAGGCGTTTCCAATGAGGTATCAAACGTCGCAGTAGCTGTCGCTGTATTTGCAATAGGAGCGAAGGAACTCGAATAGTTGTGTTATGGTGACCGCTAGTTTACCGTTGTGAGGGCACTGATAAGGACTTTCCAATGAGGTGTCATATGTCGCGGTATCTGCGATAGGAACGAAGAAACAGCTTTTTTCATTTTTTGTGCATTTTGAACGACCGATTATAGAAAATCTTATAATCGTGCTATGGTAACCTTTGATACACCATTGTGCGGGTACTGAAAAGTACTTTCCAATGAGGTATCATACGTCGCCGTATTTACAAGACGAGCGACGAATTTCTAATAATTGTGTTATGGTAACCGTTGGTACACCGACGTGAGGGCACTGAAAAGGCCTTTCCAATGAGGTATGATACGTCGCTTTATCTGAGATAGGAACGAAGAATGAGCTGTTTTCATTTCTTGTGGATTTTGAACGATCGATCATAAAATCTCTAATACTCAGGGCCGTTGTGCGGGCCCTGAAAAAGGCGTTTCCAATGAGGTATCAAACGTCGCAGTAGCTGTCGCTGTATTTGCAATAGGAGCGAAGAAACTCGAATAGTTGTGTTATGGTGACCGTTAGTATACCGTCGTGAGGGCACTGCTAAGGACTTTCCAATGAGGTGTCATATGTCGCGGTATCTGCGATAGGAACGAAGAAACAGCTTTTTTCATTTTTTGTGCATTTTGAACGACCGATTATAGAAAATCTTATAATCGTGCTACGGTAACCTT
This sequence comes from Novius pumilus, assembly GCA_020654155.1. Classification (NCBI taxonomy): domain Eukaryota; kingdom Metazoa; phylum Arthropoda; class Insecta; order Coleoptera; family Coccinellidae; genus Novius; species Novius pumilus. The sequence goes on from JAIFOV010000593.1 coordinate 62,583, forward strand.
TCATACACCATTGTGCGGGTGCTGAAAAGTACTTTTCAATGAGGTATCATTCGTCGCCGTATTTGCAAGAGGAGCGAAGAATTTCTAATAATTGTGTTATGGTAACCGTTGGTACACCGACGTGAGGGCACTGAAAAGGTTTTTCCAATGAGGTATGATACGTCGCTTTATCTACGATAGGAACGAAGAATGAGCTGTTTTATTTCTTGTGGATACTGAACGATCGATCATAAAATCTCTAATAATCATGTTATGTTAATCGTTGATCCACCTCTGTGCGGGCACTGAGAATGCCTTACTAATGAGTTATTATACGTCGCTTCAACTGTCGCTGTATTTGCAATAGGAGCGAAGAATCTCTAATAATTTTGAATGGTGACCGTTGGTACACCATTGTGAGGGAGCACTAAAAAGTGAGCAAAACGGTGTATCAACAGATACCACACCACGATCATTAGAGACTCTATAATCAGTCGTTCAAAATGCACGAAAAATGAAAAAATTGTTTCTTCGTTCCTATCGCAGATACAGCAACGTATGATACTTCATTGAAAAGGACTTTTCAGTGCTCGCACAACGGTGTATCAACAGATCCCATATTACGATTATAAGAGATTTTATGATCAGTCTGTCAAAATGCACCAAAAATGAAAAGAGCTGTTCCTCGTTCCTATTGCAGATACAGTGACGTATGATACCCCATTGGAAAGGTCTTTCCAGTGGGCGCAAAAACGTGGATCAACGATTACCACAACACGATTAGTAGAGATTTTATGATCTATCGTTCAAAATCCACAAAAAATTAAAACAGCTGTTTGGTCGTTCCTATCGCAGATACTGCGACGTATGTTACTTCATTGAAAAGGCTTTTTCAGTGCTCGCATAAAGGTGTATCAACAGCTACCATAGCATGATTATAAGAGATTCTATGACCGGTCATTCAAGATGCACAAAAAATGAAAAGAGCTGTTTCTTCGTTCTTATCGCAGATAAAGCGACGTATGATACCTCATTGGAAAGGACTTTTCAATACACGCAAACGATGTATCAACGGTCAGCATAACACGATGAGTAGAGATTTCATGTCGGTCGTTCAAAATTCACAAAGAATGAAAACAGCTAGTTCTTCGTTTTTATCGCAGACACAGCGACGTATCATACCTCATTGGAAAGGACTTTTCAGTACCCGTACACCGAAGTATCAACGTTAATCATTACACGATTATCACGGATTCTATTATCGGTTGTTCTTAATGCACAAAAATGAAGACATCTCTTTCTTCGTTTCTATCGCAAAACAGCAACGTACGACATCTCATTGGAAAGGCCTTTTAAGTGCCTGCACAACGGTGTATCAAGAGATACCATAGCACGATTATTAGAGATTTTATAATCAGTCGTTCAAACTCCACGAAAAATGAAAACAGCTGTTTCTTCGTTCTTATCGCAGATAGAGCGACGTATGATATCTCATTGGGAAAGGATTTTTCAGTGCCCGCACAGAGGTCGATCAGCGGTTACCATAACACGATTATCAGAGATTTAATGATCTATCGTTCAAAATCAACAAAAAATCAAAACAGCTGTTTCTTCGTTCCTATCGCAGATACTGCGACTTATGATACCTCATTGAAAAGGCCTCTTCAGTGCCCGCACAACGGTGTATCAACGGTTACCATAGCATGATTATAAGAGATACTATAACCGGTCACTCAAGATGCACAAAAAATGAAAACAGCTGTTTCTTCGTTCTTATCGCAGATACAGTTACATGAAAAGGACTCTTCAATACACGCACAATGATGTATCAACGGTCACCATAACACGATGAGCAGAGATTTTATGATTGGTCGTTCAAAATTCACGAAGAATGAAAACAGATGGTTCTTCGCTCTTATCGCAGACACAGCGACGTATGATACCTCATTGGAAAGGACTTTTCAGTACCCGTCAACGAAGTATCAACGGTAACCATTACACGATTATTGCGAATTCTATGACCGGTCGTTCTTAATGCACAAAAAATTAAGACATCTCTTTCTTCGTTTCTATGGCAAATACAGCAAAGTATGGCACCTCATTGAAAAGGTCTTTTCAGTGCACTCAGAACGGTGTACCAACGATAACCATAACAAAATTATTAGAGATTTTTCGCTACTACTGCAAACACAGCCACAGCTACAGCGACGTATGATACCCCACTGGTAGGCATTTTCAGTGCCCTCACAAAGGTGGATCATCAGTTACCATAACACAATTATTAGAGATTTTATGATCTATCGTTGAAAATTCACAAAAAATGAAAACAGCTTTTTGGTCGTTCCTATCGCAGATACTGCGACGTATGATACTTCATTGGAAAGGCTTTTCAGTGCCCGCACAACGGTGTATCAAAGGAATCTATAGCACGATCATTAGAGATTTTATGATCGGACGTTCGAAATTCACAAAGAATGAAAAAATCTGTTTCTTCGTTCCCATCGTAGATACAGCGACGTATGATACATCATAGGAACGGTATTTCAGGACCCGCACAACGGTGTACCTAAGGTTTAAATAGCAAAATTATTAGAGATTATATAATCGGTCGTTCAAAATGCACAAAAAATTAAAACAACTCTTTCTTCGTTCCTATCGAAGATACAACGACATATGATACCTCATTGGAAAGGCCTTTTCAGTGCACTCACGTCGGTGTACCAACGGTCACCATAACACAATTATCCCTGTATCTGTGGCTGTATTTGCAATAGGAGCGAAGAATATTTAATGATTGTGTTATGGTGACCCTTAGTATACCGTTGTGAGGGCACTGATAAGGCCTTTCAAATGAGATATCATATGTCGCTGTTTCCGCGATAGGAACGAAGAAACAGCTGTTTTCATTTTTTGTGCATTTTGAAAGACCGATTATAGAATATCTTATAGTCGTGCTATGGTAACGTTCAATACACCATTGTGCGGGTACTGAAAAGTCCTTTCGACTGAGCTATCACACGTCGCTGTATTTGCAATAGGAGCGAAGAATTCCAAATAATTTCAATATGGTGACCGTTGGTACATCGACGTGAGGGCATTGAAAAGGCCTTTCCAGTGAGGTATGATACGTCCCTTTCTCAGCGATATGAACGACGAAACAGCTGTTTTAATTTTTTGTGGATTTCGGATAGATCATAAAATCTCTAATAATCGTGTTATGGTAACCGTTGATCCACCTTTGCGCAAGCACTGAAAAGTCCTCTCCAATGAGGTATCATACGTCGTAGTACCTGCGATAGGAACGACGAAAGAGCTGTTTTCATTTTTTGTGAATTCTGAACGATAGATCATAAAATCTCTAATAATCGTTCAATGAACTCCCTTGATACACCGTTGTGCGGGCCCTGAAAAGGCCTTCCCAATGAGGTATCAAACGTCGCAGTAGCTGTCGCTGTATTTGCAATAGGAACGAAGAAACTCGAATAATTGTGTAATGGTGACCGTTAGTATACCGTTGTGAGGGCACTGATAAGGACTTTCTAATGAGGTGTCATATGTCGCGGTATCTGCGATAGGAACGAAGAAACATCTGTTTTAATTTTATGTGCATTTTGAACGACCGATTATAGAATATCTTATAATCGTGCTATGGTAACCTTTGATACACCATTGTGCGGGTACTGAAAAGTCCTTTCAATGAGGTATCATACGTCGCCTTATTTGCAAGAGGAGCGAAGAATTTCTAATAATTGCAAAGAATCTCTGATAATTTGGAATGGTGACCGTTGGTACACCGTTGTGAGGGCACTGAAAAGGCCTTTCCAATGAGGTATCATACGTCTCTGTAGCTGTCGGTGTGTTGGCAATAGGAGCAAAGAATCTTTCATAATTGTGTTATGGTGATCGGAAGTATACCGTTGTGAGGGCATTGATAAGGCCTTTTCTATGAGGTATCAAATGTCTCGGTATCTGCAATAGAAACGAAGAAACAGCTGTTTTTTGTGCATTTTGAACGACCGATGATAGAATCTCTTATAATCGTGCTTTTGTTACCTTTGATACAACATTGTGCGGGTACTGAAAAGTACTTTCCAATGAGGTATCATACGTTGCTGTCTTTGCAATAGGAGCAAAGAATTTCTAGTATATCATATATATCATATTTATTCAAATCCATTGTACAATAATAATATTTTCACAATTTGTTAATCTATCGTGTTTCCCAAATTGCAAATATTCAGTTCATAAGAGTCTTAATTAGATGTGTATAATATATACTTATTTATAACATATGTGTGTTGAGGTGTCCTATAAATAGGTATTAAAGTATAACATATTTTTCACCTAAACTAGGTAGTCCTGCGTATCAGGTGTCAAGTGCAGTCTATTAATAAATCTATAATAATCAATATATCATATGTATCATACACGTACAACAATTTACCAACACTTATGCAATGCCGAATTGATTCATTACTTCTACTATTACTATATATCTATACAACTAAAAATTATGACTTCAATTACGCAACCCAACAATATTATATAACATATTATAACATATTATATAACATATTTAATAACAGTCATTTACTCCTCTGTATCATCGTAGGACATCCTTTGTAGTGCATTCTTAACACCTCGGTTACAACAAAAATGATTTATAGAATAAATTCTTGTTAAATCGTTTATCCTATTGTACAGTATCGGTTCTAAAATAAATAAAATTTGCTTGTGTACACATGCTTTATAGCAATTCTTTCATTGCACACAATATCTTTCCGTCTTTTGTTAGTCACTTCAGGGCTGTAGGGTAGTGCTGCATGTTGTTTTAATAGTGTGCTCAATATAAATAGCTGACGAACTCTTGGTACTTCACAGGGTTTGTATAGGAGTTCAGTAGAAAATAAAAAAGAGCGGAACGTCGTTACCTTGAGGATCGTTCTCTGAGCTCGCTCGACAGGCAATAGCAATGTTTTGCCTTCTCCTCCCCATGATGTTATGCAATATGATATAATTCGTTTTCTCCGGAAAACGACGTCGAAACTGGAAGATGGTAGAGCCAGCCGTTGGGTGTCTGGAAAATAGTTACGAGAAAACGAAAGCAAACGTGAAAAGAAAAACGAAAGGGCCGAAAACGGTAGTCGGCGACGATTATCGAAGACGCTGATGTTGTAGCGCTCCGGGCCGGAACGGCGAACAAAAAGGGACACACACGACGTTGGTACGGCTTCGCTCGTCGGAGGAAGCTCTGGCGGAAAATCAACGGCCTGGTTTCTCGGCAGCTGGGCACGGCAGAAGACCAGGCGACGGCAGTATCGAAAGCGAACGGGCGACGGGAAGCGAAGGCTGTCGGACCGTCGGCGTAGCGCTGAACTGGTTGAGTTTTCTTGGCCAGGAGTCGGTGGATGGTAACGACGACGTCTGATGTTGGTTTTCTCGTTCTCGACTGACTTTCTCCACCGAACCGCTGCTCCTTTTATCCCCTGAAGGCCCCGTTTAAGGAAGAAAGAGGGTAGTTGAACGTACAACTTCCGAGGAACTCCACCCCTTTGGTGAAGTATCGTACTCGGGAAAAAGTACCCTCTTTCCACAATTCGCAGCATGACTCCACCCTCAAGGAATGGATGCGATCTGTTTAATAATTTCTATGGAGAAATTTGATGGAAGTATCACTTAAGGGTAACAGAACGAAGAAACAGATGTTTTCATTTTTGTGCATTTTGAACGACCGATTATGGAATCTCTCATAATCGTGCTGTATAACATTTGATACACCGTTGTGCAGGTTCTGAAAAGACCTTACCAATGGGGTATCATACGGTGCTGTATTTGCAATAGGAGCGAGAAATGTCTAATGATTGTGTTATGGTAACCTTTGTGCAAGCACTGAAAATTACTTTTCAATGAGGTATCATTCGTCGCTGTACCTGCGATAAGAACGGAGAACCAGCTGTTTTCATTCTTCGTGAATTCTGAACGACCTATCATAAAATCTCTAATAATCGTGTTATGGTAAACGTTGATCCACCATTGTGTGGGCACTCTGAAGTCCTTTCCAATGCGGTATCATACGTCGCTGTATCTGCGATAAGAACGAAGAACCAGCTGTTTTCATTCTTTGTGAATTTAGAACGACCGATCATAAAATCTCTCATAATCGTGTTATGGTAAACGTTGATACATCCTTGTGCATGTATTTAAAAGTCCTTTCCAATGAGGTATCATACGTTGCTGTATCTGCGATAAGAACGAAGGAACAGCTGTTTTCATTTTTTGTGCATTTTGAATGAACGATCGTAGAAGCTCTAAAAATCATGCTCTGGTAACCGTTGATACACCGTTGTGCGGGCACTGAAAAGGCCTTTCCAATGAGGTATCATACGTCGCAGTAGCTGAGATAGGAACGACGAAACAGCTGTTTTCATTTTTGTTGATTTTGAACGATAGATCATAAAATCTCTCATGATCGTGTTATAGTAACGGTTGATCCACCCTTGTTCGGACACTAAGAACTCCTTTTCAAAAGGTATCACTCGTCGCAGTATCGACGCAGCGATAGGAACGACGAAACAGCTGGTTTTATATTTTTGAATTTTGAACGATAGATCATAAAATAATAATCGTGTTATGGTAACCGTTGTTCCACCCTTGTGCGGGCACTGAAATGTCTTTTTCAATAAGGTATCATACGTCGCTGTATCTGCGATAGGAACGAAGAAACAGCTATTTTCAATTTTGTGCATTTTGAACGACTGATTCAGAAATCTCTGACAATCGTGCTATGGTATCTGTTGATACACAAATGTGCGGGCACTAAAAAGGCCTTTCCAATAAGGTATCAGTCGTCGCAGTATCTGCGATAGGAACGACGAAACAGCTCGTTTCATTTTTTTTTAATTTTGAACGATAGATTATGAAATCTCTAATAATCGTGTTATGCTAACCGTTGATACATCATTGTGCGTGTATTGAAAACTCCTTTCTTATGAGGTATCATATGTCGCTGTATCTGAGATAAGAACGTAGAAAGAGCTCCTTTCATTTTTTGTGCATTTTGAATGACTGATCATAGAATCTCTAACAATTGTGCTATGGTAACCTTGGATACACCGTTGTGCGGGTACTTAAACACTTTTCCAATGATGTATCATACGTCGATGTATCTGCGATGGGAACGAAGAAACAGCTGTTTTCACTTTTTGTGGATTTTGAACGATAGATCATAACATCTCTATTAATCATGCTATGGTAACCGTTGATACACCGTTGTGCGGGCACTGAAAAGGCCTTTTCAATGAGGTATCATACGTCGCAGTATCTGCGATAGAAACGACGAAACAGCTGTTTTCATTTTTGTGGATTTTGAACGATAGACCATAAACTCTCTGATAACCGTGTAATGGAAACCATTGATACATCGTTGTGCGGGTATTGAAAGGTCCTTTCCAATGAGGTATCACACGTCGCTGTATCTGCGATAAGAACGAAGAACTCGCTGTTTTCATTCTTTGTTAATTTGGAACGACCGATCCTGAAATCTTCAATAATCGTCATATGATAAACGTTGATAAATCCTTGTGCGTGATTTGAGAAGTCCTTTCCAATGAGGTATCACACGTCGCTGTATCTGCGATTAGAACGAAGGAATAGCTGTTCTCATTTTTGTGCATTTTGAATGAACGATCGTAGAATTTCTAATAATCATGCTATGGTGACCGTTGATACACCGTTGTGCGGGCACTGAAAAGGTCTTTCCAATGAGGTATCATACGTCGCAGTAGCTGCGATAGGAACGACGAAACAGCTGTTTTCATTTTCTTTGAATTTTGATCGATAGATCATGAAATCGCTAATAATCGTGGTATGGTAACCGTTGATCCATCTTTGTGCGGGTATTGAAAGGTCCTGTTATCCCACGTTCGCGGGGTCGCGTTGGCAACGCGGAACCGAGGGAATAATTGAAAATTTTACGCGAGCGCAAATTGGTGAAGGCGCCGTTCGCGGTCGCCGAAGTCGCGGGGGCGTGGCCTAATCCGCGGGCCTGGTTCGCGATTCTCGCGGAACAGTTTCTTTCCGTTTCGCGGTCGGGTCGGTGTAGGCGACCGAAGCCCGTAATTGCGTTCTCGGGGGAATCAGAATGGGGAAGGAATTCTAGGACGACTCGAGAATCGCTTGTCCCGTGGCTTTCGCTTCTGTCTGGCCGTCTATGTGTGCAAAACTGTCGTAATGCTAGACGTAATGGCCAGAGCTGCGAGTGCGTTGCGGGTCCGTGTGGAGGAAGATCAAGCCGCGCTGGTGCAGCGATCTCTGCGATGACTAAAAAGTCGTACTCGAGTCGAGGTGAAGGTGTAGGGAAGCGATAATACTTTTGTAGCGCGAATTTTGGTTAAGTAGCGTGTCGTGTAAATAAGAAAGCTCGTCGAAGTTCAGAAAACCACTGGTAATTTCTTTCGGATCGCACCCCGCTTTATACCTGGAGATCCGTTTTTTAACAATAGGGTCCATTGTTAGGGGGACTCGAGGGTTGGCCACGCCTACCCGCGTAAAAAATAGAGGGTAAAAAATTAGTGTTTATTTTCTACTAAGCGTGGCCGTATAGAAAGACGAGTCCCGGTTTGTTAATTACGGTATCTCCGGTATACGTGCGTTTTGGCGTGGGGGAGTTTTTCAGGGATTTAGCCGCGGCGATAACAATTCTCCCCCCCTGCCAAAGACAAAACGCACTGGGGTGGTCGCCGAAAGAAAACACAAGACAAACTGTAGTTTATTCATACGAACATATTTACACTTATGCTAAAATTAAAAAAAAAAACGAAACAAAATGAAAACGAACAAAAGGTAACTGAACAATTAAACTAAGAGGCAGTCCGGTCTGCGCGGGGCACTACACTAATCGAGGGTCAATATCCCGTCTTTTACAGTCACTGCACTGTAACACATTCGGGGGCCGGGCGGAGGTCCTTTACGTGTCGCTTAAAATAGCGATTCCCGTCTTGGACTTCGTAGATAGCTGGTCCCAACGGCCGGGCTATCGTGAATGGTCCCGTCCACTTGGGGTCGAAAGGAGCAGTGTGGTACTGCCTGACCAGCACTGGTTGTCCCGTGTTGAAAGATAACGGCCTTCCAGTCGGTTGAGGGTAGTTTCTTTGCTGGTAGAGTTTTGGCAACGCCGAGCTTCCCGGCGTAATCTCTTACAGGACGACGGGGTTTGCTGTAGTTGTGCGGGGATCTGCCAGTAGCCAGGGGCACAAGTTCTTGCCGAACAAAGTGGTGGCGGGGCTCTGCCGTGTGGCTTCATTTTGTCTTCTTCGGATCGCGAAGAGTACTTGGCCTAGCACCCGGTCCCACTGGTTGGTACGGCGTTGCGCTAGTTGGATTCGGATCCTTTTTAATTTCTTGGTTCCTCCTCTCCGTTGGGTTCGCCTGCGGGTGGTACTCGGCCACCGTCCAGTGTTCCGCTTTCCACCGACCGTGACACATCTGTTGCCAATGCTTGCTACGGAACTGTACCCCGTTGTCCGTGATTATCGCACGGGGGTAGCCGTAGCGCGCAAAGATCTGGCCTTCCATCAGGTTGGAAATGGTTGTCACCTTGCTGTCGGCGATGGGAAACGCTTCTACCCAACGCGAGAGGAGGTCCGTTACGACGAAGATGAAGCGATTCTTCGCCTCTGTGACGTCATATGGCCCCATGAGGTCACAGGCCACGGTCTCCCATGGCGTCGTCGGCTGGCGGGGACGTAGAGGGGCGTCGGGTCCAGGAGGTCGACGCTTAAACCGGGCGCACAGGAGGCACCCGCGGACGTGTTGCCGGACATCGCGTCCCGCCGTTGGCCAGAAGAAAATAGCCTTCAGCTCCCGGTAAGTTTCATCGGCTCCGGGATGTCCGGCGAGGGCGGCGTCGTGCGTCTGGAACAGGACGTGATCCCGGACGCTTGGCGGGACGTAGATCTGGACCTGGTCATTGTCTTGGACGTAAAGATGTTGGTCCATGACCACGTACTTCCCGTTTATCTGTCCCGATTTTTGTGTGACTCGCTTGATGAGGGCGGCCGTCTGGTCGTCCTGCGTCTGGGCCAGTTTCACCAGGTCGACTACTAGGCTGAGGTCCCCGACGGCGGTGGGGTTGGATGGGTTTCGTGGCCTGGTTTCGGCGTCGGCTGTCGAACTGCGGTCGCCTATGTTTGCCGGGGCTGGCGTCGCTTGTTCTTCTCCCATCGCTACGGCAGGCGTGAACATCCGTTCGTCTTGCGGGTCGGGACGTGCCTCGTCGGGCTCCGGATCGCGGGATAGAAGGTCCGGCAACTCGTTGCTCTTGCCAGGTACGTGTTCGACTTGGAAGTCGTATTCCTGCAAGAGCAAGGACCAACAGGGTTAGCTTGGCTCGTTCGTCTCGGCTCTTCCCTAGCCATTTTAGGGAACGATTGTCAGTGCGAAGTCGGAATTGGCGGTGTTCCAGGTATTGGCGAAATTTACGAATTCCCCAAACGATCGCGAGGCACTCCTGCTCGTTCACATGGTACCTGGTTTCCGCGGGTTTGAATTTCGCACTGGCGAACGCGATAATCTGTCGCTGGCCTTGGTCCCCTTCTTGGAATAATACCGCCGCCATACCGCGCCCGCTGGCATCCGTTTGTAAAACGAAGGGCCTGGACATGTCCGGTCGATGCAGCGTCACCGGTTTACTGAGAGCACCCTTCACTTCGTCAAAGGCCGTCTGGGCTGAGCTGGTCCATGTCCACTTCATTTTCTTGCTGAGCAAGTCGGTCAGCGGGGCGGTAATGGTTGCGAAATTGGGGATGTAGTCCCTCAACCAGCCGACGACACCCAGGAATCTTTGAAGCGTCTTCCGTGAGGTGGGCCTTGGGTATTCGCTCACTTGTCTGAGGTGTGCTCCGCTCGGTCGGTTTCCGCGGCGGTGACGATGTGTCCCAAATACTGGGTTTCCGTGGACCCAAACTGGCACTTGTTGGGAGCGCAGCGAAGACCGTGCTGCTGCAGTCTTTCGAACACGCGGTGGAGGTGGACCAGGTGCTCATCATAGTCCCGGGAAAAGACGATGATGTCGTCCAAATATACCAAGGCGAAGTCGAGGCCGGCTAGCACCTTCTGCGACATGAAGCGCTGAAAGGTGGCTGGTGCGTTTTTTAGTCCGAACGCCATCACCGTAAACTCGTACAGCGCGCCGTCCGGAGTGGCGAAAGCGGTGAATTTACGGGAACTCTCTTCCAGCGGTATTTGCCAGTAACCCTGGCTGAGATCCAACGTGGAAAATACCCTAGCGGTTCCGAGGTCGCGTAGGCAGTCCGTTATGTTCGGTAGTGGTGATGCCTCGCTGACTGTGATGGCGTTTAGTCCTCGGAAATCCAGGCAGAACCGCGGCTTGCCGTCTTTCTTGGGCACCACTAAGACGGGACTGCAGAAACTAGAGCTGGACGGACGGATGCGACCGGTAGCCAGGAGGTATTCTACCTCTTCTTGAATAATTTGCCGCTTCTGCTCGTTCACACGGTAGGGCCTGGTATATGCGACTCGATCTGGATCCGTGAGCACGATTTTGTGGGCCGTACTTGTGGTGGGTGGTGTGGCGATGCCTGCTTCCATCAAGTCCCTGAACTTGTTGATTAATACCTGGAATCGGCCTCGGTATTCGGTGGGAAAGGTATCCTGAAGATCGGGCATTTCTGGCGTCCGGCGTTTTGTCGGGGGTGTCCAGTATAATAGGTGGCGAGTCCGTGTCCCTACATGGATGCATTTCCGGTCGACATCGATGACGGCTTTTTCCGTTTGCAGCCATGGCATCCCCAGGATGAGCGGGACGGCCGTTCCTCGGACGACTTCCACGAGTATCTCGGTCGTATATTCGTCCATCGTAATCGGTAGCAGGGCACGTCGATTTAACGGCAACCTTTCGCCGGACAGAGTCGTTAGCCTTCCCTCTGGTCGTGGCAGGATCCGAACGTCCTCCGGTAGGAAGTCCTCATTGAGGATGTTGATCTGCGCTCCGGTGTCGATAAGCGCTGGGCATCGCCGGTTCCCCACGGACCCAGATTCGGGGGCTGTTACCCTTCGTGATGGTGACGTTCGCCGCTGCGGTTTCCCCGAACTGGTGTGCGGCCGGCGTGGGTGATGGCGCCGGCCGCGTTTTAGTTTTCCGACTGCCGATTGTTTGGGACGGGGCAGTTTCTCCGCCAGTGCATGTCGCCGCAATTGCGGCATGGTGTAGTGGGTAAGTCGTCCCGTCTGTCCGCATTATCGGTCGCCCTCCGAGCCGCTGGTGGTCGATACGGGGCTTGGTGGGTCATCGCCGAAACCGACGTTTCGACGCTCCTTCCCAGGGCGACAAGGTCCCGGAACGTCTTCGGGCGAAGGGCACCCAGAATGCCCGAAATTTGTGGTCCGAAGTAGATCTAGGATCCGCTCGACCATTTCCTCTTCGGGTTCGTCGGGAAGAGGCGGCTTCCCACCGTCTGCTTCCTTAGGATGAACGGTACTGCATCCTCCCTCGCGCCTTGTCGGTCCTGGTCGAACCGCCGTCTCAGCTCTCGGAGTACCCTGGGCTGCCAAGGAAGTGGACCAGTTCCTCTTCTAATTGTTCCACGCTGATGCTGGCCGTTTGGTACGCGGTCAGCTTCCTTTTTGCCTCGCCAGTGAGGCAGGCGAGGAGGAGATCCCTCCGAGCGTCCGGCGTTTGGCAGTGACGCTCATCGGCGTACCGGTGGAATTGTCCCAGGAAGTTGTGTGGGCAGGCGGCGTCTTGTCCGTCGAAGGTCGGCCTCGGGACGGTTTCTTTCGGGAGCAGCTTGGAGAAAAGTTGAGCCAGTTGCTCCATGGTTACGGTGTTCGATCCGCTGGGGTTATCCTGGTCCATGATGGTGTTCGGGTTGACGCCGGTTGCGTTTGAAGCGTCTGCGGTGGTTGCGTCCATGGATCGGGTGTTGACCATGGCTAGTAGTGAAGTGGTATTGGGCGCCACTGGGTTTTGTCCAGTCCCAGAACTGCTGGATTTTCCTATTGGGTTACTGCCTCGGCTGGTCATGGATTCGCGGACGTGGCCTCACGTCCTTGTCTGAGATTTCAGCCCCACGTTTGGGCACGCCAAACTGTTATCCCACGTTCGCGGGGTCGCGTTGGCAACGCGGAACCGAGGAATAATTGAAAATTTTACGCGAGCGCAAATTGGTGAAGGCGCCGTTCGCGATCGCCGAGTCGCGGGGGCGTGGCCTAATCCGCGGGCCTGGTTCGCGATTCTCGCGGAACAGTTTCTTTCCGTTTCGCGGTCGGGTCGGTGTAGGCGACCGAAGCCCGTAATTGCGTTCTCGGGGGAATCAGAATGGGGAAGGAATTCTAGGACGACTCGAGAATCGCTTGTCCCGTGGCTTTCGCTTCTGTCTGGCCGTCTATGTGTGCAAAACTGTCGTAATGCTAGACGTAATGGCCAGAGCTGCGAGTGCGTTGCGGGTCCCGTGAGGGAAGATCAAGCCGCGCTGGTGCAGCGATCTCTGCGATGACTAAAAAAGTCGTACTCGAGTCGAGGTGAAGGTGTAGGGGAAGCGATAATACTTTTGTAGCGCGAATTTTGGTTAAGTAGCGTGTCGTGTAAATAAGAAAGCTCGTCGAAGTTCAGAAAACCACTGGTAATTTCTTTCGGATCGCACCCCGCTTTATACCTGGAGATCCGTTTTTTAACAATAGGGTCCATTGTTAGGGGGACTCGAGGGTTGGCCACGCCTACCCGCGTAAAAAATAGAGGGTAAAAAATTAGTGTTTATTTTCTACTAAGCGTGGCCGTATAGAAAGACGAGTCCCGGTTTGTTAATTACGGTATCTCCGGTATACGTGCGTTTTGGCGTGGGGGAGTTTTTCAGGGATTTAGCCGCGGCGATAACAGTCCCTTCCAATAAGGTATCATACGTCGCTGTATCTGCGATAAGAACGAAGAACCCGCTGTTTTCATTCTGTGTGAATTTTGAACGACCGATCATAAAATCTTTAATGATCGTGTTATGGTAAACGTTGATAAATCCTTGTGCGTGTATTAAGAAGTCCTTTCCAATGAGGTATCACACTTCGCTGTATCTGCGATAAGAACGAAGGAACAACTGAAAAGGCCTTTCCAATGAGGTGTCATACGTCGCTTTATGTGCGATAGGAACGAAGAAACAGCTGTTTTCATTTTAAGTGGATATTTAACGATAGATCATAAAATCTCCAATAATCGTGCTATGATAACCGTCGATCCTTCTTTGTGAGGGCACTAAAAAGGATTTACCAATGAGGTATTATGCGTCGCTGTATCTGAGATAAGAACGTTAAAACAGCTGTTGTTAATGATGTCGGCATATGGTCTCCTCAGATCAGTTGCAGAAAAGAATGCTACTAAACCATCCCTTGGAGAATGTGAAAGTTTTGGTGTATTTGTTGCAAACAAATTAAACACGTACCCAGCTCCTTTGAAGAGCAAAGTGCAGCGGTTAATTACAAACATAATGTTTGATGCTGATGAACAGTGTAATCATAACCTTGCAGATCCGCATCAATTCGAAACAAACAACGAGAATTCCCAAATATTATGACGCCGCAAACAGATATTACAGAACAAAGCGAGGAATGTGAATTTCAAGATTTAATACTTTTATAACTTCAATAAATAGTTTTCTCGTTACCTTAACGTAATGTTTTAACTCCACTGTCAGAGCTTCACTGACTTCTTGAACAATAAACCCTATTCGTTGTCTTGAAATTTTGAATAAATATTGTAGACTGGTGAACGAA